>VZQC01008907.1:1793601-1871638 GCA_009823505.1 Rhizomys pruinosus
AAAAAAAAAAAAAAAAAAAAAAAAAAAAAAGGTATTTTATTTCCTATACAGATTTTCTCTCTCTTTTTCTTTTTGAGACAGGGACCTCCTACAGCCCTAGCTGGCCCTGAACTCACAGAGATCCACCTGCTTCTGCTTCCGGAGTGCTGGGATTAAAGGTGTGTACCACCATGCCCGGCTTTATTTCCTATATAGATTTTAATAACGAAAGTAATTTAAAAAATACATTCAGCCAAGGAATTAATGGCAACTGATTACTGTGGGGTAAAGAAGAGTTGATTTTTAAGAGAGTGACTCTAGATAGACTGACTAGACTCCAGTGGCTGAACCTGTACCAAGAGACATCTAGGTACAAATGTTGGAGCAGATAGGACTTAACATATATGACAGAATGCATGAAATTTGGTGGGAAGAGCTATGGGGGGAGGAGAGGGGTCTAATTTTGATTAAGAACTATTATATGCTGGGCGTGGTGGCGCACGCCTGTAATCCCAGAGGTCGGGAGGCAGGCGGATCTTTGTGATTTCAAGGCCAGCCTGGTCTACATAGCCAGTTCCAGGCCAGCTGGGGCTACAGGGAGACCCTGTCTCAAAAAAAAGACAGAAAACCCCCCCACAAAACCACCCCTGAAAACAAAAAAATCCCCCCAAAATAAAAAACACAAAAACTATTACATGAAATGCACACAAGAAGGCTGTGACATGCTTCATGGAGAAAATACATTGTTTTGTGAGCTTTGTTCAAAGCATAAACTACAGGCTCTTGGCTGTGAATCTGGTGCTAGTGAAGTACTGGTAAAATGAATAAGGATATAAGCCAAGGTTATATGGGGATGGCTTTATACAGTGGAAGCAGGAAGGGAGAAATTATTGATAGAAGCTGCAGAGTTTTAGTTACAAGAATGAGTAAACCCATGTATAACATGGTAGCCATAATGAACAATTCTATAGTATAAGCTTGAATCATTCTCGGCGCTTTTAACTGCTGAGCCATCTCTAGCCCGGAAAGGAAGAACATTTCTAACAACTGCTGTGGTTCACTGTGGGACAAGCCATCTCAGGAACCCGAGTGCTGCTGAAAACAAAAGCTGTTGGGTGGTACTGAGGCAGCTCACATGAATGAGGGCTGGATGCTATGGCCTCTCCCAGTTCAAACTTAATGACCAATGGTCTTGCCTTTCTCTTTTCCTTTCAAACACCAAAAAAACATGCTCCAAAGATAGTTAAGATCAAAAGTGAAGCTGATTTTCACAGATTCTCCAAAGTCTGTAGCGTCATTCTGGGCAAACATTTAAACAAGTTTTTTTTTTTTTTTTTAAAGTTTTTGAGACAGAGTCTCTGTAGCCCCAGCTGGTCTGGAACTCACTATGTAGACCAGGCTGGCCTCAATCTCACAGAGATCCGAATGTATCTGCCTCTGCCTCCTCAGTAGTTGGATTAAAGGCATGAATCATACCTGGCTCAAACAAGATCTTGATGTTAAGTTTAGAACTATGCCCCTGACCAAAACCAGTATCTAAATTTTAATTTATTGTGGTATTATATAGACTAAACTCAGGGCCTGCCTGGAACATGCTGACCAAATGTGCTACCACTCACCTACATCCCTACCCCCAATTCACTTAAATGTATATGTCAAGTTGTATATTTGGTTAAGGGGTGATATTCTAAAGTTCACAGAGAATAGAGATATATGCAGTCAGATTTAGAACAACAACAAAAAATATATATATTTAATCTTTGGTGGCTGGAGAGGCATTTATGGCAAAGCTAGTGTTAACATTTGTGAGCCTTTCTCTTTAGCTATAAATAGGCCAGGTGCTTAAAAACTCACTATCAACAGGGCACTCTCTAAACATTTTTTTTTTTTTAAAGACACAAGGTCTCTCTATGTAGCCTGGGACATATTGTAGCCCAGGCTGATCTTGAACTCAGTCTTCAGCCTCAGTACTGAGTGCTGAACTCCGATATCTGAGTTCCTATTATAGCCCAGGCTGATCTTGAACTCACAACCTTCAGCTCAGTACTGAGTTCCTATTCACTTTTACCACTTCCTTTGCTTCTGGCCAAACAAGCTGAAATTTTAAGAAATGTCCTTGTCTTGATTCCCACCTACTTCCTCCTCCGTTTCAAGAATCAACATGGTACTTTCAGACAGGCCTTCAGTCTTCAGCTTCAATCACCACTGAAGTATGTGGAGCACCATTAGGACTCTTAGAAAGGAGTTCAAAATGATTTTCTCTCAATAGCTGTTAGGGCTTAAATCAGCAGATTCTCTCAGGGCACCAAGGTTCTAATTTTACAGGAGAAAATGTGAACTAAAATATTCCAAAGTTTAGATATTCATTTCTTCTAAGCAACCAGAAAGACAAACTGCTTTTACTGTCACTATTCAAAACAAAACCAACAGAAAAAGCAATTATTGGCCAAAATGGTGCACACGCCTTTAATCCTAGCACTCAGGAGGCAGAGGCAGCCGGATCTCTGTGAGATCTAGGCCAGCCTGGTCTACACAGTGAGTTCTAGACCATCTGGTGCTGCAGGGAGACCCTGTCTCAAAAAAGACAAAAACAACAATAACAACAAAAACACTAAAGTGCGTATGTGCACCCCCCCCCCCAAAGCAGCAGCTTTTATTATGTAAATGCTTTGGGACAGGGCCTTTATGCTGAATGGCAGCTGTGGCTTTGTAAGGGACTCAGAAGCTTAGTCTTGCTCGGTCACGCCATGCCTTGCAACCTTTTCAGATGCCAGCACCATCCTCCTGGTCTTTTTAACTTCTACATCTATGGGCCAAATAAATCTTTACTCTTTATAACTCTAAAAAAGACCTCTTTTGAAAAAGTTTTGTTGTTTTCTTTTTAATAGATACAATGTTTTAAAAAGATGGGTGTGATGGTGCACATCTTTAATCCCAGCACTCAGGAGGGAGAGGCAGATGGAACTGTGAGTCTGTAACTAGCCTGGTCTTCAGAGTGAGTTCCAGGTCAGCCAGGGCTACATACTAAAAAAAAAAAAAAAAGTTTAAAAAAAGAAAGTGTGCTTTTAGAAAGCCAACACTTTTTCTTTTTTAAAAAATTAATTTTTTCTTGTATGTGTATGACTGTACTGTCTGCATGTAGATTGGTGCACCCATGTTGTGCAATGCCACGGAGGTCAGAAGAGGGCATCAGATTCCCCTGGAACTGGAGTTAAAGAAGGTTCTCAGCCGCCATGTGGGTGCTGGGGATTGAACCTGGGTCCCCTGAAAGAGCAGTCGGTGCTCTTAACTGCTAGGCCAACTCTCCAGCCCACCAACACTTTTTCTAGTAAGAGTGACTACTAGTTTCCAGGGAGCAAGGCCCTCTAAGGTGCACCTAGCTGTAAACACAGGTCTGAACTGTTAGCTCATAGCCGGAGAATTGGGGGGGGGGGGGATGTTCAATCAAGACCTGCCAGTAGTCCTGGATTACAATTTGGCTTTAGCATACGTACCTTTTAAAAACATTTAAGTATACTTGGAACTGAGGCTTGGACATTACCTATTTATACTTTTAGGATGATTACTTAAAAACTAATTTTTAATTAATTAGACTGTTAAGGGCCAGATGTGGTGGGGCATGCCTTTAATCACAGCACTCAGGAGGCAGAGACAGGCGGATCTCTGTGAGTTCAAGGCCAGCCTGGTCTATAGAGTGAGTTCCAGGCCAGCTGGGGCTACAGGGAGACCTTGTCTCAAAAACACACAGAAAAAAAAAGAGAAAAAAATTAGTTAAAATTAAGACTTTTCTTCCAAACATATAGTACAAATCTTGAAGGAGAGCAAAGAATTTGACAGGAGTAGAGAGGTCCATTGAAGATCTGAGCAAAATCTAGAAAGGATGCCAACATGCACCAGAACACACTGCCGTGCAGATTCCGACTTAGTTCTGCACCATACCAGGCCCCATCCAGTTCCATAATGTCTTGGGCTTCCAAAACTCAGATGGGCAGTCTTGCAGCACGGTAAGCCATGCAAAAGGTGACTTCAACAGGCTAGCATGAGAAAAGGCAAGCCATTTTTTAGAGCATTAATTCAGTGCAAATTATTTTCTAAATTTCAAGAGTGTGAGTTTTAAGCAAATCCTGCAACCTGCTGACTGATGGCTAAACTCAGTCTGTATCAAAACCAAGTTCATTCAAAGGAATACACGGACGTATATGTCCTGAATCAAGGTACTGAATATAGTACTGCCCACTACAGCAGAATTGTGGATAATCATTGCATGTGATCAGGCTATGTCTAGGATGCAGCTCATACTCTCTGAAGTCAGGCAGTTTAGCAGCTGTAGCACACAGCTGAATCTCTGTTAAACTGAACTGTCTGTAGGATTGGATACAATGTAGTTATTAACTACAAAGGAAAATATAACATCCTGAGAAAGAAAATACTGTTGACATTAAAGTAATACATAACACTTGTAGAAAACAACCACATATTAACCTAATGTACACAAAAATAAAGACTAAAGGGGAACAGGGATTTGTAAATACGGTGGAAACATTAGGATTGTAGGCAATTTTAGGAAAAAAATCTGCCCTTTCCAAACTTTGGCAACAGAAAGAAAAATAAGAGACATACGCCAGTTAATAGACTTTAGTAAGAATGAGCAGTAGGGAGGGGAGTCATTTTTCAGCTCTCGTTAATCCATGGAATCACATACTTACTCAGCCATGAGTTTTGCTATTCGATGACAGTCATTCTTATCATAAAACCAGATGCTGTATATTGACACTTGAAAAACAAAGAAGAAAAAAGATGTGTAAGGCTTTAATATTTGAGTACATGTGAATTATCACCAATAAATCATATCTTCAAACTGTCAATAATCCCTCTAAAGAAAAAGGTACAAAAACCTTTCCCCCAGAAGCCTGTTAAAATCAGAATAGGTAAAATATTCACATGAAAATAGCAAATCCGGTGGGAATGTAAACTCGTACAGCCACTATGGAAAGCAGTGTGGAGAACCCTTAGAAGACTCAAAATGAGCTTGCCATTTGACCCAGTCATACCACTCCTGGGTATATACCCACAAGACTCATCTTACTGCAGAAATACATGCACTGCTATATTTATTGCATCTCTGTTCACAATAGCAAAAAGCTGGAGCCAACCCAAATGCCCCTCAACTGACGAGTGGATAGAGAAAATGTGGTACATGTACACAATGGAGTTCTATGCAGTGGTAAAAAAAAGACATCATGAGCTTTGCAGCTAAATGGATGGAGCTAGAAGATATTATATTAAGTGAAGTAACGCAGTCCCAGAAAAACAAATAATGAATGGTATCCCTCATCTGCAGATGCTAGCACCAATAACCCAGTTGTAAATATTTCTTGTGGAGAGGGATGCATATTAAAAGAACAACAACAGAAAGACTGCATCGGAAAACTGAATGAAATGGTGAATCGGGAGGGGTGGGAGGGGCGGGAGAGGGACACGGGTCTATATTCAATTAATGTATATTTAATTGACGTGAGTTCAACAAGTGTCCAATTTTGCCCAGACTCTGTCTACAGGTTACATGGGGTTTTAGGACTTAGTAAAAGTAAGTATGTGTATAGTAGACAACATTGGTTTAAAGGTTCTGATAAAAACGGTAATGCACCTTAGTTAATTGGAAATATAAATTGTTGTCATCCACATTTGTTTAATTTAAAATCTGTTTAACAATAACTTTGGGATTGGCACATACAAATGTTCTCTATAATTTTTCTGTTGTACAGTATCATCTTGTAGCATTCTCTTTTACCTGTAGGATGATTTAACCTAAGGAATTAAGTTTGCTTCCCAAGTTAACGACATACAGTCACCCAAAACGGCTTGGGTAAATTTGATGAAATCTGCGCCTTGATTCCTGCCTATAGGTACGTGTACTACAACTGCCTTTTTTGAGACTCATGGGTCAAAAAACAAAAACCTAAAATAAAAAGGGGGGATACAGATATATATGAAACCTTGTCAAAAACTTTGCAATTCAAATCTTAAAACTAACTACAGGAAAAGATTTGTATGTTCCCACAAGGTCAAAACGTCAGGCTGAGAAAGAAAAGACACAGCTTTGCATTGTGTAGGATGTACCAGGAAGTGCCAGCAGAAAGGTTGGCCTGTCTGAACATTGAAAGGAAGAAAAGCCTCAGACTGCTACAGACATCAAACCCCTCTGTGGATCCTACTTGTAACAACTATTTATAATGAGTCCTAATGAAACTTACCTTCTAGGTGCCGCAAAGTTTTAATATGAGAGATTTTCTTACCTCTCCTTCATAGAACAAGGAAGAATATGATGATGATGAGGTCATTCTCTAACTGTAAATTGGAGCCAACTGTTATAGAGGTAATCTCTTATAAAACCGGTAAAACTGCCTTCTTTAATTGACTAATAGACATAGGAACCGTGAAAAGGATTATTCTCTATTCAGAACCAAATATAATACTAAAGTCTCCTTAAGCTGTGCACTTAAGCAAAATATATTAATACAGGAGAGCTCTGATATCAGCAATGGATTATTCTACCAAGGAGATGTTGGCCAGGGGATCCAAGACCCCCCCCCCCAAAAGGTAAAGGCTTCTTGCCTGTAAACTGGGATACCTGCAAGAAGAGAGGTGATAAGGCCCTGCTGTCGAAGACCTGATGTAAGCATGGGAAAAACGTACTGAGACCACACTTGCAAGTGTACAGTTGGTCTCTGGAATACCAGAGAGTGTTACCAAAGGCCACTAAACCAATAAAGCAAATATAAGTCTCCTTGAGTCAAGCAAGACTCCTCCGTCAGCACCAGCTATACCTCAACTGCCTGGAAATACTGTGCAGCAGAGGCAGCCATATGCCCGTATATCCCAAATTGAATTGGCTATTAGCTCTCTCCTTGGAGGAATAACCCATGGCTGATGCCACAAGCTTATATCCTCTAGCAGTTAGGAGATATTATAAGCCACAATAAGACCCTGTCATATTTTACAGAAAAAAATGTAATTCATGGATTAACATACCACCCAAATATCTGTGTCTATACCAAAGTAACCTATCATAATGATTAGTACTGTTTAAATACTATATATCTAATTGCCTGTGCTTCATTAGTAGGAGTGAAAGGTTATTCCTGGACAAACTGTCAGCCCATGAAAGGAAACAGCCAGAATTGACCAGAGTCCAAAACGATGGCTCCAGAGAAAGTAGACTGTTTTGCTTCTCCTCCACCCATGCCCTTTTTCTAAGCCTAGGGAACAATCTGTGGAAGAGGGGGCATGGTAGAATGTAAGGGCTGCGATTGGGGTGAATGGTGAAACTACAGCAATACAGACTGGACACTTATTTGATCAACTTGATTGTACATACAAGCCCCCCCTGCTGGATGGTGGGACCCTTGGGCTGTCTGGGTTTGAGCACAACTGCTTGCAAATTGGTTTTATATGAAGGATGCTTGTACTCATAAATTATTACTTGTTAAAAAAATGAAAAAAAAAAAGTAATAGAACTAAAAAAAGAAAGAACAAAGTTTTGAGCCACTCAAATCAAACAAAAGTGAGGCATCTGGCCTCTTTGATATACAAAAGATAAAACGATTTTGCTTATATTAGTTGAAAAAGCACGCTAAAAATTGTAAGCACCTGTAGGATCCCAGAATATTGTTTATACATCTCACACATCTAGGAGATTAAAGATCATTATTGAATAATGAAAAAAAAAAAAAAAAGAAAATAGCAAAACCCAAACTAGGTGTGGTGCATATGACTGTAATTCCATCTACTCTGGAGGCTGAGGGAGGGGCATTTTAAGGTCAAGGCCAGCCTAGGCAACTTAGCTAGGTCTATCTCAGAATAAAATTAAAATCTGGCTAAAGATGTCGCTCAGTGGTCCTGTGGTCAATCACTAGACACACAGTAGTTGGTTTTTTAATCATTAAAATTGTGATCATTACTTACATATTATCAAGAAAGAAAAGACTGCCATTTAAGTTTCAATCAGTATTGGGTAAGAAATTTCAAGTTAATATAAAAACATGAAAAAAGTTTTAATTACTGAAAACCAAGTTCATTGGCTAGCCAAAGGCCAGAAGTTATGAGTCTCTTAAATCTTAAAAAAAAAAACCAAACTTTATTATTTTATGTGTATTGCCTATATTGTGTAAGTGCACCCATGTCATGCAATGCCCATGGAGGTCAGAAGATGGCATCGGATTCCCCTGGAACTGGGATTACAGACCACTGCTAGCCATCATGTGGGTGCTGGGAATTGATACTGGGTTCTCTGCAAGAGCAACCAGTGCTCTTGTCTGCTGAACCATCTCTCCAGCCCCACAAATACAATTTCTTTAATGTGGTTATGGCAGTATTCATGTTACCTGTTTAATTTTGGTTGAGTTTTAAGGAATTATTCCATTTCTTCTAAGTCATCAAAAGTATGAATGTAAAGTTATTCTTAAAATCTTATTTAAAAAATAGCTGCTGGGCGTGGTGGCACATGCCTTTAATCCCAGCGCTCAGCAGGCAGAGGCCACCCTGCTCTATACAGCAAGTTCCAGGCCATCTGGGGTTACAGGGAGACCCTGTCTCACAAAAAGGCCCCCCAAGAAGAAATGGCTATAGGATTTATAATATTTCATGTTCTATTCACAACACTTGTGTGTGTCTATAAACACACAACACACATTTTCTCTTGAGGCTGGGCCTCACACTTTGTAGCCTATGCTGGCCTTGAACTCACAATCCCCCTGCTTCAGGCTCGTCACTGCAGGGACTATAAACATGTGGCACCAGATCTAGCCTTCATGTCTCTGTACTTCTGTTAGTCTTCCTAAACATTGATCAGTTTCACTGTCTTTCACAGAACAAGGCTTTCTCACTGATGTCTACTCTTTTTTTTTTTTTTTTTTTTTTTTAATGTGTATGAATGTACTGTCTGCATGCAGGTTTGTGCACCCGTGTCGTGCAATGCCACGGAGGTCAGAAGAGGGCCTCGGATTCCCCTGGAACTGGAGTTCTCCTAGAATTGGACTTACGGACGGTTCTCAGCCGCCATGTGGGTGCTGCAGATCGAACCCGGGTCCTCTGCAAGAGCAGTCAGCGCTCTTAACCGCTAGGCTATCTCTCCAGCCCCCTGATGTCTACTCTTATCTTCACGTCCCCTGATCTGTGCTCTTGCGTCTTGTGTTATCTTCTTCCGTCCGCTAAATTCCCTTTGTTCTTCTTTTTCTAATTTCCTCCCCATCTTTTTTTTTTTTTGAGATATAGTCTCAAGTAGCTCAAGCTGGCCTTGATTTTCTAATCTTCCTGCCTCCACTGTGCTGGAATAATAAGCATGTGCCAACACACATTACTTTCTATTTCTAATTTTTAAGAAAATATTTATTTTTATCTGTTATGTGTGTTTGCACATGAGTATGGACATACACGAGGTCTGGAGTCTGAGGAAGGGGGTGGTGGATCTCCCCAAAACTGGAGCTATAGGTGGTTGTGAGCTATTTGATGTGGGTGCTGGGCAGAAAGTGTTAACTGCAGAGGCCTCTCTCTAACACCTCTATTTCTAATTTCCTTCCTTCCTTCCTTCCTCTTCTACCCCTCCCCCTTTTTTTTTTTTTTAATTATTGAGACAGGGTCTCCCTATAGCTCCAGCTGGCCTGAAACTCACAGAGATCTGTCAGCCTCCCAAGTACTGGGATTAAAGGCCTGCACCACTACACTTGGCCTGAGCTTTGTTAAGAGGAAAACTATCTTCCTGGCCAGACTGGTTGTGATAAATCCTCCTTCTGGTTCCCATGCTGACCGCTTCCTAGGAGGGAAGGAGATGGTCACTGATTAACAGAGCTTCCAATCCTCTTGCCAGTTTTCCTTGGCTCACTTAGTATTGTTGGCATGAACTGACAAGGGCTGCCTTTTGTTGCTATCCAGGCTTGGACTCTTCTGTTAGGCTGGTGACTGTACAACATCCTGTTGCTGGCTGGTTCTGCCCTTCTAGCCAATGATGTGGGGGGACCATATCTTCTTCCTCCTAGTTTTCAGAGTTTCACTGATTGTTTGGTATTATTTCTACGTTTTATAGTTGTACTTATCAAGACAAACCTGTATCATTCTGTTTCACTGTTCAAGTCTTGCTATACATTTTTATGGCTGGAAAACAAGAGTCTAAGAAGACAGCTAAGTGGCTTATTAATAAATCAGAAAAAAATATTAGTTTAGAGCTCTACAGAACTGGGGTACAGGATCTCCCACTGCACACTGGTGCTTAAATATCATTCCATTAAAAGTAAAATAAAATTAAAAAGAAAATTCTTTTTATATTTGTTTATTTATGTCTAGATGTGTGTGTCACACACAGTGTGAATGTGGAGGTCAGAGAACAACCTGCAGGAGTCAACTCTCTCTTCCCCTGTGGGTTGTGGGATGAACTCGGGGCCTCAGGCTTGCCAGCCACATAAAACTTTTTTTTTAATTTAAAATTTTTAAATTTTATATGTGTGAATGTGTTGCCTGCAGGTATATAAGTGCACCTGTGTTGTACAATACTGTGGAGGTCAGAAGGTATCAGATCCCCTGGAATGGGAGTTATAGATGGTTGTTAGCCACCATGTGGGTGCTGGGTTTTGAACATGGGTCCTCTGTAAGAGCAGCCAGTGCTCTTAATGATCTGAGCCATCGCTCCAGCCCTCCCCACAAAACTTTTTACAGCAATGAAAGTAGTACGTTTCAATTATACTTCCAGACTAGAGTAACACATGCAGAAAAAAAATTAAATTAAAACTGTACATTAAAAGAACTGCATAAAGCTGGGAATGGCAGCACACCACTGTAAACCCAGAGCATCGGAGGATCACAAGTTTGAGGTCACACTGACCTTAGCAGGACCACGCTTCAAGGAAATAGCAAAGGGCTGAGGGTGTGGCTCAGGACTGCATACTTCCAGTGTGACAGTGAAAGCTTGCGCTCAGCCTGAGATGTAAGAGATTCTGTTTCAAAACAACCAACCAATCACCCTCTACAAACAAAGGCACTGAAAGTAAGAAATATAAATAGAACACAGCCCAAACTGGCCTCTGACTTCTGATTCCCCTGCCTTTGCCTCCTAAGTGCTGGGATTATAGGCATGAACTATCATGCCTGCATTCAAGAAATTTTAAATAAGTAAAAAAATCTATTTTTTAAAGCCAGGTATGCTCAGCTATTAAATAAACTCTGTAAAGATTTTAGCAGAAGCTGGGCATGGTGGTGCATGCCTAAGAACTCAGGAGGCAGAGGCAGGTGAATCTCTTGAGTTCAAGGCAACCTGGTTTACAACAGCGAGTTCTAGGCCAGCTGGGGCCTTAAGGAGACCCTGTCTCAGAAAGACAAAAAAAAAACCCAAAAAACAAAAAACAAAACAAAAAAAAAAACACCCACAAAAAAAACAAAAACCTACCCAGAATATACCAATTTTTAAAACCAGTTAATGAAGGTTACGTTAATGCAGATTACTTGTTTCATGCTCGTTTATGCTGGATTAAGATCACTGTTCCACAAGACTCATGGCAAATCACTTAAATCTGCTGCTTAACTTGAAGGGAAGATTTAGTTTCCTTTAAGGGTGGGACTTTGAGTAGGTTGACCAGGCTTCAGTGGATGAACCCACACTGAAGGCTGTTGGGGACACAAACCTTTAGGGTTTAGAAAGGGAGTATGTGCAGACAGGAGAGGGGAACCTAAAGCAGCCAAATCTCAGTTCCAGGGATCCGATACCCTCTTCTGACCTCTACAAGCACTGCACCACCTGGGTGCACTTACATCTATGCAGGCAAAACACTCATACATATAAAATAAAAATAAATAAAATAAAGATATTAATAAAAAGAGCGAGGAAGCTCTGGTTAAGAGTACTGGCTGCTCTTGCAGAAGACTTGGTTTGAATCCCGGCACCGATGTGGCAGCTAACAACTGTCCGTAACTCCAGTTCTAGGGGCTCGAGCCCCTTCCTCTGTCCTCCACCCGCATTGTACGATATGAGTGACTTACATACACGCAGGAAATATACACATACATTTTAAATAAAAATAACATATTTTCAAAAAGTGAGCAAATGGCTCAATAATTTTCGCCCTGCTATTTCAAGGAGCTGTTTTGAGTAGGAAAAACCTACAACCACACTGCTCACAACCTTTAGACCCCAACCAGGCCATCGATTCTAAAGGTATCAGCACATGGAACCCTTTTTAAGTGGTTCTTCTACTCACAGAATTTCAAAACACCGAATGTGGTTGCATTGAACAAGGAATTTTAAGATTGTTTTAGATAATGTAAATTAACAACTCAGCTTTGATCTGTCAGTGGAAGGAGCAGAGAGTATCCTTGGTAGAGAGCATAACTATAACCTACTACCAGGTCTTAGCTATGTTCCTAGAAGCAAAATCTCACCTCAACATAAAGCAAATCCCACCGAGGCTCTGAAAAGATTCCATATATGGCAATTACATGCAAGCATCTTTCTTTAAATATGCCCTTTAACCTTGGCTCAGGAAAACTCAAAACAGTAAAGTCCAAATATAAAAGATCCCGGTTTTCACATTTTACAGTCTATTTCGACATGGCTCTCTGATCTACAGTGAAGAGACGGTGTTTACAATATGCAATGTAGGTATCAGGTCTAGAGAGGAACACAAAGCTCTTTCTAGGTGAAAGAATCATCTAAATATGCTTTCAAAAGGGATTTTAAATTAAACTATTAGAATCTTATACTGAAAATTCAAAATAAGTTCATGAGAGCTGCCAACTTAAGAAAAAAAATCTCCACTTAAGTTTACCTCCTTTTCTTTAAAGAAACCCAACATAATTTAGAAATAAGACATTTGCTTCTACACTTGTTCATTATCAAATAAACTGCCAAAAAAAGAGTCAAACACTTTCAAAGGCATGTTTGAGAAAGAAACAGAGATAAAGAGGCCATAATGATAGCTTAATGGGTAAAGGATAAGAGTCACACTCAATTCTGCCAGAAGCAGACCTGTAGAGGTTCAGAGACGCATCCAAGAATCAGTGCTGTCTGCCAACATATCAAAAGCTCAGTGTACAAAACTGGCAAGAAAGCTCAGGGACCTGCCACTAAGCCTGTCACTGCCACTAGTGAGGAAAAGCAGATAAGTCTGCCAGATAGTTAAGACCGCAGTAGACCTTGTCTCTAAACCCAAGTTAAGTATTTTTCTTTTAAGGGAACTTATACTCAAAAGTCCTGCATATTCTGCCAACTCGCTTGCTGAGACATCCTGAAATATTTCCCCTCATTAGTTATACCACGAAAGGTTTAGGTTTTTGTCAATACAGTCTTATTATGCCATAGCAAAAAAGCTGTGCACTGCTTATAGGGGCCTTTTCTCAAGAAGAAAGGGAATTAGTTAGTGGGCACTACCACTGATACATGTGATTGATAGTTCTAGGCACGCCATGTGCATAACATCACTGAAAAGGTGTGTAACATGACACTACTGTACTTCCACGAAAAAGAATCAAGATGTAAGAATACCCCTAATCAAGTGTTTCTCATATTCATCAACTAAAGCCTGGACATTGTGAAAAACAACACTCATGCTAAAGATGAAAGGTTTTAGATTATGTAAAACTGGGAAAAATTAAGAAGCTGATGGGAAGAATTTTCTACTTCTCAAGAGAGCCCTGTTTGGAGATTGGCTTCTCATAATTTGTTCTATCTTATGCAGCTTTTCATCTTGAGTAGTAAATAGCACACTTAAGATCAAGAAAATTCAAAGTAATTAGGAAACATTGCCAAAACTTGGAAGATTTCTAAAGATGCTTGAAATATCATAGAAACAGAGCCGAAGCCATTCTCATGTATATGCTGTCATTTTGATTCATTTATCACTTAGATTGAACCTACTTTTTAAAAAAATTTTTTAATTAATTTTATTTATTTCTGTATGTGTGAATGTACTGTCTGCATGCAAGTTTGTGCACCCATGTCGTGCAATGCCTCTTTATCTGTTTCTTTTTTTTAATTTTACTTATTTCTGTATGTGTATCAATGTACTGTCTGCATGCAGGTTTGTGCACCCATGTCGTGCAATGCCACGGAGGTCAGAAGAGGGTGTCGGATTCCCCTGGAACTGGAGTTCTCCTGGAATTGGAGTTTCAGACAGTTCTTGACCGCCATGTGGTTGCTGGGGATCGAACCCGGGTCCTCTGTAAGAGCAGTCAGCACTCTTAACCCCTAGGCCATCTCTCCAGCCTCCGAGATTGAACCTACTTTTTAAAGGACCTGAGGAGAATGGTACTTAGTATGGAGCCAAGCAGAAAAGGGGGTCTGATAAAGGCCTCTGGTGGTGATGTTAAGAGTTATAAAACTTCTGGGGGGGCTGGAGAGACGGCTCAGTGTTTAAGAGCATGTACTGTTGTCCCAGAGGACTTAAGCTTGATTCCCAACAGCCTGTATTAGGTAGTTCACAACTGCCTCTAACTCCAACTTCCCAATTTATGATCTTAAAAGTTGACATCCCTCTCTACATTAAAGAAATAATATAAAACAGTATAATCTCCACGTGGGATTCAGACATGTGAAACCATCACAAAATTGAGAATTAGGGCAAAAAAATTCAACAGTATTTAAGACTGATCATTTCCATTAATCAAAATTTTATTCTTAGGGGGTTGGACCAGAGTTCAGTTCCCAGCACCCACAGCCTTCTTATCTTGGTCCAGGAGGCCAGGCTAATGCAGTTGCCACAGATCCTTTCTCCTTCACTGATTACAGAATTATACCAACCACAGCAGCGTCAAAGCTGATGGTGGAAGACTGCCTTTCTTCAGGCTACGAAAGAAGCACTGTGCTGAACTAGAGATTACAAAGAATGAGCTGTGGAACTTTTAAAATTGTTTATAAATTCCTTTTTCAGTCTGGAGGTCTACCTCACATTTTTTGAGTTGATAAATTATAAACTCGTCTTGTGAGGAAACTTCTTGTACTGTGCTTTAAGTCTGAAGATCTGTTCCAAATGCCAACAGACTACCATCGCTAATGTTCTGAATCTTGCCCTTGAACTGAGAAAGGACACAGAGAAAGAAGAAACAGCACCGTTCCAGCATCTCTTACTAGAGCGTTACATTTGGCAGCTGTATTTTCAACATTATGGAAATGAACCTTCCTACATTTTCTAGTGATCTATTTTTAATCAAAAGTTCTCTCCATCAAGAGACTGATACCCGATATAAAGGAAAAGTCGTAAGTGAAGTGGAAATGAAGGAGATCTTTTCCCAGGGTCCAGCAGGTAAGTTTTTAAAAATAGTAAAGAGAATATTACTACTATCAATTACATTTGTTAGGTAACTGACATTTTGCTGTTAAGTAAGCTAAAAAGTAACTTACCAGACTAGAAGCTGTGTGTCACTAACACTGTCTTCAAGAGTGTTCAGATTGGGTTTTACCTAAACACAATCATTTTCAAACTGCTTTACACAAACTGCAAATCTGTTACTGCTTAAAAGTGTCAGGTAAAATGAAATTTAGGACACATCTGGGCACTCTTGGAAAACTACAAAAGGACTTTGTTCAATTTTCCAATACTACCTTGGCATTATCAAAAGTATTTTTTATTATGTTCTTTTTTAATGATACTTTGTGTACTTCATACATCATTTTTCAGTCCAATTCAGATACATTCCCCCTCCCTGCCCCACCTCCCACCCCAGTTTATGCATTCTGCCCTACATGTCTTCATCTTTCTCTCAGTCTTTCCAGGATCTGTTTTTCTGCAGAGGCTTGTTGTTTTGGGCAGAATTTAACTTTTATTGGTCAGTTCTTTGACCCAGACCTCATGTTGTTGTTCCCTCCCCTTTGTATTACTCTAAATTATGCCTATATAAACAACACATATGTATCAAAATTATGACCTCCGGGAATAAACTGTATGTTAATTCCAAAATGTTTTGGGGTTCACATTTTTTCCCTTTAATTTTGTATTACTCCAGAATATGAATACATATCTTCCACCCATATAGAGTAATTATGTCTGAATATAAGTGGTAGGTCAATTCTAGAGTCTGTTAAGAGATTCACATTATAACAGCACAGTTGCTTTCAAATATGAATAAATTTAATAATGAAGTTGCTCAGCTTGCCTGCCAACCAGGAATTTGTGTTAGTATCCACAAATAAGGGAAACCATTCACTTTTTTTTTTTTCTTTCTGGGACTGTGTTACTTCACTTAGCATAATGGCTTCAAGTTCTATCCATTTACTTGCAAAGTTCATGACGTCATCTTTCTTTACTGCTGCATAGAATTCCACTGTATAGATGTACCACATTTTTGTTATCTAGTAGTCAGTTCAGGGGCATTTGGGTTGGTTCTAGCTCTTTGCTATTGTGAAGAGAGCTGCAATAAACATAGCTGTGTATGTATCTTTGCAGTAGGATGAGTCTTTTGGGTACATACCCAGGAGTGGTATGACTGGGTCAGGTGGTAGGCTCATTTTGAGTCTTTTAAGAGTTCTCCACACTGGTTTCCATTGTGGTTGTATGAGTTTACATTCCCACCAGCAGTGGATGAGTGTTCCCCTTTCCCTACAACCTCTCTAGCATTTGGTATCCTTTGTTTTCTTGATCACAGTCAGTCTTACAAGAGTAAGATGAAATCTTAAAGTGGTTTTAATTAGCAACATTGAGCACTTAAGATGTTTCTCTGTTCAGCTCTTTACTTCATCTTTTGAGTGGGTCATTTGTTTTCTTGCTCCTTTGTTTTTTGAGTAGTTTATATACTGTGGATGTTAATGCTCTGTCAGATGTATCACTGGTGAAGGTTTCCTCCCACTCTGTGGGTTTTCTCTTCACTTCTTTCAGAATTTCTTATTTTTTATGTATATGAGAGTACTGTCTGCATGTAGGTTGGTGCACCCGTGTCGTGCAATGCCACGGCAGAGGTCAGAAGAGGGCGTCGGATTGCCCTGGAACTGGAGTTAAAGATAGCTCTTAGTCGCCATGTGGGTGCTGGGAATCGAACCCAAGTCCTCTGCAAGAGCAGTGGGTGCTCTCAGCGCTGTTAAATGCTGAGCCACCTCTCCAGCCCCTCTCAGAATTTCTTTAGATATGATGGGGGAGGTTTTTTTTAAACCTATAGACTATTTTATTTTCTGAGTTTATGCAGATCTATTTAAGGCTAGGAACGATCCTGTTAAACTGCTTTTTTTTTTTTGAGACAGGGTCTCCCTGTAGTCCAAGTTGTCCTGAACTCACTCTGTAGACCAGACTGGCTTTGAACTCACAAAGATCCGCCTGCCTCTGCCTCCCAAGCGCTAGGATTAAAGGTGTGCGCCACTACGCCGGCTTTAAACTGCTTTTCTAGGAAACTCCCTGTCATCTAAGTTTTAAAATCATAGGCAATTCTCTACTCACATGCTCTAAAAAAATAAATAAAATCGTAGGCAAAAAGTTCATTTGTTTTTTTTTTTAAATAACTGCATGCTGAAAACACTCTTTAGCTGTATATTCCCAATACTGTCCACTGTGCCTCTTCTGACATTTTCTTGTTGACAGAGCTGCCATGTTATAGACAAGACTATCCTGTGGGTCTACTCTATTGCTATACAGCAGTTCTTTCTACAATTAATTTCTACTTTCACTTTTCTTTCATCTTTCCTAAGATTTCCCTTTTTCTTCCCTATCATTTTAGACTAGGCAGTCTATACTACATCAAACCTTATTTAAGTTAGCTACAACTAGGGATTTTTAACTTTGTAATTTTCATGCACCAGATGCATGCTAGTTCACAACTGCTCAGATTTGTACCTTTACTGATGCTTTTGTCAGTCATGTATTTTTTTTTTTTTTTTTTTTTTAATTCTGGGGCTCCTATTTACTTTCCCCCTTTCTGGCCTGACAGGGAGCTGCAGTGCTTATTCTGGATCTTTATTTTTTGTGGTGCTGGGGATCAAACCCAGGACCTTGCACATGCTAGATAACTGCTCTACCTAGAGCCAGGATCTTCTAGAGGGCAAATGCTCTGCTTTTGTTGCGTCTTTATGTTCTCTTCAATTACTCATTTTTTGGTTAATTTTGTTTTTTCCTCAGTCTTCTGAGTAGTAATCTGTCAGTCTGACTGTCCATCTCGATTAGCCTCTGGTTTCCTGTCTCTGCCACAATGTGACAGAGTGGGTGTTTATTTCAATCATGTGTGAGGCCTACTCCACTGCCTAAACTAAGACTGATATTGTCTCTTTCAAATCTACCATGCTGAAATATTTTTGGTCTTTTTGAGACAGGGTCTCCCTGTAGCCCCAGCTAGCCTGGAACTCACTGTGTAGACCAGACTGGCCTTGAACTCACAAAGATCTGCCTGCCTCTGCCTCTGCCTCCCAAGTGCTAGGATTAAAGGTGTGCACCACCACGCCTGGCTCTTTTTGCTTTATTTTATAACCCATATTTGATAAGTGTATCCATTAAAGTCTCCAGGAGATTTTTCCATCAACTGAAGTTCTGGGGAAGGGCTGTCTAATTACGCTGTTTGCTGCATACCGCCTCTCACTGATTATAACTTAACTCTTTGCATATTTAATAATTTTGGACCACAAAGCTTATGTGAGATTTGGGGCAACTTGGGTTACAGAGGCGTCCCATCAAAGGGTCTCGTTTTTGCTTTTTCCAGGTATTTTAGAATACTTGCCAGTTGGCAATTAATTCTATGAAATTACTAGGAACAAATGGTTTAAATCAAGTTATAAATCTGTGTAATGAAAGGCTCATGGTTACAACTTTCAGAAAGGCATTTTCATCTCATTAGAATGTGACTAGATACTGGCTGGTATCTGGCTGTGTTCTAACTTTCTGCCGTGTGAAGTCTTGTCTCCTCATTCTCTCATAGAAAGTGACAGCATCCTTATTTATAAGACCCCTGGTTCCCAAGGACCCCATAATAGCTGGCAGCCAGCATCAGCTCACATGCCTCAGTTCAGCTTTCAGTTTTCACTCTTCTGTTGGCCCATGGAAATGTCCCTTACTTCCTCTTTCTCTGCGCTATGCATTTAATGTTTTATATGGCATTTTAAAATGTCTTCAGGATGAAGATTCTCTGTCCAGACATTGCTAGATAGGAGACAAGTACATTCTTTGATGTGCTTATGTCACAGAACTCCTAGAAGTTTAGAGTTCCCAGAAAATGGCTTTATAATCCAGTAAGTTGGATTCTATTTGTAAATGAAAATAGAAGAACAGAAGCTTGGTGGTAATGTGAATGTTTATATAGCAAAAGAACTCTGTACCATCATGGCCCACTGGTCACAACTGCTTCTACCGAGGATTTTTTTTAAAAGCTTGGGAATCTGGGCCCATCTACTCAGGAGGCGGCAGCAGGAGGATCAGGAGATCAAGGCTACACAGTGAGATTGAGGCCAATATAGGGTACATAAGACTCTTTAAAGACTTCTTAGCTCTAGAATGCATATTTCCTTCAATATATTATACCTTAAGCTGCCTAGAAATGGTCCCTAAAACATTTGAAAATATTTGTAAAGAGAACAAAGAGGACTGGAGGTGTAGCTTAGTGGCAGAACACTTGTTTAGCATGTGCAAGGCACTGGGTCTGTATACCAGCAGTATAAAAAAATAGGGGGAGGAGATGGAAAGAAAAATTCCTGACAAGCAGCTTGTTTATGGCACCAGTAGCAAGAAGGGATGGAAAGAGACACACCATAGACCTGGATTAAAGAGAGTCCTGACAACATTAAGTACTTAAAACTGTTTGACTAATAAGATCATTTGGTTTGAGTTAAGATGGAAGCATAATCCAGTGGGGCTGGAGAGATGGCCTAGCGGTTAAGAGCGCCGACCGCTCTTGCAGAGGACCCGGGTTCAATCCCCAGCACCCACATGGCGGCTGAGAACCGTCTGAAACTCCAATTCCAGGAGAACTCCAGTTCCAGGGGAATCCGAGACCCTCTTCTGACCTCCGCGGCATTGCACGACACGGGTGCACAAACTTGCATGCAGACAGTACATTCATACACATAGAGAAATAAATAAAAATTAATAAAAAAAAGATGGAAGCATAATCCAGTATATTTGTTACTTTATATCCATAATATCCTTTTAAGACAAACAGATCAGTGCTTTAAACAATTCACATAAGGTTATACTCTGTAGGAAAGAAAACCTAGAAATAATGTCTGTACACCAAATTTCACTCTTGGAAATGGTAAAGCCATCCTTAGGGATGTATTCTGCAGCTTTTGAATCTAGAAATCATTTATACATTTCAAAAAGGAATGACTAAATGGGAGGCATAAATGCCTCACTCAAAGTGATGATTTTACTCCGATATGACACAACAAAAGGCACGCTACAGAATGGACTCATGCGTTAGATTTCCATTGCTCAGTCTGACGAACACCCTGTAGAAAACTGTAATAATTCAAATTAAAACTAATAAGAATAAGAACAAGAACAAGAACCACAGGAGTATTCCTGTACATACTAGCCACATTCCAGCAGGCAGCAGTCAGTCAGTCCAGAGGGCTGCTGGCCAATGCGTAAGCAGGGGCTAGGGTAGAATCTTTCCGTCACTGTAGAGTTCCACTGGACAGCACTGCTCTGGAATGTGGAAGACTGTGCAGTTGTATTGCCGCAGTCATGGAAGGAACACAGGCTTGGAAGGCCAACAGTGCTAGGTCTACGTCTCTTACCCATTACCTTTATAACTCCTGGGCAAGGACCTAACCATCTGAGTATCTTGTTGGCTTCATCTGTTAAGTTGGGAAACAAAGAGGGTGAAAGGAAAATCACCACTGCTAAATGACTACAGAATTTGCAGCTGCTCAATCCTTTCCTTAAGAATTAAAGCCTTGTTGCCACCAAAAGACCCTAGTATAGAACGAAAATACAGTATTTCTGAAAGATCCATGAGACCCACCAAATATAAGCCCTGATGAAAGTACCTTCTCAGTACGATTTTACCTTTTTCTTTGGGAGCTGAGTAGGCAAGTGGGTATTTTGTATAAAGAAAAGCTAAAAATGAATAAATCAACACTGAAAACAGCTATAGTTCAGTATTTTTTTTCATATTAATTGTAAAATCTGAACTGAGTGAGGAAAGTTGGACATGAAGGTAATGATTTGAGTTAAATGGGTCAGGTGCCTTGGTGGCATCTCCCATAGGAAAATGACAAAATAACTACAGGATCAGGTATAATTACCCATTATAATATTATTTAATGAATGAATCCTCAAACAACTCAACAGCTTACTGACCTGACAAAACGTACACTCAGGAGGCCTTAAGATCCCATCCCCTCATGCTGTCTTTCCTCCCCATAGAGCTCTTCCTTAAAAGACTTTCCCCAAGAGGGTGACCTGCTTAACTGAGTTCTCCGTTCAAATAAGGAAGCCTTTGTTTCTACCCCTTGTTAAAAGTTCTCTCTAAAGCAAAACAAAACCAGTCAACTTTTCTCCACAAGAATTTTAATTAATTAATTAATTAATGTGTATGAATGTACTGTCTGCATGTAGGTTTGTGTACCGGTGTCGTGCAATGCCATGGAGGTCAGAAGAGGGTGTCGGATTCCCCTGGAACTGGAGTTCTCCTGGAATTGGAGTTACAGACGGTTCTCAGCTGGGGATCGAACCTGGGTCCTCTGCAAAAGCAGTCGGCGCTCTTAACCGCTAGGCCATCTCTCCAGCCCAAGAATATTCTAATAAAATAAATACTCTCCATAATTTAAGATCTATTAATCTATGATGCTATCATGGATGAAATTTACAGAACACTGATAATTTTATGTTGACCCAAAATTAAAGTTTAGATAGCTGTTGGTTTCACAAAACAAAAACCAGTTTCTGTGCTTAAAAATGTCTTTATTTGTTCTATCTATACATGGGAATTACTTGCAAATAGGTGAAAATCTGATAAGTTAGGTTCTGATTAATTATCTACCAGACTTTCAATTTCACATGACCCTTGAATTGTGAAAGAAACATTATAATTTGCTTCAGGCTTATGGTAAATGGCAACCAGGTCCACAAGTATCTTGAAGATTTTTTTTTTAAATTAATTTTATTTATTTCTGTATGTGTATGAATGTGCTGTCTGCATGCAAGTTTGTGCACCCGTGTCGTGCAATGCCACGGAGGTCAGAAGAGGGTGTCGGATTCCCCTGGAACTGGAGTTCTCCTGGAATTGGATTTTACCCACTAAGTAGGAGGAGTAATACACAATCAGTGTTGAGGCCATAAAAAGTAGAACTGAGCCAATTTCATTAAAAACATTCAGTAAGGGGCTGGAGAGATGGCCTAGCGGTTAAGAGCGCTGACCGCTCTTACAGAGGACCCGGGTTCGATCCCCAGCACCCACATGGCGGCCGAGAACCGTCTGAAACTCCAATTCCAGGAGAACTCCAGTTCCAGGGGAATCCGACACCCTCTTCTGACCTCCGCGGCATTGCACGACACAGGTGCACAAACTTGCATGCAGACAGTACATTCATACACATAGAGAAATAAATAAAATTAATAAAAAAAATAAAAAAGAAATAAAAACATTCAGTAAGTGTTCTTTTGAAGAACTTCCCAACAGAACATTTAACATAAATAGCCATTTGCAACATTCTAGCTTTTATTATTAAATAAACTCATGTGAACTTATACCCATTAAAAACATGTTCTATTATTTGTTGAGAAGGGTCTTGTAGTCCAAGCTGGCCTTCAAACAGGGATAAATCCTCCTGCCTCTGTCTCCAAATTTCTTGGATTACAAGTATATTGAGCTTGAAAAATATCTCTACTATGTCCATAGGATTTAAAGTCTGAGAGGCAATTACCTGACAAATACCTTACTGAAACATCAAGAGACAGATCCTACTTTGCCCCATACTTAAAAATGGGTAAAGAAGAGCCAGGCATGGTGACATACACCTTGAATCTCAGCACTTAGGGGCAGAGGAGTTTGATCTCTGGGAGTTCAAGGCCAGCCGGGGCTACAGACAGACCCTATTTCAAATGAACCAAAAGGAGAAGGAGGAAGAATAATTTGGAGTTTCCAGCTTTCAAACAGACCTTGCTACTTCTCATATGGGAAGTTAAGGGATGTGGAATATCCAGTGATTTTTATTTTAATTCATATTTTATTCTGCAGATATCCCCAATACCAATTACCTCTTGAGTGAAATTCAAAAAGAGGAACTTTTACTTTTTTAGTTAGAACCAACAATTCTCTAATAATAATACTCTTAACAAAATCATTCTTCTACCACAACCAATTTTAATATCCCTACTGGGTCAATGATAGACAAACTGCCCTCTGTCCTCAACCATACTTTCAGTACCCACATGAATGATCAGAACCCAATGGACTTTTTTTCCCTTCTCTTTGGTGGTGCTAGAGATCTAACTCAAAACCTATGAATATTAGGTAGGTAAGGTCTCTACCACGAGCTATACCGTTAAGTGATACATTTTTGTACAGATGGTCCCTATTTATGATGATTTGACCTAAGATTTTTTTGAGTTTATAAAATGGTGTGTCAACAGGGCAGTAGTACATATGAACCCATAGTACTTCTGATAGCATGCACAAGCCAGTGTGACCCCAGCATGGATCAGGGAGGTGGGGAAGAAGCCTAAGCTCTAGCTGAGGACCTACTGGCATTTGATAGCTGCAGGAGAGGGAATCAGTCTTCTTAACTTAAGGGTGTGACTCTGGGAGGTTGACCAGACTCCAACCCATGGACCCACACTCAAAAGCCTTTAAGGAATACAAACCAGACTCGACAGGCCGCTACAAAAGGACAAGACGTTTTGGGGAGGAGGGTAGTTAGGGGGAGTGGACATGGGAGAAGAGCCTGAATATGATCAAAATACACTGTATGAAATTCTCAAAGAATCAATAAAAAATATTTAGTAAATAAAATGGTGAGGAAGAAATATACCTTCAGTAAAAACTGTACTTTGATTTTCATAATTTCCCAGGTTAGCACGATGGGGTGGGATTGCCCGAGCAGTGCCGCACTCCAACCAGCCACCGTTCCCAGTCAGCCCTATGACCACAGCGGGGAAGAACTAATACTATGCAGTACTGTGCTACCAAGCTATGCTGCTCAGCAGTTTAGGTGTGAGGCATTTATCAGCAAATAATTACAATGTAATATCTATACTGTACTTTCTTGAAAGGATAATTCTGAGCTTTGCTGACTGGATTCACTGATTATTACAGCCTGTAAAAATCCTTGAAAAGATCTCAGACAAGGGAATTCTCCAATTTAATGTCTGTCATGCACCTGAGTCTCAGTTGACCCAATTTACCTGCCTATCCCACATAAGTTACTCTCTCTTTACCAGGAAAGGACAACAGCTTTTGGCATAGCACTTGTACCTACTAGACACTCAAACTAGTAAATTGAAAAGCACCGCAATTCATGACAAAATACTTTCTCTATGGAAATAAGTATTAGCATTTGTTCCTGTTTTGTGTCTCTCAAACTAAGCTCTGTTACCCAGGGGCATGAGCAGACAAGAGTTCAGTGCTACAATAAAAACAAAGAACTGAAACATAGTATCTTTTTTTTGAGACAGGGTCTCCCTGTAGCCCCAGCTGGCCTGGAATGCACTCTTGTAGACCACCTGGCCTTGATCTCACAGAGATCCACCGGCCTCTGCATCTTTAATCCATGGCTAGGATTAAAGGTTTGTGCCACCACGCCANGATCCCCAGCTCCCACATGGCGGCTGAGAACCATCTGAAACTCCAATTCCAGGAGAACTCCAGTTCCAGGGGAATCCGACACCCTCTTCTGACCTCCGCGGCATTGCACGACACAGGTGCACAAACTTGCATGCAGACAGTACATTCATACACATAGAGAAATAAATAAAATTAATAAAAAAAATAAAAAAGAAATAAAAACATTCAGTAAGTGTTCTTTTGAAGAACTTCCCAACAGAACATTTAACATAAATAGCCATTTGCAACATTCTAGCTTTTATTATTAAATAAACTCATGTGAACTTATACCCATTAAAAACATGTTCTATTTTATTTGTTGAGAAAGGGTCTTGTAGTCCAAGCTGGCCTCAAACATGGGATAATCCTCCTGCCTCTGTCTCCAAATTTCTTGGATTACAAGTATATATCTGAGCTTGAAAAATATCTCTACTATGTCCATAGGATTTAAAGTCTGAGAGGCAATTACCTGACAAATACCTTACTGAAACATCAAGAGACAGATCCTACTTTGCCCCATACTTAAAAATGGGTAAAGAAGAGCCAGGCATGGTGACATACACCTTGAATCTCAGCACTTAGGAGGCAGAGGTAGTTTGATCTCTGTGAGTTCAAGGCCAGCCTGGGGCTACAGACAGACCCTATTTCAAAATGACCAAAAGGAGAAGGAGGAAGAATAATTTGGAGTTTCCAGCTTTCAAACAGACCTTGCTACTTCTCATATGGGAAGTTAAGGGATGTGGAATATCCAGTGATTTTTATTTTAATTCATATTTTATTCTGCAGATATCCCCAATACCAATTACCTCTTGAGTGAAATTCAAAAAGAGGAACTTTTACTTTTTTAGTTAGAACCAACAATTCTCTAATAATAATACTCTTAACAAAATCATTCTTCTACCACAACCAATTTTAATATCCCTACTGGGTCAATGATAGACAAACTGCCCTCTGTCCTCAACCATACTTTCAGTACCCACATGAATGATCAGAACCCAATGGACTTTTTTTCCCTTCTCTTTGGTGGTGCTAGAGATCTAACTCAAAACCTATGAATATTAGGTAGGTAAGGTCTCTACCACTGAGCTATACCTTAAGTGTACATTTTTGTACAGATGGTCCTCTATTTATGATGATTTGACCTAAGATTTTTTTGAGTTTATAAAATGGTGTGTCAACAGGGCAGTAGTACATATGAACCCATAGTACTTCTGATAGCATGCACAAGCCCAGTGTGACCCCAGCATGGATCAGGGAGGTGGGGAAGAAGCCTAAGCTCTAGCTGAGGACCTACTGGCATTTGATAGCTGCTAGGAGAGGGAATCAGTCTTCTTTAAGGGTGTGACTCCTGGGAGGTTGACCAGACTCCAACCCATGGACCCACACTCAAAAGCCTTTAAGGAATACAAACCAGACTCGACAGGCCGCTACAAAAGGACAAGACGTTTTGGGGAGGAGGGTAGTTAGGGGGAGTGGACATGGGAGAAGAGGCCTGAATATGATCAAAATACACTGTATGAAATTCTCAAAGAATCAATAAAAATATTTAGTAAATAAAATGGTGAGGAAGAAATATACCTTCAGTAAAAACTGTACTTTGGATTTCATAATTTCCCAGGTTAGCACCGATGGGGTGGGATATGCCCGAGCAGTGCCGCACTCCAACCAGCCACCGTTCCCAGTCAGCCCTATGACCACAGCGGGGAAGAACTAATACTATGCAGTACTGTGCTACCAAGCTATGCTGCTCAGCAGTTTAGGTGTGAGGCATTTATCAGCAAATAATTACAATGTAATATCTATACTGTACTTTCTTGAAAGGATAATTCTGAGCTTTGCTGACTGGATTCACTGATTATTACAGCCTGTAAAAATCCTTGAAAAGATCTCAGACAAGGGAATTCTCCAATTTAATGTCTGTCATGCACCTGAGTCTCAGTTGACCCAATTTACCTGCCTATCCCACATAAGTTACTCTCTCTTTACCAGGAAAGGACAACAGCTTTTGGCATAGCACTTGTACCTACTAGACACTCAAACTAGTAAATTGAAAAGCACCGCAATTCATGACAAAATACTTTCTCTATGGAAATAAGTATTAGCATTTGTTCCTGTTTTGTGTCTCTCAAACTAAGCTCTGTTACCCAGGGGCATGAGCAGACAAGAGTTCAGTGCTACAATAAAAACAAAGAACTGAAACATAGTATCTTTTTTTTGAGACAGGGTCTCCCTGTAGCCCCAGCTGGCCTGGAATTCACTCTGTAGACCAGCCTGGCCTTGATCTCACAGAGATCCACCTGCCTCTGCCTCTTTAATCCAGTGCTAGGATTAAAGGTGTGTGCCACCACGCCATGTGGGTGCTGGGAATCGAACTCAGGTTCTCTGCAAGAGCAGTCGGCGCTCTTAACCACTAGGCTATCTCTCCAGCCCCCAAAGCACAATTTCTTAATAGAAAGAGACATAATACTATTAATAAGTGGAATATTACAGTGGTCATGGCTAGCTTCAGTTGTCACCTTGATATACTTGAGAAGAAGGAACCTCAACTGAGGAATTCTCTTAACAGACTGGACTTTGAGGCATTTTCTGAATTGCCAATTAAGGTAGGAGGGCCCAGCCCACTAATGGGTAGTGCCATCCCTGGGCAGGAAGTCCTGGATTATATGAAGATAGCTGAGCAAGCCAGAGAGAGGACACAAGCTGGTCTTTGGTTTGGCGCCTGATTTCACTTTACATAGAAGACGCCACTGTGACCAGGAAGTATAAGCCAAATAAATCCTTTCCTCCCAAAGGTGTTTTTGGTGATGGTGTTTATCACAGCAACAGAAAAGCTAACTAGGACAATAGCTAACTAAAACTAAAATTATGTAAGTTAATTACATACAAAAGCCTTTTCGATTTTAGAGCCAGCTTAAAAAAGTTTGATCTTTGAGTTGGTGAAGAGGACTCAGTGGGGTGAAGGTGTTGAGGTCAATCCCCAGAATCCCATGGGGCGGAAGAACAAGCCCTGCAAGTTATATGAGCTATGGCATGTATGAATCCACAGATATGCAGTCATCTAAATAGGTAAATGTTTAAAATAGTTTGATCTTTTACAAAGACATGCATTTACAACCATAAAATAGAGTATAGGCCATATTTTGTATTATTATTTGAAATTCCAAAACTAGTGTCCTGAAAGTCACTCAAGATTAAATGAAAACAGATATACTTACAGCTTGCATTTCTATACAGAAGAAATGGTTCGTGGAGTTGAAATTCCAAATCTTTATTTACTGGCTCAACCAGATTGTGCATATTCAGTCGATTGACAATGGTAAAACCATGGTAAGGTGAGGCTGACCTTTAAGAGTTAAAGAAAGGCAACATGTAGTTAACTTTTAATCTGCAAAAATGTTACCTACTACCTTATTTTCATTTCAGAAAAGATTGAATACATATACTAAATCATACAACACGATCAGCATTTGAAACCATAAACAGAAATAGAAGGATGGGGATACAGCTCAGTGTTAAGAGTGCTTGCATAGCATGAGCAAAACCCTGGGTTCAGTCCCCAACACTTCTCTGCTAACAAGCCTTCAAGGATTCAATTCCTCAGTGTAAAAGCCAAGTCTAGGAAGACCAGAAAGGGCCTATCTGAAGCCCCTACCCCACCCAACCCCACCTCCTCCTGTTTCTTTCCTTGCTTCTCCTGCTTCAGCCACACTGGGCTCCTTGCCACTCTATGCAGGTGTTTGTACTTGAGGATCTCAGCTTGGACTACTGCTGCCAAGGTGGCATAGATCTCTTATTTCCAGCAAGCATTTGCTCAAATGTCACTGTCTCAATGGTACCTACCTGAACCCTTCTTTTAAGATGTCAAACCTCCATATTCACCTATTGTTTTTCTATTTACTTTCTCCTACCACTAGAATGTAAACTCCACAAGAATGGGGTTTCCACCCTGGCACCGACCATAGATGTATACCAAGACAGATACATAAGTATGTAATATATGCATGCTGGAGCAAATACCACACTTTTATTTAAATATGGTACAGAACTATCTATAATGACTGCCATCCATTATAGTGATAATTTTTCTTGTATTAAATAGGCCTTTGTATATTTCTCTCTGCCTTAGATGGACTTGACTCCTACAGTAGGAATGCCCTTCATTTCCTCATCAGGGGATTCAGCACACGATCCTTTGGACACTCTTTATCTGCATATAACACTATTTTCAGTTTCTAATTTGTTTCTGCGAAGTATATGGGGATATAAAAGAATCCTATTCTGGGCTGGAGAGATAGCCTAGCGGTTAAGAGCACCAACTGCTCTTGCAGAGGACCCGGGTTCGATCCCCACATGGCGGCTAAGAACTTTAACTCCAATTCCAGGAGAACTCCAGTTCCAGGGGAATCCGAGACCCTCTTCTGACCTCTGTGGCATTGCATGACACGGGTGCACAAACCTACATGCAGACAGTACATTCATACACACACACACACAAAAAAAAAAAAAAGAAAAAAGAATCCTATTGTACAGATTAAGAAACAAACAGCATGATTAAGGCCTGAGCCCAAAATCACACAAATTATGTAACTGAGATCCAACACCCCCCACCCCCATTTCAAATCCAGGCTTCTAGTCTAAGTGATTTCTGCAATATAATACTCTGAAATCATGGTGTACTTTTTTTTTTTTTTTTGGCTTTTCGAGACAGGGTCTCCCTGTTGCTCTGGCTGTCCTGGGACTCACTCTGTAGACCAGGCTGGCCTTGAACTCACAAAGATCCGCCTGCCTGTGCCTCCCAAGTGCATGGTGTACTTTTATCCAAGGTATAAAAAATGTCCTCATATTCCCATAGAGGTTCTTGGTTCTTTCATTAGAATCAATGCCATATAAGCCTATATGAACTGTATTAAATCAAGTTAGCCACTATATTAAATTTCACATTTTCTAAAACCAATGGATCTATTTATTCTCTTCTTTAATAGTAAGTCCTATAAGTATTCCCAATCTCATAGGCACCACTATTTTAATAACAGTGAGGGGTTCTTAAGAGATTTATACTGCTGCCGGGCGTGGTGGCGCATGCCTTTAATCCTAGCACTTGGGAGGCAGAGGCAGGAAGATCTTTGTGAGTTCAAGGCCAGCTTGGTCTACAGAGTGAGTTTCAGGACAGCTGGGGCTACAGGGAGACCCTGTCTCGAAAAGACCAAAAAAAAAAGAGATTTATACTGCTAAGGATGAGTAAGTAATAAAGAGACCAGACCTCTTTTTTTTTTGGTCTTTTTTGAGACAGGGTCTCCCTTTAGCTCCAGCTAGCTTTGAACTCACAGAGATCTGCCTGCCTCTGCTGGGATTAAAGGCATGTGCCACCACGCCTGGCTCCGCTAGATCTTTTTTTTTTTTCTTTTCTTTTCTTTTTGAGACAGGGTTTCCTTGTAGCCCCAGCCGTCCTGGAACTCACTCTGTAGACCAGGCTGGCCTTGAACTCACAAAGATCTACCTGCCTCTGCCTCCTGAGTGCTAGGATTAAAGGCATGTGCCACCACACCCAGCTTAGATCTTTTTTAAAAGGAAAAAAAAATGAACAGAAAACAAAAGTACCATAGAAAGAGGAGCCTGGAATATAAAACACTTCCACTTAAAAGAGAAAGGAGGTTTTGGACAAGATCACAAAGCCCTGTATTGAAATTTGGAATACTATTAGACAAAAAATTTAAATTAGCACTAATGGAGAAAGTCCATCCTTAAAAGAACTCAGTACAGAACCAGATGTGAATAACTCTGCCTCTACCCCCCTAAGCTCTAGAAAACAAGGGAAGGGACCTGCTTCTTTTAAGAGACCTCAAGAAGTCCAAGAAAACAAATGTCCCATGATTACCAGACACTGTCACTGTTGGGTACTTTAGGCCCCTAAGATGTTTAACAAGGCAAAGTTGCAAACAAATCATCTTAAGGAATTCATTCTCAGAAATTTCAAGCTAAAAACCATGCAATTATGAATCCAGGTGTTCTAGAGAACTCTCAAATAAATGAAAGCACCTATTATTAAAGATTATACATAACCCAGAAGCTTTGGGAAGGGGGTGAATGGGAAAGGGGCAGAACCAGTCATAGAAGCCACAGGCAAGTGGGACTGCCTCTACTTTGCACAGAGCTAGTTTACATATTATATTTGACTCATATACATTTTTTTTAAAGTTCATTTTTTAAAATTTTATTTCTGTATGTGTATGAATGTATTGTATGCATGCAAGTTTGTGCACCCGTGACGTGCAATGCCGTGGAGGTCAGAAGAGGGTGTTGGATTCCCCTGGAACTGGAGTTCTCCTGGAATTGGAGTTTCAGACGGTTCTCGGCCGCCATGTGGGTGCTGGGGATCGAACCCGGGTCCTCTGCAAGAGCAGTCGGTGCTCTTAACCGCTAGGCCATCTCTCCAGCCCTGACTCATATACATTTATAAGTATATTCTTTTTGATATGGGAACAGGATGGCAGGCACCTGTTTTGAATGCATTACTAGAAAAAGTTTTCCATTTTGAAATCATTTTGCTAGGCTCCTCAATCAACTCTGGTTATTTACTCTGAACCACAGGAAGGATATGAGATGAGAAAACAGTCTAGGCTCTTACAGCGTGGAAGGGATGAAAGTGTGACGGGGACAAACAAGAAGCTTCCAAAGACAAATGCACAAAAAAACAAAGCATTTTAGGAGACACTGCTCACCATTCAATTAAAACACAAAACATGTTAAGGAACTTACCTTCGATATACAAATAAGGCCCCTTCTATATCAGTCTTCTCCTGTAACCAACAATAAATCTGTTAGTTTTTCACTAATAATCCAAAAGCAATTAGCACATGTGTTAAAGAAATGAACTTGTTTTATTTCCATATGGGAAAACTTCGGTGTTGTTTTAGAGCTGTCCACCTTGCTTTTGAGTCATGGTTTCTCACTGGCCAGAAGCTAGCCACTTAGGCTAGGCTTGATGGCCAGCAAGCTCCAGGGATCTACTGTCTCTGCTTTGCCAGTGCTGGACAGTAAGTGCAGGATACCATGCCTAGCTTTACATGGGGCCTCAGATTCTCAGGTTGTGAGGCAATCACTTTACTACTGACCTATCTCCCTGGCCCCCAAATTATTTACCTTTGAACATGTAAAACAAGTCTCCTTTCACAAATCATGTATCTATTCAACACTACAGATGCATATTTAAGTACATGTGATGTCTAATTCTATAATGTGTCTATATCTGTATTTTCTTTCCACTTTAGTGACGAAAAAAAAAATCACAGAATTAACTTTAACTTATTTTAAAATTTTTATTTATTACTTTTACTTTATGTGTATGAATATATTGCCTGCATGTGAGTGCAATGCCTGTAGAGGTCAGAAAAGGGTGTCAGATTCCATGGATGGTTGTTAGCCACCATGTGGGTGCTGGGAATCGAACCCTCATCTTCTGCAAGAGCAGCCAGTGCTCTTAACTGCTGAGTCATCTCTCTAGCCCCCAACTTTTTTTTTTTGTTTTTCTGAGACAGGGTCTCCCTGTAGCCCCAGCTGTCCTGGAACTCACTCTGTAGACCAGCCTGGCCTTGAACTCACAAAGATCCGCCTGCCTCTGCCTCCCAAGTGCTAGGATTAAAGGCGTGCGCCACCATGCCCGGCTGGAAATTTTCTTATAATATACTTTTTTGTTTCATCACTGTAGGATTCTGAAATATTTCCATGAGTAACACAGTTTATAGTTAGTTAAATACTAACAAATCATGTGATTTGTTGTTTTTAGAACTTTGCTGAAGAATCATGAATAATGAAACCACCATGCCTTGGACAATTTTGGTCTTACAAAAAATTAAAAATAGATTGAAAATGTGATTAAGAAAGTGTAACTTTAGTTGGGTATATAGCTCAGTGGTAGAGTGCTTGCCTAGTCCACATGAGGCCCCGAGTTTCATCTCTGTACTTGAGGAAACGAAGTGAGAAAGTATAACTCATCGGTATCTTTCATTTGCTGTGATGACAAGAGTTTACTTAGGTTTTAAGCACAGATGCAGTGTCTTTATTCTTTATTTATTTTTTGAAAACAATCCTATTAGTCTGTAGTTCTTGGGCTAGATTGGATCAAAATATTTTTTATTTTTAAAAAATCTTTTTAAAATATATTTTGTACAAGATTATCAAATCTACAAAATATTTTTAATGTATTCAATAAATTATAAAAAATTTAATGCTAATCATATCAAATTGAATTTGATGGTATAATAAATAAAATAAAAACTATTTATAAATAAAATAAAAACTATTTCTTATAGGAGTACTGCTTTAGCTTATATATCACCATGAAACTTTTCCTTCTTGAAACCTTTTCTTGCCTTTAAAATGCTATTATTAGCTGGATGTGGTAGGGCAGGCCTTTAAACCCAGCATTTGGAAAACAGGCAGGCGGATCTCTGAGATTAATGCCAACCTAGTCTACATAGCAGACTGTCAGGCCAACTGGAGCTACAGGGAGATCCTGTCTCAAAGGAAAAAAAAAAGTTATCATTGTAAGAAAATGGCAGACAATTGTCTCATAATGAAAGAAAAGTTGCCTTCCAAAACATTGTGCAAAATCACAACTCGCTATTAAATAAAAGATTATGGTGAATGTACTATAGTAAACACTCTTATTTTCCAATTTCTTATTTAGAACAGAATTTCATAGTGTAAAATCCTAAAACATTGTTATCCTTTGTGGAAAACTAAAGATAATCAATAATAAATACTACTTGAATTATTAGCATTTGTCTACAATCCATAACTCAAAAATTTATAAAGCAATTCATTAATTTTACTTTGTGGCTCCCCACAACCCTTTCTCTTCTGTAGGGGAAGAGAAAACATTTATGAAAAGTCTTTTATCTCAATTAACTCTTCATGACAAACAATTTTCACAAAATTGCTAAAGCTATGTATCAGTTTTAACTGGAAAAAAGTTACAATAATCTTTCAGTTTTGTTAAAGGATCTCCGGTACTTGTTGAAGCCTGAACGCCAATCACTGATGAGTTCTATCCAATCAACAGTTACAGGTTTGAAATGTGAAGCTCTTTTGAGAGCTGAATGAATTAATTAGGGAGCGTCAATTATGAGCAATTATGTAAACAACCAAAGGAGCTTCAAGCAGAGGCTAACAAGAGTCAGTCAATAGACAATGTAACTTTTTGGACCTCCGTGTGGTGCACAAAAGCCAAAAAGTACTCTGACCTGACATCACCGGTCCCTTTCTCCCACTCCCCCAGCATAAAGTCTCCAGGGAAACCAATTAACACCTTAGAAGCTGTTTCCTTAAATGCCGTGAAATCTTTCTCCAAACTCTGGAGAAACAGCTGGACTAACTCTTGAAACTAATTGGATTTCAGGCTTCAAATCCAAATAACCCTGTGAAGGGCGGGTGGGGGTCCTCTCATTTACGTCTGTTGAGGAAAGAGGGATTTATGTTGTAGAATGAATTTATATACATATATAAAACATATATCATATAAAAATGGAATATATATAATTTATAATAATCCTCAAAGCCTCAAACACAGGTTTTCGGTCACTTTTTTTCCTTTTTAAAATCTCACCCGCCTCATGTTCTTCCAATCCTAAGAAGGCAAGTCACCCAGGTCCCCAGAACCGATTCCAAGTCCCTGATCCTCCCCATTCCTCTCTCCAACCGCTTTTCCTGCGAGGTGTCTGGACTAGTTCTCTCGCTCCTCTCCGAATCTCACCTGCGGACTCCGATCTCCCCTGAAACTCTAGGCCGGCCTTCGGAGAGGCAGTGGCGTTGCCTCTGCTGCCCTGGCCTCCTGGTTTGCTCCCCACCCCAAGCAGCTGCGCGGCCCCTTTAAGAGATGGCAGCGGCCAGGCTGGCTGGCGACTTCCCAGGCTGGGCCTCAACTCACTCACCCACTGATTGGCCTTGGGGCAGAAGGTGTACAGAGCGACCTGGCCCGTGAGGTCTGCGATGCTGGTGATATAGGGGTCATGTTGTTTCAGGGCCGCGAGGCTCATCTCCTGCCCAGCTCGACTCAGCGACTCCATCTTGAATCCCGGAGCCGAGCCCCTCCCGCGGGGGCGGAGTCGCGAACAGGAAAGTGCCATTCAGGCAATGTTCCCCGGCTCCGTTCTCCCCTTCTTCTTCCGCCTGTCGGCCGGGCCTCGCGGAGAGGTTGTACCTTAGCGATTCCGCTCCGCCTCTTACACGCCCTGGCTGCCAGGTTCCGACCTCGTTAGGTTCCCACCTGGCCGGCCCGCCAGCTGTAGCCGCGTTGGCTCGGAGCTACTGCCAAGCGAGGCTCAATATTACTCCGACCTCAGACTACATCTTCACCATTAACAATTTGGTGATTTGTGTTAAAAAAGAAATGTCTGAAAACAGTTAAACTATCCTGCCTGGAACCATATAGGAACCCTCCTATCCTTTTTGCTCCTATTTTTTTTTCCCTTCTTTCTATCATCCCGAGTATACACACACACACACACACACACACACACACACACACACACACACACACACACTTACTTCTCGGGCATCTTAAGGAGCTAGGTACTACTAAAAAGTAAAACAGCCCACCCAGATATTAGGGGGCATGTTTGTTCTGACTTGCTTTTTAAAAAGCACCATTTTTTTTTTTAATTGGACATAGCACAATTGAACGTTCATGAAAGAACAAATCCCACATTTTCATCAAAATTCCAACACATACTTGTTTATGATTTTACATCCCAAGATAATTTATTAACAGCATGAAAAATGTTACATTCTTTACAGAATTATGTGTGAAGCAAGCACAATGCAGGCAAGAAACGTATTATTGAGCTAACTGTGGATTGGTGGTTTCTTGGGAGCATCCAAGTTTGTTTAAGAGTGGTGGTTTTTTTTTTTTTTTTGTCTCTGGGAGAAACTGGAGCAAATAGGCACCATACTAGATATTTCTCCTTATTTTTTATTTTTTTGAAGTTTTTTTTTTTTTTTTTTTTTTTTTTTAATTAAAAAAATAAAGTGGCATATTTTTGAGTCAGGTGCATTGTTCAAGTCCAGCAGAGGAAAGATTATAAAAAATACAATAATATTCATAGAGAAAGCAGAGTTTGGGTTGAAGTAAGGTCCTTTTTTTTGTGGTCCTCTTGAGACAGGGTTCTCCCTGTTGGGCCCTTGAACTACACAAAGAGCTGCTGCCTATGACTCTCCCGATGCTTATATCTGCGGTTAAGAGCGCCGACCGCATTTACAGAGGACCCGGGTTTTGATCCCCAAGGCACCACAAAATGGCGGCTGAGAACCTTCTGAGACTCCAATTCCAGGAGAAACTCCAGTTCCAGGGGAAGTCCGACACCCTCTTATCTGACCTCCTGCGGCATTGCACGCCCACGGCGTTGCACAACTTGCATGCAGACAGTACATTCATACACATACATAAATAAAGAAAATTGAATAAAAAAAAAAAGAACTAGCACACTGCATACAAATGAGAGGGTTGCAATAGTGTTTGAAGGCTCACTCGCCTCCACAATACTGAGGTATCGTATGCCAAAGGGAGACTTGTGTTTTTTTTTTTTTTTTTTTTTTGTCTTGTGGAGACCCGGGTTCATCCCTGTAGCCCCAGCTGTCCTGGAACTTCACTCTGTAGAGGAGCAAGGCTGAGCCCGTTGAACTCACAAAGATTCTCGCCTGCCTCGTCCTCCCAAAGTGCTAGGATTAAAGGTGTGCGCCACCCCTAGCTTTATTAACTCCCGGCCAAAAGGAGACTTGTAAGCTTCTTTGCTGTCCAATACTCACTGAAGTCTCATTCGTTTCTCAGGAGGACCTTTAGTGCTCACTGTCTGTTGGATGTTCGTTGTGATTTCTTCCTCAGATTTTACATTTTCTGGTACTGGCTCTGCCTCTTTTTTCGTTTGATCCACTGGGACAGTCTTTTCTCCGGACTTCTGCTGCACGTATCTGGGTGGAAATTTTTGTCTGAGTTCTACAAGTAAAGCATCCACTACGCATGTCCTCTGAAGATAGAACGGGTTGTTCTTTTCTTTTGGCTTTAGTTTGACTTACTTGCTTTTATCATGACTTTTGAGGCCACCAAATATGACCCTTTGGGGCATGATGGATAAAATCGACAGTATGACATGGCTTCATCAAAAGCTGACTGAATACCATGCAAAGCAGTAAGCACTCTGAAGTTTATAACTGATCCCAAGTCAGGTGCCTGGTAGATGACTCCAGCAATGATATAGTAGTCAGCCAGTGGGATAACTTGAGCAGAGCACTGCCGTTGTTGCTTTTTGAATGATGAAAAGGATGGGTTCTTGAGCATGTAGAAGGACCCCAACCATCTGATTCAAGTGTTCTATTGTCAGCCTCTGCAGTTTGACCACTTCATTATTTCATTATTTTTGCTTTCTTTCTGAAAAGTAAGCCAGGACACTACCACTCGTTGTCAAAAATGGGGATCCAAGAGCTGTCAAGCCAAGAGATTCCCAGCAGATTATCTCGGATATCTACCGCTGCCATAATTCCAAAAGTGCTTACAGTCTCCTTCAGGCACGCAGTTCAGGTAATGGTGAGGCTACAGGAGATATTTCTCTTTTTTGTTTCAATTTATTTTTGTATGTGTAAAAATGTACTGTCTTCATGCAAGTATTCTAAAAGCCTCATCTGTATTGCTTATTTTTAAGTAATATATTAAAGTCTTGAGAGACAGCTCAGCTGGTAAAACAAATCACTTGCTTTCGATTTGCTTCTCCATCATGAGAACTGGAGTGCAGATTTTTTTTTTTTTTTTATTTTTTTATTTTTGACTTTTTGAGACAGTGGTCTCCCCTGTAATCCAAGCCGGTCCGGAACTCCACTCTGTAGACCCGGCTGGCCTTGAACCACAAAGATCCGCCTGCCTCTGCCTCCCAGTGCATACGAGGATGAAAGGCGTCCGCGCTAACAACGCCTGGCTTATTATATATTTTTTTTCATGTAGATGAGTGTACGATCTGGCGTGCCATGCCAAGGTCGCTGCAATGCTTCGGAAGGTCAAAGGGGTTGTCATATTCCCCCCTGGAAAACTGGATTTAAAGATGGTTCGGAAGGCCACCATGTGGGTGCTGGGGTCGAACTCGGCCGCTCGGCAAGAGCAGTTGGCGCGCTAACCGCTAGGCCATCTCTCCAGCCCCCATAGTTCACAGGCCTTTTCATTCAGATGTGATGTCTTTCGCCTTTTCTTTATCTCCTCTTCCCATTCCTCCCTGCTGAGATTTTAAAGATTTATTCTAGAACAGCTGCTTGTTACTGTTTTCCTTTTTAGGCAGATAAATTAAAGCTAAATTTCCCAAGGTCATATCATGGTTCATTTGTTGAGTTGAAATGAGTATTTTTTAGCTCCGTCTTCTAGGTAGATCATGTGCCTTACTGCCATCCCACCTGGCACACTCTTGAATTACACTGGCTATCCGTGAGTGAAGCATGTGATCTCTGTGCTAATTGTTTCACCCACTGGTAACTACTCTGATGTTTTTAATGTGATTGAGATCCCCACCCCCCAAAAGAGTATAAATTTATCATGGGATCAGAATTAGTGTCCTTATCAGATGGCTAAGAGTAATTGTTTTCATTTCTCTATAAAGAATCTTTGAGTTTTTGGTTTTAAAATGATAGGTTATAAAGTTGTTTTTAAAAATATGGAGCGTCCCTGTGTTGCTCCGCCAAGATGTTGATCTTTCAGTTTCACTATCGAGCATGTGCCAATCATGCCTGATTTATAGAAAGTTTTTTCAAAACTACAAAAGTACTTAATGTTTTCTGAAATTACAGTTCTTATCTGTGAAGAAGTCTAGACTGTTGGTTCTGGAGCTGAAATACATGGTTAGGACTGGGGAAGGTAGGCATTGGTAGAGTGCTTGCTTTGCAAACATTAAAGAACCCACATTAAAAAATTCTGGGGCCTGGTGACCAGGACTTGTAATCCCAATGATAAGAAGGCAGACAGGTGTATCCTTGGGGCTGACTGACTCAGCCAGCATAGGCAAGCTCAGTCAGTAAGAGGATTCTTTTTTTTTTTCAAAAAACAAGGGGGAGTGACTCTCCTTTGAGAAGCTCACATTCACATTCTTGAATGTGTCTTTCTTTCTGAGTGCCTCTCTTTCTCTTAACCCTTGTGCTTAAAATCTATATTGAAATCTCTTGACTCCACCTCTTTAAAAAAAAAAACCAACAACAAAACTAACCATCCCAACAACAAAAAAAAGCAAGGCGAAATGACAGTACCTGAGGAACAACACCCAAAGTTGACCTTTAACTTTAACATGTACCCTTGTGCACATCCCCTACACATGGTACACACATATGTCACACACACACACACACACAACAAGACAAGCAAATACACAATGCTTCCATTAGGAAAAATATTTACCCTCCATTTGGAGTAGTGTAACTAATAAAAGAACATAGGACCACAATAAAACATCAGTTATTTGATCCATTGATTTCCAGACAAAATTACATTATCGTATATGTTTATTAAGGGGTCCATGTTCTGGGTTCTATATTTTTTTTAGGAGGGGGTCTTTTTGAACAGGGTCCCCTCCCTGTAGATCTAGATGGCCTCGCACTCACTCTGTAGACCAAGGCTGCCATGAACTCCAAGAGATCCACCTGCCTCGGCCTCTCGAATGCTGGGGTTAACAGCATACTCCACCACGCCCTGGTTTGGATTCTATTTTTAATTAAATTTTTTTTTTTTTATTTTTTGACCATCCTTTCATACATGAACACTATATGTATATGACTCTGCCTTGCTTTCTCCCACATCCAACTCATCCCACATCCTCCCTCTACTTCCTCTTAACTTTGCTACCTCTTCCTTGATTAATATTAACATAATGTTCTTAATATTCTAAGGTAGAAAGTTTTAAGGTTTTTACTGTCACTTAAACCCAAACAATGTCTTTAATAACAGTGGCCTAAATGATAGCAGCATAGTCAACTGATAGATCATTGCCAGGATCCTTCATAGGTACACATGTTAATGAACTCTCAGGATTGGTGTTGGAGGTACATAATTGTCATCTATTTATAAATAAAGGAGTCTAGAGGCATGAGGAGATTGATTGGCTTGCCTGTGGCAGAGATTGTTTTCAGTTTCCTGACAATACTTTTTATCCTTTTCCATTGTGATGGGCAGACAGCTGGGCTCTATGCCCATGCTCCTTCGGGTTAGGCGTGGCTCTGTGACCCAATTCTGGCTAGTTCTGCCTACCATCTGCAGGCTCAGGTTTTAAGGAGCCCATTGCCCTCCACTCTCTCTTATCCTCCTTCTGTTAGTTGAGGGCAGGCAATGGTGGGAGGATAAGAGCAGAATGTGGGGAGGAAAATAACTTGGGCCCTGAATTACACACGGAGCTGCTTGCTTGGGGCAAGGGATGGTTCGTCTCAGACTGTTGTCTGAAGGAAAAGTAAGCCCATTGGGTTAGAAGGATTATATATACTTTGGAATCTCTTTTTTACCTTAGTGCCTATCTGAACAAGTTGTGCTGCTCCAAATTGTTCAGAAACTCAGCAAGAAAACTTCAGTCTCCTGAAGTCGAATAAAAATTAAGCATGATTTACCAGAACATACTGCTGTGTACTTTGATAATAAGTCAAGATATGAAAAGGACTCCAGTTAAAGCTGTGCATTTACAATCAGTTATAGGCATAAATTTGCTGAGTCACAAAGTGGCTAAGAGAAAAATGTTTTTTTTATTATCTATACCATGAAGCCAATTGGTTGTGCAATTTCAATCATGAGCATCTGCTAAGCCAAATGGGGAGGTTGGCCGTTAAAATGTGGCTTTTTTTCTGTGACAGTGTTTCCCAGACACTCTCAGAGTTCCTTTAATTCTGCCTCTCCCTTTCCTCGGGCATATTAAAAAGTGTTTCCTGAGTGAATAGAGTAGGAAGAATTTGATTAAGGGCATCTTTCTGCTGTGTACACAGTTTTCTGAAAACAGCAGGCCCTTTGTTTTTTTTGTTTTTTTGTTTTGTTTTTTAATTTTAATTTATTTCTGTATGTGTATGATGTACTGTGTGCAGGCAGGTCTGTGCACCCCGTGTCATGCATGCTCGCGAGGTCAGAAGAGGGTGTACGGATTCCCCTGGAACTGAGTTTCTCCGGGAAATTGGAGTTTCGGATGTGGGAGTGACTTGGCGGATCGACTCCGGGTCTCTGTAAGACACACAGCGCTCTTACAATCCCTAGGCATCGCTCCACCATAGCAGGCTCCTTTGGTGGACCTTGAGGAACTTGGCACTTCTATTCTCGGTTCAAGGTTTTTCTTGCAAATTCTCATTTTTTCATGTTGAGATGCTTCATTTTTAAAAATATTTAACCACTATTCCTTACTACATATGTGGTTTTCTTAATTTTTTTCTTAATTTGATTTATTTCTGTCTGTGTATAAATGTACTGTTCGGACTGTCGGCAGGCAAGTTTGTGCACCCGTGTCGATGCAATGGCTCCTGAGGTCAGAAGAGGGTGTCAGATTCCCCTTGGAACGGGAGTTTCTCCTGAATTGGAGTTTCAGATGGTTCTTTTTTTTTTTTTTTGCACCCGTGTCGTGCAACCCGGGTCCTCTGTAAGAGTGGGTCGGCGCTCTGAGCCGCTAGGAGCCATCTCTCCACCCCCTCATATTTCTTTTTTCTAATGAATCAACATAATCTTGCTCTAAATTTTTTTGGAGTATAGGGGTTTTTGCCTACATGTATGGTAAGTACACCCATGTGTGCAATGCACAAGAAGTCCAGAGAGGGCATCAAATCCCCGGGAACTGGAGTTTGGGGGAGGTTGTTTAGCTACCATTGGGTGTTGGGAACTGAAAGCCAGGGTCCTCCTCAAGATCATCCAGTGCTCTCAACTGCATAGAGCCATCTCTCCATCCCCTATAAATAACCTTTCTTACACATGTATTTAATTCACTTAATGAGTTTTAGCTCCCTTCCAAGTCTGATTGTTCAGATCCAAGGCATATTGACGAGCTGTTGAATGCCTATGTATTGAATTTGCACAGGAACTCAGATAAGAATGAATTATTTATCTTTACCAAATTCTCCTACTTTGAGGCAAAACCACAGTGTCACATTCTTTAAGGGTGCATTTTTCAATTGTTTTCCTTTTTATTTTTTTTTTTCCTTTCTGTCTTAATGTGAAATCTGCAAACATGGGCAAAAGTGACTACAAGATTGTTCGGGGGCTTTCGTTGACATAAACCACTAAGTATATTATTTTTTGTGGAATAATGAAAATTTTGTTAAGCTTTCATTCATTTCTTCTCAGGGCTCAGGAATTAGAAAATTCTCTTTTCCTATTCACTTGCACTTACAGAAATTACTGTTAAACAGCATGTACTAAAAAAATCACTTTGAATTACTGAAATGGTATAATTCAATGGAATTGCATCACAGATAGAACATCACAATAATGAAAACGGTTTTTTACGCATTTGTATGTTGCCTGCATCCTTAAATCTGTAAGGAATATTACCTGTTCTAAACCTTCAAGGAGATCTCAATATTCATTTAATAAAGAGAAGGGCATACATTATGCTTTGCCATTCAATAAGCCCTGACCTAAAATGAATAGAATAGCCAATTTCTCTTGGACAATAAAATTATGGGCACTGCTGTGACAAAAGAGGTTGAACTAGGTCAGGAGTGGCCTTTTTTTACNTTTTTGTCTTTTGGAGACAGGGTCTCCCTGTAGCCCCAGCTGTCCTGGAACTCACTCTGTAGAGCAGGCTGGCCTTGAACTCACAAAGATCCGCCTGCCTCTGCCTCCCAAGTGCTAGGATTAAAGGTGTGCGCCACCACGCCCGGCCAAAAGGAGACTTGTAAGCTTCTTTGCTGTCCAATACTCACTGAAGTCTCATTCGTTTCTCAGGAGGACCTTTAGTGCTCACTGTCTGTTGGATGTTCGTTGTGATTTCTTCCTCAGATTTTACATTTTCTGGTACTGGCTCTGCCTCTTTTTTCGTTTGATCCACTGGGACAGTCTTTTCTCCGGACTTCTGCTGCACGTATCTGGGTGGAAATTTTTGTCTGAGTTCTACAAGTAAAGCATCCACACGCTGTCTCTGAAAAATAGAACTGGGTTTTTCTTTCCTTTTGGCTTTAGGTTTGACTTTACCTTGCTTTTCATGATCTTTGAAGGGCCACCAATACCCTTTGGAAGGATGATATCGACAGTATGACATGGCTTCATCAAAAGCTGACTGAATACCATGCAAAGCAGTAAGCACTCTGAAGTTTATAACTGATCCCAAGTCAGGTGCCTGGTAGATGACTCCAGCAATGATATAGTAGTCAGCCAGTGGGATAACTTGAGCAGAGCACTGCCGTTGTTGCTTTTTGAATGATGAAAAGGATGGGTTCTTGAGCATGTAGAAGGACCCCAACCATCTGATTCAAGTGTTCTATTGTCAGCCTCTGCAGTTTGACCACTTCATTATTTCATTATTTTGCTTCTTTCTGAAAAGTAATCCAGGACACTACCACTGTTCAAAATGGGGATCCAAGAGCTGTCAAGCCAAGAGATTCCCAGCAGATTATCTCGGATATCTACCGCTGCCATAATTCCAAAAGTGCTTACAGTCTCCTTCAGGCACGCAGTTCAGGTAATGGTGAGGCTACAGGAGATATTTCTCTTTTTTTTCAATTTATTTTTGTATGTGTATGAGTGTACTGTCTGCATATAGGTATCCCTCATCTGTATTGCTTATTTTTAAGTAATATATTAAAGTCTTGAGAGACAGCTCAGCTGTTAAAACACTTGCTTCTCCATCATGAGAACTGGAGTGCAGATTTTTTTTTATTTTTTTATTTTTTGGACTTTTTGAGACAGTGTCTCCCTGTAATCCCAGCTGTCCTGGAACTCACTCTGTAGACCAGGCTGGCCTTGAACTCACAAAGATCCGCCTGCCTCTGCCTCCCAAGTGCTAGGATTAAAGGCGTGCGCTACCACGCCTGGCTTATTTATTATTTTTTATGTATATGAGTGTACTATCTGCGGTGCACCCAGGTCGTGCAATGCTTCGGAGGTCAGAAGAGGGTGTCATATTCCCCTGGAACTGGATTTAAAGATGGTTCTGAGCCACCATGTGGGTGCTGGGGGTCGAACCCGGGCCCTCTGCAAGAGCAGTTGGCGCTCTTAACCGCTAGGCCATCTCTCCAGCCCCCATAGTTCAGCCTTTTCAATATGATGTCTTTCGCCTTTTCTTTATCTCCTCTTCCCATTCCTCCCTGCTGAGATTTTAAAGATTTATTCTAGAACAGCTGCTTGTTACTGTTTTCCTTTTTAGGCAGATAAATTAAAGCTAAATTTCCCAAGGTCATATCATGGTTCATTTGTTGAGTTGAAATGAGTATTTTTTAGCTCCGTCTTCTAGGTAGATCATGTGCCTTACTGCCATCCCACCTGGCACACTCTTGAATTACACTGGCTATCCGTGAGTGAAGCATGTGATCTCTGTGCTATTGTTTCACCACTGGTAACTACTTTAATTTTTTATGTGATTGAGATCCAAAAGATTATAGATTTATCATGGGATTCATAATTTTGTCCTTATCAGATACTTAAGAGTAATTATTTCATTTCTCTATAAAGATCTTGAGTTTTTGTGTTTTAAAATGATAGTTTATAAAAGTTTTTTTAAAAATATGGAGCTTCCCTGTGTTGCTCAGACAAGTGTTGATCTTTCCAGTTCACTATAGGCATGTGCCAATATGCCTGATTTATAGAAGTTTTTTCAAAACTACAAAAGTACTTAATGTTTTCTGAAATTACAGTTCTTATCTGTGAAGAAGTCTAGACTGTTGGTTCTGGAGCTGAAATACATGGTTAGGACTGGGGAAGGTAGGGCAGTTGGTAAAGTGCTTGCTTTGCAAACATTAAAGAACCCACATTAAAAAACTCTGGGCCTGGTGACTCAGGCTTGTAATCCCAATGATAAGAAGGCAGACAGGTGTATCCTTGGGGCTGACTGACTCAGCCAGCATAGGCAAGCTCAGTCAGTAAGAGATTCTTTTTCAAAAAACAAGGTGGAGTGACTCTCCTTTGAGAAGCTCACATTCACATTCTTGAATGTGTCTTTCTTTCTGAGTGCCTTTCTCTGAACCCTAGTGCTTAAAATCTATATTGAAATCTCTTGACTCCACCTCTTTAAAAAAAACACAAACAACAAAACTAACCATCCCAACAAACAAAAAAACCAAGGCAAATGACACCTGAGGAACAACACCCAAAGTTGACCTTTAACTTTAACATGTACCCTTGTGCACATCCCCTACACATGTACACACATATGTACACACACACACACACACACACAAAGACAAGAAATACACATGCTTCCATTAGGAAAAAATAGTTACCCCATTTGGAGTAGTGTAACTAATAAAAGAACATAGGACCACAATAAAACATCAGTTATTTGATCCATTGATTTCCAGACAAAATTACATTCAGCATTATTTTTTATTAAGGTGTCATGTTCTGGGTTCTATATTATTTTTTGGGGGGGTCTTTTTGAAACAGGGTCTCCCTGTAGCTCTAGATGGCCTCGCACTCACTCTGTAGACCAGGCTGGCCATGAACTCCCAGAGATCCACCTGCCTCTGCCTCTCGAATGCTGGGGTTAACAGCATACTCCACCACGCCCTGGTTTGGATTCTATTTTTAATTAAATTTTTTTTTATTTTTTGACAATTTCATACATGAACACTATATGTATATGACTCTGCCTTGCTTTCTCCCACATCCAACTCATCCCACATCCTCCCTCTACTTCCTCTTAACTTTGCTACCTCTTCCTTGATTAATATTAACATAATGTTCTTAATATTCTAAGGTAGAAAGTTTTAAGGTTTTTACTGTCACTTAAACCCAAACAATGTCTTTAATAACAGTGGCCTAAATGATAGCAGCATAGTCAACTGATAGATCATTGCCAGGATCCTTCATAGGTACACATGTTAATGAACTCTCAGGATTGGTGTTGGAGGTACATAATTGTCATCTATTTATAAATAAAGGAGTCTAGAGGCATGAGGAGATTGATTGGCTTGCCTGTGGCAGAGATTGTTTTCAGTTTCCTGACAATACTTTTTATCCTTTTCCATTGTGATGGGCAGACAGCTGGGCTCTATGCCCATGCTCCTTCGGGTTAGGCGTGGCTCTGTGACCCAATTCTGGCTAGTTCTGCCTACCATCTGCAGGCTCAGGTTTTAAGGAGCCCATTGCCCTCCACTCTCTCTTATCCTCCTTCTGTTAGTTGAGGGCAGGCAATGGTGGGAGGATAAGAGCAGAATGTGGGGAGGAAAATAACTTGGGCCCTGAATTACACACGGAGCTGCTTGCTTGGGGCAAGGGATGGTTCGTCTCAGACTGTTGTCTGAAGGAAAAGTAAGCCCATTGGGTTAGAAGGATTATATATACTTTGGAATCTCTTTTTTACCTTAGTGCCTATCTGAACAAGTTGTGCTGCTCCAAATTGTTCAGAAACTCAGCAAGAAAACTTCAGTCTCCTGAAGTCGAATAAAAATTAAGCATGATTTACCAGAACATACTGCTGTGTACTTTGATAATAAGTCAAGATATGAAAAGGACTCCAGTTAAAGCTGTGCATTTACAATCAGTTATAGGCATAAATTTGCTGAGTCACAAAGTGGCTAAGAGAAAAATGTTTTTTTTTTAGTCTATACCATTAAGCAATTGGTTTTGCAATTTCATCATGAAGCAATCTGCTAAGCCAAAGTGGGAGGTTGTCCTTTAAAATGTGCTTTTCTGTGACAGTTTCCCAGACACTCTCAGAGTTCCTTTAATTCTGCCTCTCCCTTTCCTCGGGCATATTAAAAAGTGTTTCCTGAGTGAATAGAGTAGGAAGAATTTGATTAAGGGCATCTTTCTGCTGTGTCAGTTCTGAAAACAGCAGGCTCCTTTGTTTTTGTTTTGTTTTGTTTTTTAATTTTATTTATTTCTGTATGTGTATGAATGTACTGTTTGCATGCAGGTCTGTGCACCCGTGTCATGCAATGCCGCAGAGGTCAGAAGAGGGTGTCGGATTCCCCTGGAACTGGAGTTCTCCTGGAATTGGAGTTTCGGATGGTGGGTGCTGGGGATCGACTCCGGGTCCTCTGTAAGAGCAGCCAGCGCTCTTAACCGCTAGGCCATCTCTCCAGCCCATAGCAGGCTCCTTTGTTGACCTTGAGGAACTTGTCACTTCTATTCTCTGTTCAGGTTCTTTTCTTGCAAATTCTCAGTTTCAGTTCTAGGATGCTTCAAGTTTTATATTTACCACTATTCATTTACTCATATTTGTTTTTCTTAATTTTTTTCTTAATTTTATTTATTTCTGTATGTGTATGAATGTACTGTCTGCATGCAAGTTTGTGCACCCGTGTCGTGCAATGCCTCTGAGGTCAGAAGAGGGTGTCAGATTCCCCTGGAACTGGAGTTCTCCTGGAATTGGAGTTTCAGATGGTTCTTGACTGCCATGTGGGTGCTGGGGATCAAACCCGGGTCCTCTGTAAGAGTGGTCGGCGCTCTTAGCCGCTAGGCCATCTCTCCAGCCCCCTCATATTTGTTTTTCTAATGAAATCAACATAATCTTTCTCTAAATTTTTTTTTGAGTATGAGTGTTTTGCCTACCTGTATGTAAGTACACCCATGTGTGCAATGCACAAGAAGTCCAGAAGAGGGCATCAGATCCCCTGGAACTGGAGTTTGGGATGGTTGTTAGCTACCATGTGGGTGTTGGGAACTAAACCAGGGTCCTCCTCAAGATCATCCAGTGCTCTCACCTGCTGAGCCATCTCTCCATCCCCTATAAATAACCTTTCTTACACATGTATTTAATTCACTTAATGAGTTTTAGCTCCCTTCCAAGTCTGATTGTTCAGATCCAAGGCATATTGACGAGCTGTTGAATGCCTATGTATTGAATTTGCACAGGAACTCAGATAAGAATGAATTATTTATCTTTACCAAATTCTCCTACTTTGAGGCAAAACCACAGTGTCACATTCTTTAAGGGTTCAGTTTTCAATTGTTTTCCTTTTTTTTTTTTTTTTTTTTTTGTCTTAATTTGAATCTCCAACATGGGCAAAAGTGACATAAGATTTACTGGGAGCTTTTCTTGCATAAACCACTCATTATATGATTTGTGGAATAATGAAATTTTGTTAAGCTTGCATTCATTTCTTCTCAGGGCTCAGGAATTAGAAAATTCTCTTTTCCTATTCACTTGCACTTACAGAAATTACTGTTAAACAGCATGTACTAAAAAAATCACTTTGAATTACTGAAATGGTATAATTCAATGGAATTGCATCACAATAGAACTATCACAATATGAAAACTGTTTACTCATTTGTATGTTGCCTGCAGCCTTAAATTTAAGGAATATTACCTGTTCTAAACCTTCAAGGAGATCTCAATATTCATTTAATAAAGAGAAGGGCATACATTATGCTTTGCCATTCAATAAGCCCTGACCTAAAATGAATAGAATAGCCAATTTCTCTTGGACAATAAAATTATGGGCACTGCTGTGACAAAAGAGGTTGAACTAGGTCAGGAGTGGCCTTTTTTTACATTGCTCAAGAACAGAAGAAGGATTAAAAATGTATGAATTACCTCCTAGAAACAGTGATCTGGTGCAGAAGGTAATAAAATACCTGCTCTCCTATGTCCTCCTAAGCTGCTCTGGGCTGTATCTCTTTGTGATTATATTAGCACAACAACTTTCTGAAGCTCTAGAAACTGTTAGAAAAGATGAAGATTGACAAACCCAAAGAATTTCTGTTGAAAATCCAGAGGCAGATGGTGTAGAAAGGTAATGTTAAAATATGAACCAAATAGAGTCCCATTTTGTATATTCTATATATTCATAATTTCACTCCATTTAAATCACTAATAAGTACAAGAAAAAAGGATAAAATGTAAAAATAGAGCATTATGGGCTGGAGATGTCATACAGTGGTTAGGTAGTTGCCTTACTAGACAGGAAGTCTTGGGTTTGATCACCGGCTTTGAAAAAAAGCAGCCCTGAAGTCATATAAAAAATGTCTGGGTAAAATTGTTTGCAAAATACAGGATAGTTATTATGTGAATGATTCCAGCAGCAAAACTACCAAACTTTCTTTATATAGGAGCTTTATCTAGTTCTGAAAAATTATTTTTTAATGTTTCTTTAACTTTTCAGCTGTTCCTTTTTTGGGGGGGGGCGTTTTTAAAGTATATGCATTTCTGTAATGTTTAAAGCTGAAAAATGACCTAGCTGTAATATAAACAACTTAGTTTTAAGAGATGTTGGGAGATGTTTCTTTCTTGTAAAAGTCTAGAAATTATGTGTATTTCCCAAACATTAATTATTTAAATGAATGCTTTCATATAGAAAGGCTTTTGTTTTCTTATTCAGTGACCTCTTTCTTGTCTTTTGTCTATTGAGGACCTTCCATTGTTCAAACCTTCCACTTATCTATTTGAGCTAAATTACCTTCTTGTTTAGTTAAGGTAATTGAAATGATTACCCAGGGGGAACCTGACTGTTTAGGCATTTTCTCTTTTCTACAGATTCCTACAGTGAAAGTAATTTACTGAGAACTGAGGCTTGAGTGGAAAAAAATTGCCTCTCTGCAGTTATAATAATGGAACATATGAAAATGAAATTATTTTCTTTTTGTGTGTGTGCTTGATATACGTGTGTGTACATGTATTGGGCATGGGTGTGTTGTGGAGGCTAAAGGTTGCAGTAGGGTGTCTTCTGCTCTCCATCTTATTCTCTGAGATAGGGTATCTTAGTGAACCTGGAGCTTATTGTTTGGATCGATTAGCTCTCCATCGTGACCCCGTCCCATCTTCTAGTCTGCCTCCCAGTGCTGGAAGTATGGGTGCACGCAGCTGTGCCTGGCCTTTCCTGGCTCTTGGGATGGGTGCTGGGGACCTGAACTCAGATTGTCGTGCTTGCTCAGGAAGCTCTTTACTCACGGAGCCATTTCCTTAGCCCACTTTTGTTGTTGTTTTCACTTTTCTTTTTCTCTTTTAGAGGTACTGGGGAATGAACCCAGAGCCTCATGTGTGCTAGGCAGACACTTTACTGGACCAAACTGGGGTCCTTTGTAAGAGCATCCTGTGCTCTTAATGGCTGAGCCATCTCCCTAGCCCCCTATAATCTTTCTTTCGCATGTATATAATTCACTTAATGAGTTTTAGCTCCCTTCCACCTGAAGTCTGACTGTTGAGATCCAAGGCATATTGACCAGCTGTTGAATGACTTTGTGTGCAGGGACTCAAATAAGAATGAATTGCTTATCTTCAAACTCTCCTACTTTGAGGTAAAAGCAGTGTCGCATTTTACAGTCGCATTTTACACTCTAATCCTATGTGAAGGGCATTCTTAATTCTTTAGTCAGTGAACCCCTAAGGACTGAGGTACAACTTCTATAGGAAGCCACTAGGAAATATGTTGAAAACTGTGTCACACCAAGATAATAGAGGCTTCTAGCTTCTAATTGTTGAAAATATAGCCTTTGGTTGTGCTGTTGTTGTTTTGAGACAGGTCTCATTCTGTGGGCTAGTCTCACCTAGAACTCACCATTTAGTCCAGGCTTGCCTTGAATTTGTCATGATCTTACTGCCTCAGCTTCTGGACTGCTCAGTGTATGGCCAGAGCTACCATGTTCAGCTTCTGACAGGTAATTCTAATTTGTATTTTGCTCTGCTTTCTCAGAACGAATAAGGAAACTTTCTTCTCCACTAAGACTTTGCTTTTTAAAATTTGAATGGCATCTTTTCTGATATGAATAGGAAAGTCATTTTAAAAATACTTTTTTAAAATGTTATTCTTTGCCTGCATGTATGTGTGTGTACCACATGGCTGCCTGGTGCCCGAGAAGGCCAGAAGAAGGTGTCAGATCCCCTGAAACTGGAGTTACACTGTTTTGAGCCACTATCTAGGTGCTGGGAACAGAACCCTGGTGAGAGATGGCCTAGCAGTTAAGAACATCAACTGCTCTTGAAGAGGACCTGGGTTTGATCCCCAGCACCCACATGGCTGCTGAGAACCACCTTTAACTCCAGTTCCAGGGGAATCCGATGCCCTCTTCTGACCTCCGAGGCATTGCACAACACAGGTGCACAGACCTACGTGCAGACAGTACACTCATATAAATAAATAAATAAATAAATAAATAAATAAATAAACAAAAGAATAGCAAATGCTCTTAACTGCTAAGCTATCTGCAGTCTCAAAAAGGAAGATAGAAATGTCTTTTTTTAAAAAAATTATTGACCATAAAAAGATGTGCTTTTTAGATTCTGTCCTTCCAAACTGGAGACTGGTATTGCAAAACAGTTTTCAGGGACAGGACTAATAAATTTGCATTTCCCTTGTTGAAATCTGCAATAGGTCAACCTATTAGCATTTTGAGAAAAGGTTTCCCTCAAGCATCTTCTGTTAAACCCTTGGGAGGGTCTGCTCTCATGATCTTTGTCACCTCCCAGATTTCTTAGATCCCAACACCACTGCACTGAGGAATTAAACTTTAACATATGAGTTTTGGAGAACAAAACTTTCGGACTGTAGTAAGTACTGAGTTCACAGGAGTGAGTGGCAAAGCAAACTGCTAACTGAGCAATCCCATCATATATGCCCATGGTGACAGCCTCTTTACCACCTTCTGCTTGGTGTTACTTGTCTCCTAGAAAAAATGATGAAGAGAAAATGGTATGTTGAGAGGGAAAACATAGACCTGGCTATCCAGGTGTGCCGGATAGCTTTAGTTGTCAACTTGACACACCTGGTTAGAGGGAACTTCAATTGAGGAATTGTCTCCATTGGATTGGCCTGGGTAGTATCTGTGACGAATTTTCTTGATTGTTGAATGATGTGGGAGGGCCCAGCTCACTGTGGGAGGTCCCACTCTGGGGAAGGCGGTCCTGTATTGTATAAGAAAGCATGCTGAGCCTAGGCCAGGGAAGCCAGTAAGCAGCATTTCTCCATGGTCTGTGCTCCAGGCTCCTGCCCTGAGTTCCTGCCTTGGCCTCCCTTGATGGACTGTGCTGTAAGCCAAGTAAACCCTTTCCTCCCCAAGTTGGTTTTGGTCAGTGCTTTTATCATGGCAATTGAAAGCTAACTAAGACAACAGATTCTGAATTTGGTTTTTTTTTTATTTTATTTTTTTAATTTTATTTATTTCGTATGTGTATGAATGTACTGTCTGCATGCAGGTTTGTGCACCCGTGTCGTGCAATGCCGCGGAGGTCAGAAGAGGGTCTCGGATTCCCCTGGAACTGGAGTAACTGGAGTTCTCCTGGAATTGGAGTTTCAGGTGGTTCTCGGCCGCCATGTGGGTGCTGGGGATCGAACCCGGGTCCTCTGTAAGAGCGGTCGGCACTCTTAACCACTAGGCTATCTCTCCAGCCCCTGAATTCTGTTTTATTTAAGGCCATCATCAACCATATACATATACATGTAAGCACTAAATTACTAACTTTAAACTAAAACTCCAAAAATCTTAACAGAATGCCTGAGACTGGGTGATCTGTAAAGAAGAGGCTTATCCTGGTTCATATTGCTGGAGGATGGGTAGTGTGGCCGCATCTATAAAGGTATCGTGTTATTTCAACTCATAGTGAAAAAATAGAAGGGTAAATGAGCATGTGTGAAAGGGACACAAAGGGCCAAACACTCAAGATTCTTAGTCCATTCTCATAAGAAAAGTGTGGCCAGGCATGGTGGTGCATGCCTTTAATCCCAGCACTCAGGAGGCAGAGGCAGGCGGATCTCTTTGAGTTCAAGCCCAGCCTGGTCTACACAGGGAGAGTTCCAGGCCCACCGGGACTAAAGGGAGACCCTATCTCAAAAAGACCAAAAACAAAAACAAAAACAAAAAAAAAAAAGAAAAAGAAGAAAAGTATGAACTGTGCACAAGGGCTCCATATCCACTAACCACTAATCAGAAACCTCCATTAGGCTCCGTCTCCCAACACTGTCATGTGAAGGCATGAGGTTTCCAACATGCAAACATTTGGAGAACAGAAAGCAAAGCATTTTCCCAATATTTAGTCATTTCACCCCCCCCACCCGATTTATTAGAAATCATACTGATTTCCTCAAAAGTATCTTGAAGAGCAAGGATAATAGGAAAAAGGCCGAGTATTTCACCATCTACCAGTTACACTAGCAATATAAAGTAGCGTGTGCTAAGTACCCACGGATGTGTGGAGAACAGAGAACAGTCGTGGTGCCATTCTCAGAAGTGCTGCCTCTGCTGTTTGAAACTGGGCCTCTCATTGGCTTGGAGCTCACCAATTAGCTAAGCTGAACTGGATGGCCAGAGCGTCCCAGGGATTTGATCTTCTTGTCTTCCCCTCCCCAGTGCTAAGACTGTAAGCATGTGTGTGTATGTGCTGCCACGCCTGGCATTTTCAAATGGGTTCTGGGATTGAGCTCAGGTCTCTGTGTTTGTGAGGCAAGCATTTTACTGACATCTTGTCTTCCCCTCCCCAGTGCTAAGACTGTAAGCATGTGTGTGTATGTGCTGCGACGCCTGGCATTTTCAAATGGGTTCTGGGATTGAGCTCAGGTCTCTGTGTTTGTGAGGCAAGCATTTTACTGACAGCTATTTCACTAGTATTTTGTTTTTAGACAGGGTCTCACGTAGCTCAGGCTAGCCTTCCGTTATTCCCTATGTAGTTCAAGAATGACCTTGAACTTCTGATCCTCCTGCTTGTATCTCCCAAGTGCTGAGATGATAGGCTTGTGCTTGGCTTTTGAGTAATACTTCTTGGAACATTCTTGGGAAGAATGTTTTTCCTTTCTCCTTTCACTGGCTTTTTCTTTTTTTTGGAGACAGGGTCTCGCTGTGTAGCCCTGGCTACATGGAGCTCAATATGTAGACCAAGCTGACTTTGAACTCACAGAGATTCTCTTGCCTCTGCCTCCTGACTGGTGGGATTAAAGTTGTGTGCCACCACATCTGGCTCATTGATGGCTTATGACACTTAGGCATTCTAAATCAGAAAAACAAATCAGAGATATGGGCTCCACCACCCAATGGCTGGCAGCTTGGGAGACATCACATGATTTCTCTAGATCTGTTTTCTCTTCTGAAATACAGAGAGTTAAAAATAACTGTATCCCAGGGTTGTAGACATTGAGAAATTTGCTCACATTAGTTGCCTAATGTGAATAAACTAACATTGTCAGGGTTCATCCTGTAATCAGGTGGACCATAAATGATAGAAATGTATTATGGGCAGGGGCCACCTGTGTGGCTCCTGGCACCATGTGAACAATGTGATAACTGCTAAAATTCCTTCTCTGGAATATGGGCAAGCCTTCTTGGAAACCCATACCCCACCTCTCGCTGGTGCTATTCAGGCACCCTCGTCTCTGTCTGGGAAATGGATGATGGCACTTCATATTTTCCATATCTGCCACCCACAGCCCTCAGGAGCTCCTTAACACATGGCCAGTTGCCAAGATAATAAAAAGACAGCAGAGTTTTGGACTGCAAAGTGCTGAATCTAGGTGTATTAAAAAGTAGGGCTATTTGTTAGCCAAGGACAAGTGCATCCTGCTAGGTGATCAGAAGCTTCCCAGTGAGCTGGTCCAGCAATGAACGACAGCAATTTTTCTTAGGGGTATTTTTCTAGGTGGCCTTCCAAAAGCCCATAGCAGTGTGGCCAGATGGAGCAAACGGGCCACTAAAGCCTGCTTTCTACAGCAGAGGATGTGGAGAAATGGCTTTCCATGTTCTAATTAATCAAAGCTGTTTACTAAGAGAGTGGTCACTATAAGGGAGAGAGCCTGTATCTGATTTTTGAGTTTGTTTTCAGCTTGGAAATTGAAGAAAGCTGGGGACTGTATTATCATGGGCCCCTTTGTAAATGAAATGACATCCCTTTAAAAATCTTGGGCTGGGTGTGGTGGCGCACGCCTTTGATCCTAGCACTTGGGAGGCAGAGGCAGGCAGATCTTTGTGAGTTCAAGGCCAGCCTGGTCTACAGAGTGAGTTCCAGGCCAGCTGGGGCTACAGGGAGACCCTGTCTCGAAAAGACCAAAAAAAAAAAAAATCTCAGTGTCAGGGGCTGGAGAGATGGCTCAGCGGTTAAGAGCATCAACTGCTCTTGCAGAGGACCCGGGTTTGATTCCCAGCACCCACATGGCGGCTAAGAACCATCTTTAACTCCAGTTCCAGGAGAATCTGACGCCCTCTTCTTACCTCCACAGCATTGCATGACACAGGTGCACCAACCTACATGCAGACAATACATTCATACATATAAAAAATAAACATTTTAAAAAATATATAAAATAAAATAAAATCTCACTGTCACTTTGGAGGGAATAAGTCACAAGCCTGTGGATCCTGTGACCTTAGGCTCAAGAGTATTTTTGTGGAATTCATATCAATAACAAGAGCAATAAACATCAAATGACAAAATATTTCTAGTTAGAGAAGCAGATCCAATACCCCTCCCCTAATCTGTTAACATCTGCTAACACTTGGGGGGAGGAACTTTGGTGGCTCTGGAGATTGGCAGGGAAGCCAGTCTCCATAGGAGAATGTCTTAGAGGTGAGAAAATTACATTCTTATTACTACCATCCTTACAACCCTCATTTTGCCATTAAATAGTGAAAAGAAGTTTCACCTTTTTGAAATATTTGAAACATTTACTGTTTTAGGCAGCTGACTAAACTTACTCAGAGTAGCCTGGGAAGTGGGACAGTCATGTGGCAAGAAGGGGTATTAAAGGTATTTTTAAAATATTTATTTATATTGGGGCTGGAGAGATGGCGTAGCAATTAAGAGTGCCGACCGCTCTTGCAGAGGACCCGGGTTCGATCCCCAGCACCCACATGGCGGCCAAGAGCCGTCTGAAACTCCAATTCCAGGAGAACTCCAGTTCCAGGGGAGTCCGACACCCTCTTCTGACCTCCGCGGCATTTCACGTCACGGGTGCACAGACTTGCATGCAGACAATACATTCATACATATACGGAAATAAATAAAATTAAAAAAAAAAGAAAAAAATATTTATTTATGGGGCTGGAGAGATGGCTCAGTGGTTAAGAGTGCTGACTGCTCTTGCAGAGGACCTGGGTTTGATTCCCAGCACCCACATGGCTAAGAACTGTCTTTAAGCCGGGCATGGTGGCACACACCTTTAATCCTAACACTTGGGAGGCAGAGGTAGGCGGATCTCTGTGAATTCAAGGCCAGCCTGGTCTACAGAGTGAGTTCCAGGCCATCTGGGGCTATAGGGAGACCCTGTCTCAAAAAAAAATATTTATGTGCATGTAAGTATGTTTGTGTGAATGTATGCCACATATATGTGGGTACCCTTGGAAGCCAAAAGAGGATGTCAGGTCCTCTGGAGCTGGAGTTACGGGTAGTTGTGAGCTACCCACTATGGGTGCTGGGAACAGAACTTGGATCCTCAGGAAGGACAGCAAGTACTCTTAACCACTGAACCATTTCTCTAGTCCTCTAAAAGTACTTTTAACTATGTGAAGAAAACCTTTAATATCATACTTTACTATTGCTTAATAATGATGCTTTATCCAGACTCCATTATATGGGATCCTGGCCTTTGGAAGAAGTTGATATCTTAGGACACCAGAAAAGGTCACCCTAGTTAGAATAGAGAAATTGAAATGTGGTGAAAGAGAATTTTCTTTAGGGGGTGTTTTGCCTGCCTTAAAGCCACAGTGTAAACTTTGTCTGCCTCTAAGGTTTATTATATGCCTGAAAGTAAATGATTCATTGATGGGAAGAGGCTGATAGACCTTTGACCCTCTTCAATATACACAAGTTTGGTATTTTGTTTGGTTTGCCTTCTGGTGTAGGTAAAGATTAATATCACATAATTATTGTATAGTCTATGTCAAATTCTAACTTAAATATCTTTTAATTGAATTACATTTTTTAAAAACAAAGTCTTACTTTGTAACCCAACTGAACCTCACCGTATGGATCAGGCTGGCTTTGAAACTACAACAGTTTTTCTGCTTCTGTGGTATAGCTTCCAGGTATAGCTTCCTAATTAATTCATTCACTAATTCATGTTTTTGAGATAAGATCGCCTATAGCTCAGTATGATCTCAAATTTTTTTCTTTTCTTTGTTTCTTTGTTTCTTTGTTCTTTCTTTCCTTCTTTCCTCCCTCCCTCCCTCCCTCCCTCCCTCCCTCCTTCCTTCCTTCCTTCCTTCCTTCCTTCCTTCCTTCCTTCCTTCCTTCCTTCCTTCCTTTCTTTCTTTCTCNTCTTCCTTCCTTCCTTCCTTCCTTCCTTCCTTTCTTTCTTTCTTTCTTTCTTCTTTCTTTCTTTTTTTGAGATAGTATCTCTCTGTAGCCCCAGTTGGCCTGGAACTTGCTATGTAGACCAAGGTGTCCTCGATTTCACAGAGATTCACCTGCTTCTGCCTCCCGAGTGCTGGGATCAAAGGTGTGTGCCACCATGCCCAGGTTGAACTTTCTATGTAGCTGTCCTTGAAGTTCCGATCCTCTTGCGTCCACATCCCAGATGCTGGGATTCTACACAGAAACACACCACTATGTGGACCTGGTGTGTGTGTGTGTGTGTGTGTGTGTGTGTGTGTGTGGTACCAGGGTTTAAACCTAGGGGTTCACACATGCTAGACAAGCATTCCACTACTGAGCTACATCCCCAGATAAAGTCTCCAACCCTACATATTGTTTTATTTTGTTGTTTTGAGACAGTGTCATGCTATGTAGCTCTGGCTGGCCCATAATAGGTTCTATAGACCAGGCTGGCCTCAAACTCACAGGGACACTTGCCTCTGCTTTCTGAGTGCTGGGATTAAAGGCATGAACCATTACAACTGGCTTAATTTTTTTTAAAATATGAGACCAAATATTTTAGGGTTTTCTGATCCTGATAATTGAGTAACGAGAGATCCCTAAATCGCCAGGCAGACTGAGGAGGTCTACATATATGCTAAGTGTATGAGTGAATTAAGAGCATGCTCTGCCCTTGCTGATCATGCAGAGATGTGTGGGGAGAGAATCATTCATTTAGTCTCTTTGCCTTGTGGCCTATGCATGGTGTGAGAATGACCTAGTATTTTAAGTATTTGGTATGTTTTTGCTTTTGTTATCAGAGAAGATTGCTAGCTGTCACAAGATTCTAGAAGGGATTCCTGTTCCCTACCAAAAAGTTAAAAAGCACAAATATTTGAAATGCTCAGTATGTTGGACTAAATATTTATTTATTTAGTTTTTGTAGATTCAGATGGCCTGGAACTTAATATGTAAACTAGGCTGAACTTGAACTCACAGAGATCTGCCTGCCTCTATCTTCCGAGTGCTAGGGTTAAAGGCATGCTCCACCAAGCCCAGCTGGACTAAATATTTTCAAATTTTAATTTATGTGCATGTGTCTGTGTGAGCATGTGTCACTGTTGCCACATGTGTGTGGGTGTTCTGAGAGGCGGAAGACATGGGGTTACATATGTGTGCGTGTGTTCTTAGAGGCCGGAAGAGGTGGGGTTACATGTGGCCCAACTTGGGTGGTAGGAACCAGGTTCAAGTCTTCTGGAAGAGCATCAAGTGCTTTTAGCTCCTGAGCCTTCTCTCCAGCCCCTGGTCTGAATCCTTAAAATTTGATAAAAAGTAATTTGTCTGGGCATCCATATCTTCTCTTTCAACACTGAAACACTTAGAATGTTAACTATTATACAATTTTTTTTTTCAGAAAGGGTCTTCCTGTAATCCCATCTAACCAGAAACTGGCTATGTAGATCAGACTGGCTTTGAACTCACAGAGATCTGCTTGCATCTGCCTCCCAAGTGCTGGGATTAAAGGTGAGTGCCACCACACCCAGCTACAAATTAACAACCTTTTAAGGATTTTTATTTTTGAGGCAGGGTCTCAGGGTGTGCTTGGGCTCATGATCTTCCTGCCTCAGCCTCCCCGGTGCTGGGATTACATGTATGTATTGCTGTTCTGTGGTGAGACCACACATTACACCTGGGCATTGTTCCAGCATGTATCCTTCCCGCAGGAGGTCTTGCCTTGGTAGGCATCAATCTTTCATTAGATATGCAGCATCTCTATTTAGAATAGAAAACTGATGCAATGCTTATAAATATTATTTCAAAAATAAAGAAGTTCGATAAAAGGAATACCTTATCTTCGAGAACGGAAGGTTTTAATACTTCAAGTGGAATGTTTTCTAAGACCTGATGGTCTATATGCAGGAAGAGGTACCCTGTATGTCTGAATGGCAACTGTAGTGCTGCTGTTGGAAGATGCCACTGGGAGGCGCAGTAGTACAGTGAGTGAGAGAAGACCAGTGTCTCCTGTCACCTCCGCTTACACCTCTCTTTAGACCTTGGGCAGTTTACTTAATCTCACCCTGAGACATATGCATACATATATCTCATATGAGATATATACAAATATATGAGATATATGTATTTTTGCTTGAAAGAGGAAGAACGGTTAATCTTCAGAAAATAGAATTACAAGTGGTTGGAGGGGGTTTTCCCTATTTTCATTTCATTATTTCTATTAAAAACATTAAGCTGCCGGGCATGGTGGTGAACGTCTTTAATCCTAGTACTTTGGAGGCAGAGGTGGGCAGATCTCTGTGAGTTCAAGGCCAGCCTGGTCTACAGAGTGAGTTCCAGGCCAGCTGGGGCTACAGGGAGACCCTGTCTCAAAAAAGACCAAAAACCAAAACAAAAACAAAAACAAAAAACCAACCAAACAAAACATTAAGCTGTATCTGGGCAATGGGATTATGGGCTTTGTTCTCTCTACTTTCTCTCTTTAAAAATCTAAAAGTAATTTAAAAAATTGCGCTGGAAGGTCCTTGGGGTATTACTAGTGGGGGTTATTATTGATGAAGGATAATCATAGCTCCTCAGAGAAAGCAGGTGTTTTCAAGGAAGTGTTTCCCCGAGGATAGGAAGTGCTGGATTCATGTCTTCACATCCCTTGAATGCAACAAATTCGGTGACAGTTTTCCTCTGCTAAGGAATCTGTGTCCCTGGCAGAATGTCACTGGGAGAATATGCGGCTGGCTGTGATTGCAGGGAACCAGCAGCTGCTTGCACTAGAGCATTGTTGCAGCAGTTGTTACTCTTCCAGGGGTTGCCCCTTGTCGCACTTCCTTGGCTTACTTGTGCTGTTTGCTTTGCAGAGTGTTGAACTTATTCTCTCCAGGTTTTCTTTGAATGTGTGTGTGTGTGTGTGTGTGTGTGTGTGTGTGTGTGTGTATGTGTGTGTGTGTGTGTGTGTGTGTGTGTGTGTTATTGGGGATGAAGCCCAGTGCCATCCTTGCTGGGCAAGTGCTCTGTTACTGAGTCACACCCTCAGCCCTTAACATGTATTCAATGGTGAGTTTAAACAGAAATAGCAATAGCACAGGTTTGCTCTATAGACATTTGCATGATATACTTAAATTTGTACTTTAAACATTGAAAGTGTGAAACTTACTCATTTTGTCCAATAGAGTTCAGAATGACAAAAATTAGCTAAAACCTGTACTTAAAACTATTGGAATTTGGGGGGCTGGAGAGATGGCCTAGTGGTTAAGAGCACCGACTGCTCTTGCAGAGGACCCAGGTTCAATCCCCAGCACCCACATGGCTGCTGAGAACCGTCTTTAACTCCAGTTCCAGGGGAATCCAACACCCTCTTCTGACCTTCACAGCATTGCACAACACGGGTGCACAAACCTACATGCAGACTGTACACTCATACACATAAAAAATAAATAAAATAAAAAACTATTGGAATTCGATAGCTAAATTTTTAGTCATCTTTAACTTATTTTATATACTTGACTAAATTATAATATTCAAATTATGTTACACAATAAAATTTTCTTAAGCAAAATAATATTAATATAATGCTATATTTCAAAATCAAGCCTTTCAAAGGTTAAAAATTAAATTACCTTTTTCTATTGGTTTTTGATATGTTTAACTTTTCATTTTGTTTCATATAAGAAAATAATTTGGGGGGGAAACTTTATTTGGTAACTTTTCAGGTTTTTAATTTTTTTTATTTTTATTTTTGTCTTTTCGAGACAGGGTCTCCCTGTACCCCAGCTGTCCTGGAACTCACTCTGTAGACCAGGCTGGCCTTGAACTCACAGAGATACACCTGCCTCTGCTTCCCGAGTGCTAGGATTAAAGGCGTGGACCACCGTGCCTGGCTTAAAGGCGATTCTTAGCCGCCATGTGGGTGCTGGGAATCGAACCCAGGTCCTCTGGAAGATCAGTCAGAGCTCTTAACCGCTGAGCCATCTCTCCAGCCCAGCTTTTCAGTTTTTTTTTTGAGCTTTTCAGTTTTTAAAAATATTTTTATTGATTCTTTGAGAATATCATACAGTGCAGTCTGATCATATTCAGGCCCTTCCCCCATCTCTACCTCTACCTCACTATATCCCTGAATTCTTGTCCTTTATCATTATTATTATTAAAGGCCTATCAGGTCAAATTTGTATCCTGAAATAATCTTGGGTGTAGGTTCATATAAACAGGGTCCCAGAAGGGTGTAAGATTCATTTCCATTTGGTCTTGCATCACCACCCTGGGTCTTACAATCTTTCTTCCACCTCTTCTACAATGTTCCCTGAGCCCTGGGTGGGTGAAGCTGATTATAGGCGACCTGTCCAATGAACCACACTCTTGTAGACTCCCAATCTCCACGGTTTGGCCATTCATGCCCTTTTGAGTTCCTGGCCTCCTGTTTCATGGGGGAGCTTCCTTAATGACAGTTAGGTTAATTAATGCCTTCTTGGGTCCTTGTTCTATGTTGTGTGGGGCTTAAGTGTAGAGGTTGCATTGTATATGTGTCACCTAGTTGTGAGCAATTTATAGACCATGTCTGTATGTGTTCAGTAGTGGGACTCGGTACCAGTCTTCATTTGGTGTAAAAGAAGCTTCTTTTTTAAAAAATTTTTTTAATTTAATTTTATTTATTTCTGTATGTATATGAATGTACTGTCTGCATGCAGGTTTGTGCACCTGTGTCATGCAATGCTGTGGAGGTCAGAAGAGGGTCTCGGATTCCCCTGGAACTGGAGTTCTCCTGGAATTGGAGTTTCATAAGAAGCTTTTTTTTTGAGCGGTTTCTGGGATATTTGTCTGTAAAGAGGCTTCTTAATAATATATACACACACAATCCAAAAAGAGTTTAAATGGAGTTACCCTATAGCAGTGAGACAATGTCCCTGCCAGATACACAGGCTAGTAAATAAAAAGCCCAATGTCAGGAGTGGACTTCCCCTTTTGGAGTTGTTGACTCTCACACAATACTATTGCCAGTGTTCTTGGTTATCCACCAGAACTTGAGGGTAAGACCCTATTTCTGAAAGCAGTAGATACACAAGTCATAGAACAAACAAGGAGAAATCAATCTGGAGCTGACCTCAAAGCTTCACCTCTACTAGTTTGCCTTCATAGTGCGAGAAGGTGCTATGTACGCTACCAGGAGAGAAAGGTAATCATCAGCCTTACCCATCTGTGAACCCTGCTAGCTACAGTAACAACTGTCCCGGCAAGATATCTTTACCAGTGCAATAGAGGCACAAACATTAGGGGAGTAACCAACCCTTTCAGATTGGATTTAAGGCCAGCTTCACATGATAGACCCCATATCCTTGGCACTACCAGGATCAAGAATCTGTGGCTGGATAGATGACACCCTATAGGGGAGAACTTGTACTGTTACTGCTAAGTAGCTAGAGTATTATACCTTCTCCTAATCACCTATTTCTATAGCTATAGAGTGATGTATCTCTCAACAGAGAAGCTTCTTCTTTCAATAGATGACAATTAATACAAAGACCCACAACTAGTCAACATGCACAGAATAAGAGACTAGAGAATGCTCAATCCTTCATGGGTCACCTATATCATGTTCTCTCCTCTGAAGACTCAGGGATCATTGAGGAAGAAGGGCCAGAACAGATTGTGATAGCCAGAGGTGGTGGACAACTACAAGGAAACAGTGTTTTCCAGATAGTAGGGCAGTATGAACCCAAAGTAATTGTGAGTACATGCCTAAAACTCATACAAGCTCAAGCCAGACAAAATCCTAACAAGGGGGTGGTGAGGTAGGCAAAAATCTCCAACCCTAGTTGAGGAACAAACTATTGGTAGCTGATTTTGGTTGGGTGAGGAAGAATTGGCCTTCTTTAGGAAAGGGACTCCAGATAGGCTGACTGGAGCTCAGGCACTGAGGAGTGGTTGGGGAGAGTAGTTTGGCACAATGGACCCTAGCATAAATGACAGAATGTGTGACCTCCGGGGGGAGGGGGAAGTACTAATGGAGAAGCAGGTATAAAGGTGATTAAGACTTAGTGAAAGATTATCTATGAAGTACATAAAAATTCAATAACAAATTTATAATAAAAAGGAAGCTTCTGTAATAGGTTTCCATATGACTTTTTCAAAAGGCCTGTAGGGTTAGTTATCCTTCCCCATCAGCCCTCCCATCCCCCACTCCGTTTAGCCCTTCCTAGTCCGTTATTCCCTCCACCCTTTATATTACTGCATTCTGTCTCCTCTCCCATGAACCCCCATGGCTCTTTATTAGTTTCCTGACTTCCATGGATTATCCAATTGGTTTCAAACGATACAAAGCCGGCATCCACTTACGAGAAAGACCATGTGACATTTGTCTTTCTGGGTTACCTCGGTGTGATTTTTTTTTGTACTTCCACCCATTTACCTGCAGTTTTTATAATTTTGTTTTTCTTTTTTTTAAGTTAATTTTTATTGAGTGCATTTCATACAACATTTCTTAATCAAATTTAGACTCATTCCCCCATCCATGCCCACCCCTTACATCCTCCTGTGCCCCGCCAGAGCTCATGGATTCTGTCATACATGTTAAGTACTGTCTTGTATCTTTTTCTCAGTCTTTTATAGCCTTTTTGATGCACAAGTTTACTGTTTTGGTCAGTACTTTGAATATGTTTTTCTCTTTCTTTTTTGTTTCCTTTAATTTTATATTATTCCAAAATATGCATATATACACTCCACACATAAATCAAAATTACAAATTGTGAAATAAACTAAAGGTTAATTCCAAAACACATGAAAATATTTACATTTAAAAATTATTTATTTATTTTTTATGTGTATGAATGTACTGTCTGCATGTAGGTCTGTGCACCCATGTCGTGCAATGCCTCAGAGGTCAGAAGAGGGCATCGGATTCCCCTGGGACTGGAGTCAAAGATGGTTCTCAGCCCCCATGTGGGTGCTGGGGATCAAACCTGGGTCCTCTGCAAGAGCAGTCAGCACTCTTAACCACTAGGCCATCTCTCCAGCCCCTAGAGATATACATTTTAACAGTAAAGTTGCATGTAGGTAAAAAGAAATATAACTTGGCCAGGCATGGTGGCACACGCCTTTAATCCCAGCACTTGGGAGGCAGAGGCAGGTGATTCTCAGTGAGTTCAAGGCCAGCCTGTTTTACAGAGTGAGTTCCAGGCCAGCTGGAAGACCCAAGGGAGACCCTGTCTCAAAAATACAAAAAAAACAAAAAAAAAAAAAAAAAAAAAAAAAAAAAAAAAAAAAGAAGTATAACTTTAACATTCTTTTTTTCCTAGAATATGAATACATATCTTCATCATATATGGTAATTAAATTTGTGAATACAAGTGGTAGGACAATTCTAGAGCACATTAAGAGATTCGTTTATAATAGACAGTTCTTTTCAGATACAATGAAATAAATAATAAAGTTGCTCCATTTGCCTGCCAACTGGGGATTTGGTGTTAGCATCCACAAATGAGGGAAACCATTCATCTTTTTTTTTAAATTTTTTATTTCTGTATGTGTATGAATGTATTGTGTGCATGCAAGTTTGTGCACCCGTGATGTGCAATGCCGCGGAGGTCAGAAGAGGGTCTCGGATTCCCCTGGAACTGGAGTTCTCCTGGAATTGGAGTTTCAGACGGTTCTCGGCCGCCATGTGGGTGCTGGGGATCAAACCCGGGTCCTCTGCAAGAGCGGTTGGCGCTCTTAACCGCTAGGCCATCTCTCCAGCCCCCATCTTTTTTTTTTTTTTCTGGGACTGTGTTACTTCACTTAGCATAATGGCTTCGAGTTCCATCCATTTACCAGCAAAGTTCATGATGTCATCTTTCTTTACCGAAGCATAGAGCTCCATTGTGTAGATGTACCACATTTTTGTTATCCATCATCAGTTGAGGGGCATTTGGGTTGGTTCCAGCTCTTTGCTATTGTGAAGAGAGCTGCAATAAAAATAGCTGTGCATGTATCTTTGCGATAGGATGCATCTTATGGGTATATACCCAGGAGTGGTATGGCTGGGTCAGGTGGTAGGCTCATTTTGATTTTTTTAAGAGTTCTCCACACTGCTTTCCACAGTGGTTGTACCAGTTTGCATTCCCACAAGCAGTGGATGAGTGTTTACCTTTCCCCACAACCTCTCAAGCATTTGGTGTCTTTCGTTTTCTTGATCTTGGCTAGTCTTATTGGAGTGAGATGATACCTTAGCGTGGTTTTAATTTGCATTTCCTTAATTATTAATGATGTTGAACACTTTTAAATATGTTTCTCGGCCATCTTTACTTCCTTACTGGTGAAGTCTCTGTTCATCTCTTTACTCCATCTTTTGGGTAGGTCATTTGTTTTCTTACTTCTTTGTTTTTTAAGTAGTTTATATTCTGGATATTAATGTTCCGTCAGATGTATTAGTGGTGAAGGTTTCCTCCCACTCTGTGAGTTTTCTCTTCACTTCCTTGATTGTTTCTTTAGCTGTACAAAAGCTTTTGAGTTTAATGAGGTCCCACTTGTCAGCTGTTGTCCTTATTTCCTGTGCAGCTGCTGTTTGATTTAGAAAGTCTTTTCCTATGCCTATGTCTTGTAGGTTGCTGCCAACTTTTTCTTCTATCACCTTCAGGGTTTCAGGTTTCAGGTTGAGATCTTTGATCCACTTGGAGTTTATTTTTGTACATATCTCAACATAACAAAGGAAATATACAACATGCTAAATGGAGAAGAACTCAAAGCATATCCACTAAAAGTAGGAACAAGGAAGGCTCTCAAACCTTTTCAATATAGAGCCTGAAGTTCGTAACAGTGGAATAATAGTCCATTATGTAAATGTGCCACACTTTCATTATCCAGTCATCATTCGATGGACATCTAGGTTGTTTCCATTTTCTGGCTGTTGTGAATGAAGTAGCAATGAACATGGATGAACAAGTGTTTCTGTCGTAGGATAAAGAGTCCTTTGGGTAAATGCCTGAGTGGTATGGATTTTTGAGGAATCTCCATGCTGATTTCCGTAGTGGCTGCAGCAGTTTGGACTCCCACCAGCAGTGAATAAGTGCTCCCTTTCCCCACAGCCTCACCAGCACTTGTTATTTTTGGATCTTAGCCATTCTTACTGGGCTAAGATGAAATCTCAAAGTAGTTTTAATTTGCATTCCCCTGATGGCTAAAGATGTTGAACATTAAAAAAAAATATTTCTCAGCAATTTGTGTTTTATCTTTTGAGAACTCTTTTCAGTTTCTTGCCCCAACTTTTAGTTGGGTTGTTTGTTTTTTTTTTTTGATGGTTAGTCTTTTGAATATTCTAGATACTAACATTTCAGATTGTTGCTGGTAAACATTTCCCCCCATTTTGTAGGTTGTTTCTTCACTTCAATGATGGTGTCCTTTGTTGTACAGAAGATTTTTATGTTCATGAGGTCCCATTTGTCAATTTTTGGTCTTAATACCCATGTTATCAGGGTCCTATTGAGAAAATCCTTTCTTGTAAGTTCCAGTGTATTCCCTCCTTCTCTATCAGATTCAATGTATCAGGTCTTATATTGAGGTCTTTGATCCATTTGGAGTTGAGTTTTGTGCATGGTGAGATATAGGGGTCTAGTTTCATTCTTCTGCATGGTCCAGTTTGACCAGGACCACTTGTAGAAGATGCCATCTTTTCTCCACTGTGTATTTTTTACCTCTTTGTCAAAAATCAGGAGGCTGTAATTGCATGGACTTAAATCTAGGTTCTCAATTTATCCCATTGATCAGTGTATCTGTTTTTAGCAAACTGTTTTTATTACTATAGCTCTTTGGTGTAATTTAAAATCAGTGATGGTGATGCCTCTAGTTCTTTTATTGTTCAGGATTGTTTTGGCTATTTTTTTTTTTTTTTGAGACAGGGTCTCCCTATAGCCCCAGCTGGTCTGGAAATCAATCTGTAGACCAGGCTGGACTTGAACTCACAGAGATCCTTGGCTATCTTTTTTTTTATTGTGTTACAATTTTAATGGGAATTATGTTGAGTCTATAGATTGATTTTGGGAAGGTGGCCATTTTTACAATATTAATCCTAGTGATCCATGAGGATGGGATGTATTTCTATCTTCTGATATCTTCTTTAATTTTTATTTAATGCCTTGAAAATTTAAATTATGTAAGCCCTTTATATCCTTGATTAGTTTTAGTTCAAGATAATTTGTGTTTTTGTGACCCATCAGTGGGGTTGTTTCTTTCTCAATGTATTTGTTGTTGGTGTATTGGAAGATTTTTATGTGTTAATTTTGTATCCTCCTGCTTTTCTGAATGTGTTTAATAGCTCTGGGAGTTTTTCTGTCAGAGTCTTTAAGATCTTTTATGTACAGAATCATACCATCTACAAATACAGATGTTTGACTTCTTCCTTTCCAATTTGTATTTCCTTTATTCCATTCACTTATTGCTCTAATTAAAACTTCAGGCTCGGGCTGGAGAGATGGCCTAGCAGTTAAGAGCGCGCCGACCACTCTTGCAGAGGACCCGGGTTCGATCCCCAGAACCCACATGGCGGCTGAGAACCGTCTGAAACTCCAGTTCCAGGGGAATCCGGACCCTCTTCTGACCTCCGCGGCACTGCACGACACGGGTGCACAAACCTACATGCAGACAGTACATTCATACACATACAGAAATAAAAAAAAAATAAAATAAAACTTCAGGCTCTATATTGAAAAGGTTTGAGAGCCTTCCTTGTTCCTACTTTTAGTGGAAATGCTTTGAGTTCTTCTCCATTTAGCATGTATATTGCCTTTGTTATGTTGAGGTATGTCTCCTGTATTCCTACATTCTCCATGACTTTTTTCATAAAGGGATGCTGGATTTTGTCAAAGACCTTTTCCACATCTAATGAGATCATCATGTGGTTTCTGTCCTCGAGTCTGTTAACGTGGTAGATTACATTTATTGATTTCCATATGTTGAACCATCTCTGGGATGAAGCCAACTTGATCATTTATGGTAGATAATTATTTTTGATATGTTCCTGCATTCTCTTTACAAGCATTTTATTGAGAATTTTTGCATGTATGTTCATCGGAGAGATTGGCTTATCCTTTTTTTTTGTTGCATCTTTGTCTGGTTTGGTTATCAGGGTAATATTGACATCATAGAAAGAGTTTGGAAGTGTTCCATCCTCTTCTATTTTATGCCATAATTTGAGTTGTATTGGTATTAGTTTTTCTTTGATAGTATGATAGAATTCTTCTCTGTATCCATCTGGTCCTGGGCTGCTTTTTTTTTAGTTGGGAGACTTAATTACTGCTTATATCTCATTGTTAGGGGTCTAGTTAAATTGTTGATCTCATCTTGGTTTAATTTTGGTAGGTCATACATATCTAGAAGTTCATCCATTTCTTTTAGATTTTTCAGCTTAGTGGAATGTAGGTTTTTTTTGTTTTCTGTTGTTTTGAGACAGTGTCTCCATGTAGCCCCAGTTGGCCTGAAACTTGCTATGTAGACCCGGCTGGCCTCTATCTCACAGATATCTGTTTGCCTCTGCTCCTAATACTGGAATTAAAGGTGTATGCACCATGCCAGGCAAATATAGGTTTTAAAAATACGTTCTTATGATTTTCTGAATTTCCTCAGCATTTGTTTTAGTGTTCCCCTTTCAACTCTGATTTTTTTTTGTATTTCTGAGACAGGGTTTCTCTTTAGTCCCAGGTGGCCTGGAGCTCGCTCTGTAGACCAGACTGGCCTTGAACTCACAGAGATCCACCTGCTTCTGCCTCCCCAGTGCTAGGATTAAGGGTGTGTGCCACCACACCTGGCTTCAGCTATGATTTTATTAATTTAGATCCTCTCTCTTTCTTTTGGTTAATTTGGATAAAGGTTTATAAGTCCATTTATCTATTTTTATTTTATGTATGTGAGTATTTTGTCTGTTTGTTAGTGCACTACATCTGGGCAAGGCCTATAGAAGCCAGAGAACATTGGATCACCTGGGATTGGAGTTACAGACTGTTGTTAGCTGCCATGTGGATGCTGGGAACTGAACCAGGGTCCTCTGGAAGAACAGCCAGTGCTCTTTACCATTGAGCTGTCTCTCCAGCCTTGACTTGTTAATATTTTCAAAGAACCAACTCTTTTCAATGATTCCTTGAATTTTTGTTGGTTTGTTTTTATTTCATTAATTTCAGCCCTCATTGTGATTAATGATTTTCATTGCCTTTTTGGTTTGTTTGTTTCTATTTCACTAGTTTCAGCCCTGATTTTGATTATTTCTTCTCATCTATTATTTTTTATTTAAAAAATTTTTGTTTTAATTTTATTTATTTCTGTATGTGTATCAATGTACTGTCTGCATGCAGGTCTGTGCACCCATGTCGTGCAATGCCGCAGAGGTCAGAAGAGGGTCTCGGATTCCCCTGGAACTGGAGTTCTCCTGGAATTGGAGTTTCAGACGGTTCTCGGCTGCCATGTGGGTGCTGGGGATTGAACCCGGGTCCTCTGTAAGAGCAATCAGCGCTCTTAACCGCTAGGCCATCTCTCCAGCCCTCATCTGTTATTTTGGGTGTTGTTTATTCTTATCTTTCCAAGGCCTTTGGATACATCATTAAGTTATTAATGTGAAATCCCTCCAGTTAAAAAAAAACTTTTATTTGTTATTATTTTTTATTTTATGTGTATGAGTATATTGCCTGAATGTATATAAGTGCACCTATGTTGTGTAACACCTGAATATATATATATATATATATATATATATATGCACCTGTATTGTGTAATGCCTACAGAGGTCAAAAGAGTATGTTGGATCCCCTGGAACTGGAGTTATGGACAGTTCTTAGCTGCCATGTGGGTGCTGGGAACTGAACTTAGGTCCTCTGCAAGAGCAGCCATTGCTTTCAACCACTGAGCCATCTCTCCAGCTCCTCTTCAGTTTTCGACATAGGCACTTTGTGCTATAAAATTTCCTCCTAATGTGGCAGTGATGGTGCAATATCTGCAGTTATCTGCCATTGGTATTGGTAGAGGAACACAGCCTGAATCCCCCCTTCTAGATCTTCCTCCTGATCCTCGTGCTGATCCTTCTCCTCCTGAGGAACCAGAAGATGTGGTCATCATTCTTAGGCCCAGTCACAGTGCTGCCAAGAAGCTCATTCCATTCCTGTTGATTTTTTTTTTTTTTAGCTAACATATTCTTTGACTGAGTGATCCAGTTCCCCTCCTTGTCATCAAGTCTTGATATTTTCTCTTCCACTTGACCCATTCTATTGGTGAGGTTTTCCACTGAGTTTTTTTTTTTTTTTAATTTTACTCAGTTTCTCGTTTCAGTTTGGCTTTTCTGAAGAAACTTATTTCTTTATTAAATTCCATTTTCAAATCTTTGATTGCTTTATTTATTTCATCATCTCTTTGTGTTTTCATGTTCTTTATTCTAGAATTTTTGCATTTAGCTTTGAGTTCCTTGAAGATTTTTATAATCACTATTTTGAAATCATCTTGTCTTCAGCTAAGTTGCTCTTCTTAAGAGACATTGAGGTTGGATTTACGAATTACTGGAGGAGAACTCCTGTTTTGGTTATTCATATTGTTTATGTTCTTGCAATAGGACCTAAGCATCTGGACTTAGGTTTTTGTTGGAGTTTCTTGGTGTGGATATCTGATCTCACCTTTGGTGAGCAGGTATTTGAGTCTTTGTTTACTGCCAGTTTAGCTTGTCAGGTTGTGAACCAGCTGACTGGTGCTTGGCATTTGATCTTGGAGTAAGTCTGTATTGATGTGCAAATAGGCTACCAGATGTGTTCTTCACGTAGCTGGGATGTGTGCGGTTCTTAGCCTGAGAGCAAACCGTCTGCAGAGTTAAAAGATTCTCTCTGCCCATCTTCAGAATTTTGTGGAAGGCTCACATGGTTTTAAGGTGGTCCTTGGGTGACTGGGGTTACAGTAGCAGTGAGCAGTGTTCTTTGGAGGCTGGAGGAAGAATGTCACACAGACCTCAGGCAGAAGGGAATGGGATTAAGGCTGGGTTGGAGGTCTCTACCTGGGATTGAGTGAGATCTCAGGACTCAGATGTATCTGGGTAGTGTGGTGGGTGGCATGGTGGGTGGGGGCAGAGACAGGTTCTGGGAGTTGCTATCTGGCAGGGAAATGTTTCTGGAGGTGCCTCTCCTGGGGTCGAGGGTCGCAGAGGGTCCAGCCTATGTGGTTTTAGTAGCCATGTGGAGGGAAGGGTCACTGTCTGGGCTTGGGGCAGGTTTCTGGGGCTGTCTATCTTCTTGTGGGTTGAGATTCATGAGGAGCCATACACATGGTCCTAGCAGTGGTGAAGAGGGAGGGGTAACTGACTGTGCTTGGTCACTGCCTCAGCTGAGTAGAGAACATAATTAAAAACATTTTATTGAGTCGGGTGTGGTGGCGCACGCCTTTAATCCTAGCACTTGGGAGGCAGAGGCAGGGGGATCTTTGTGAGTTCAAGGCCAGCCTGGTCTACACAGCGAATTCCAGGACAACTGGGGCTACAGGGAGACCCTGTCTTGAAAAGACCACAAAAACCCCCAAAAACATTTTATTACTTTTATTTTATATATATGAGTGTATTGCCTGAATGTGTGTAAGGGCACTTGTGTCATGCAATGCCCATGGAGGTTAGGAGAGGTGTTGGATCCCCTGGAACTGAAGTTATTGATGGTTGTTAGCTGCCATGGGGTGCTGGGAACTGAACCCAGGTCCTCTCCAAGAACAGTCAGTGCTCTTAACCAACCACTGAGTCATCTCTCCAGCTCCCAAGAAAAATAATATTTTTTTTTGTCTTTTTTGAGACAGGGTCTCCCTGTAGCCCCAGCTGTCCTGGAACTCACTATGTAGATCAGGCTGGCCTTGAACTCACAAAGATCTGCCTGCCTCTGCCTCCCGAGTGGTAGGATTAAAGGCGTGCGCCAGCACGCCCGGCTAAGAAAAATAATTTTTAACTTCACTAACTGCTACATATTTGTCTAAGGATCATCTACGGTTTTCTTTTCTGAACTTCACAGATTTATTGCTCCATTAAAAGTAGTATCAACATTCAGGTGTAGTTGTGTATTCCTCTAATCTCAGCACTTAAAGAGGCAGAAGCAGGTAGAGCTCTTTGAGATCAAGGCCAGCCTGGTCTACATATTGAGCTTCAGGGCTATAGGGAGACCCTGTCTCAAAAAAAAAAAAAAAGTAATATTAGTAAGGGTTGGAGAGATGGCTCAGTGGTTAAGAGCACTGGCTACATAGGACCCTGGTTTGGTTCCCAGCACCCACATGGCAGCTAACAACCATCCGTAACTCTAGTCCAGGGGATTCAACACCCTCTTCTAGCCTCCCTGAATATTGCATGATGTGGGTACACTTACGTACATTTAGGCAAACCATACACATAAAAATAAATCAAAGATAAAAAAAAATAAATAAATCAAAGAAAGTAATATTAGTAGAGTTTAAAAATAAAACGTGATTTTTGCATTAAAAAAGATATAAAAGTAAATTGGGTATGGTGGCACACACCTTTAATCCCAGCACTTGGAAGACAGAGGCAGGTAGATCTCTGTGAATTTCAGGCCATCCTGGTCTACATGGTGAGTTCCAGATCAGTTGGAGCTACAGGGATACCCTGTCCAATATTTTACATATATCTATCCTATATATATATATATATGGAGAGAGAGAGTTTTGGGCTTGGTGGCACTCTTCTATAATCCTGTCACGTAGGAGGCTGAAGCAGGGGGATTGCTGTGAGTTTGAGGACCGACTGGGCTAGATAGTGACACCCTGTCCTCAAAACTAACTAACTAAACAAAAGTAGTGAGATTAGCATAATGAACTTCTCATCTTTAACTGAGACCTGACAGTGTTATTCCTCGTGTTCCTTGTTCACTTTTCTTTTCCTGCATGTTGAAGCAAATACCACACCATTTCTTCCATAAATATCTCAGAGAATAGCTCTAAAAGAAGAGGACCTTCTTATAATCAGTACTTTATTTTTTTTAAAGGAAATTTAATTCTTTTTTCTTTATTTGTTCATAATCAGTACTTTAAAATAATGTGTGTGTGTGTGTGGACGCGCGCATGTGGTGTATGAGTCTGTGTGCCCGTGGATGCATGTGTGGAGGAGGAAGTGGATGTCAGGTGTCTTCTATTCTCATTTCATTTTCTGAGTCGGGGTCTCTTCCTGAACCTGCAGCCTGGCAATTCTGCTAGATCAGGTGGCCACTGAGCCCCAGGACCCTCCCGTCTCCATCTCACCAGAACTGGGATTACAAGGATATCCCTGTGGGCATTGGGAATCCCAGCTCCTGTTCTCATGCTTGAGCAGCAAGCTCTTTAACCACTGAGTCATCTCCCCAGCCTGACCAGTTTTTTTCTGAGACAGCATCTTGTGTTGGCCTTAAATTATTATATAGCAGAGGCTGTCCTGGAACTCGCTATGTAGACCAGGCTGGCCTTGAACTCACAGAGATCCGCCTGCCTCTGCCAAAGCTCCGCTTTTCTCTGGGGCCAGAACTCAGTGCCTTGTGTGTCAGAGCAAGCACGACACCTTCCAAGCTGTCTCCCAGTGCTGTTGTGGTTTATTTTATTTTATTTTTTTTTTAAATTTTTATTTATTTCTGTATGTGTATGAATGTACTGTCTGCATGCAGGTCTGTGCACCCGTGTCGTGCAATGCCGCGGAGGTCAGAAGAGGGTGTCGGATTCCCCTGGAACTGGAGTTCTCCTGGAATTGGAGTTACAGACGGTTTTCAGCCGCCATGTGGGTGCTGGGGATCGAACCCGGGTCCTCTGCAAGAGCGGTCGGCGCTCTTAACCACTAGGCCATCTCTCCAGCCCTGTTGTGGTTTCTTTAAAAAGATTATTTTTATGTCTATGTGTGTTTTGCTTGCATGTATGTAGTGTATCATGTGTGTGAAGTTCCAGTGGAGGGCAAAAGAGGGTGTCATATCCCCTGGAACTTGAATTCCACATGTTTGTTAGCTGCCATGTGGGTATGGGAACTGAACCTGGGTCCTTTGGAAAAGTAGTCCATCTCTCCAGCCCCCTGTTATAGATTTCTTTTTTTTTGAGACAGGGTTTCCCTGTAGACCCAGCTGATCTGGAACTCACTCTGTAGACCAGGCTGGCTCTTGAACTCACAAAGATCTGCCTGCCTCTGCCTCTCAAGTGCTAGGATTAAAGGTGTGTGCTACCACGCCCGGCTTATAGATTTCTTAAAAGCCTATTTGAAGAAGGATCCAAATATGGTCAAACTTGTAATTGTGGAAGGAACCATAATATACTGATTCATTTTTGTTAACTTGATGCAAACTAAAGACACCAGAGAAGAGGGACTTGAGATAAGAACTTTCCTCCATCAGCCAGTCTGGCCATGCCTCGGAGGCAATTTCTTGATTGGTAAGTGATGTAGGAGGGCCCATCCCACTGTGGGTGGTCGCATCCCTGGACAAGTGGGCTTGGGATGTGTAAGCAGGGTAACTGAGGCCAGGTGTGGAGGTGCACACCTTTAATCCCAGCACTTGGGAGGCAGAGGCAGACAGATCTCTGTGAGTTCAAGGCCAGCTGGGGCAACAGGGAGACCCTGTCTCAAAAAAAAAAAAAAAGGTAACTGAGCAATTCAGAAGCAGCAAGCCAACATTCCTGCATGTTCTCTGCTTCAGTTTCTTTCTGCAGGTTCTTGTCTTGAGTTCCTGTTCTGATTTTCCTCATGAATGGACTGTGACCTAGAAGTTGAAAGAAACCCTTTGGTCCCCAAGTTGCTTTTGGTTGTGGCATGTCACAGCAAGAAGAAAGCAAAACTAGAACAAATGCTTAGTGTCTTTTCATTTTTCACTAACTGGATGCTCCTGCCTCTATCTCCATGGGATATACTAACTAAATCTGGAGGCCAATCAGTGTGATTTGGGGAGTCGTAGAGCCAGGACGAGAGAAGAGATATTGTGTTCTCCATCAACAGGCCTATAAAGTCTTTTGAGACATTAGTAAGTAATAATGATCAATGCCTAGCTGCATTAATTCATTAGAGTTTCCAAAATGTGAATGCTTATTGATTAGCTGGAATATTCCCTTAAGGGATACATTTACCCTCATTTACTATTGGGGACTCAGTGGTGCAGTTTGTAGAAAAGAGTTAGGATGAATGTATTTCTATTATTTACTTGTCTCGAAATAATGAGTTGTTTCTTTCTCATCTCTCAATTTGTTTCTGGTTGTTTTTGTGATTTTCTTAGGAGTTTCATTATGAACTCATGTTTTAAGGACATTTTCTCTCTCTCTCTCTCTCTCTCTCTCTCTCTCTCTTTCTTTTGAGACAGCTCTTACTATGTAGCTCAGGTTGGTCTTAAATTGCAATCCTCATGCCTCGCCCTCCTGAGTGTTGGGATTACAGGTATGCACCTCTATGTCCAGCTAGGTTTTAGTTTGTTCACAGAACTTCATGGTCACATCACCACTTTCTTTTTTTAAACAATTATTTTATTTATTTATTTATTTATTTATTTATTTATTTATTTTTATGTGTATGAATGTACTGTCTGCATGTAGGTTGGTGCACCTGTGTTGTGCAATGCCACGGAGGTCAGAAGAGGGCATCGGATTACCCTGGAACTGGAGTTAAAGACGGTTCTTAGCCACCATGTGGGTGCTGGGAATTGAACCCGGTCATCTGCAAGAGCAGTCAGTGCTCTTAACCACTGAGCCATCTCTCCAGCCCTGGTCACATCACCACTTTCTAATCCCAGAATATTTCCCTAACCCCTCAAAGAATCTTCACGAGCATAAGCAGTTCTTTCTGCCCTCAGCTGCTGATAACCACTAACCTCCTTCCATCTGTCTATATCTGCTCATGCCTGACATTTTGTGTAAACAGAATCATAAAATATGTATACAGCTCAAAAGACCAAGCAAAAATATGTATATGATCCTGAGTCCTCATCCTGACCAGTGATTGCACTTGCTGTCCGTTTTCTAAGCACCTTCTTGGTCATCCTATCTCTGGCTACATTTCTGTTTTTTTTCAGTGATTCCTCCTTATCTTCCTGTCCTCTCAATGTTGGTGAGCTATAACCTCTGCTGGGAGATCTCTTCTTCATAAGCCCTTACACAGTCTTACAAACTTAAATACTGTATACTTGCTATCAATTCCTGCACTTGATCTTAGCTAAGAAGCTAAGAAGCAATGTCATAATCTCCTAAATTTATACTTTAGCAAGGACTTCCCCTCTGAATTCCAGAGCTACCTGTTCATCTCCTTTCTGATGTTTAACATGCGTTGCAGAGTCACCATGCCTGGCACTGAACTCCGAATCACCCTCCTGCCCTGCTGCAGCCTCCCCTCTAGTCGCTCAGCTCCAGACTTTGTAGTTATGCTTCACTTCTTTTCTCCAAACCATCTGATTGCATCTACATCATGTCTTCTGTCCCTTCTTTCAAAATTTACACAGAACCCACTTCTCCCTTATTACCTTCCTAGTTGTGATACTTATGGAAGCCCTTACCTGCTCTTGTTAGACTAACTTATTATTCTTTGTGTGTGGCGTGTATATGTGCTATGTATGCACATGTGTGTACAGGTGCCTGTGTGTGTGTGTGTGTGGTGTGAATTTGGCGGCCAGAGAAAGATGTCAGGTGTCTTCCTCTATGTGTTTTTGAGGCACCTGAACCTAAAGCTCACAGTTTCAGCTAGCCTGGCTGGCATGCGAGTACCTAGGGCCTGTCTTTCTCTGGCCCACCTCCCATGCTGGAGTTATAGGCATGGGTGGTCATGCATGGCTTTTATTATTTTTTATTTTTTTATTAATTTTATTTATTTCTGTATGTGTATGAATGTACTGTCTGCATGCAAGTTTGTGCACTCGTGTCGTGCAATGCTGCAGAAGTCAGAAGAGGGTGTCGGATTCCCCTGGAACTGGAGTTCTCCTGGAATTGGAGTTTCAGACGGTTCTTGGCCGCCATGTGGATGCTGGGGATCGAACCCGGGTCATCTGCAAGAGCAGTCGGCGCTCTTAACTGCTAGGCCATTTCTCCAACCCCCATGCATGGCTTTTACAGTGGTTAGAGATTCAAATCTTGCTTGCATAGCAAGCGCTCTTACCCAGCAAAATGTCTCCCTAGCTTATAGGCTAGCTTACAAAATGCTGATTTCTGTCTTTGCTACCACCTTTATGGAAAGTTCTTAGCAGCTCGAGAGAGTTTTATTTAAAAAAGATTTTATTATGCTGGGCATGGTGGCGCACACCTTTAATCCTAGGACTCAGGAGGCAGAGGCAGGTGGATCTTTGTGAGTTCAAGGCCAGGCTGGTCTACAGAGTGAGTTCCAGGACAGCTGGGGCTACAGGGAGACCCTGTTTCAAAAAGACCCCCCCCCAAAAGATTTTATTTATTATTTTTATTTAATGCGTACGAGTATTTTGCTTGCATGTATTTAAGCCCACCCTGTATGTGTGCAATGCCCACAGAAGTCATAAGAGGGTGTCAGATCCTCTGGAATTGGCGTTATAGATAGTTGTTAGCTGCCATGTAGGTCCTGGGAACCAAATCCAGGTCCTCTACAAGAGCAGCCAGTGCTCTTAATCACTGAGTCCTCTCTCCAACCCTGAGAGATTATTTTAGACAAGTTGAGGCATGTCTGTCTTCTGTTCAGAATTATTTACTAGATCCTCGCATGTTGCTCAAAATAAAAGCCAAAGTCTGTGCCGTTGTCTTTCAAGCCCTGTAGGCTGCACCTTTCCCCCACCCCCATATCTCCCTCCTGTTACCCGCTACCTTGATTTCTGCGTAGCCACGGTGGCCTTCTTGCTATTGGTGATCTCAGACACCCTCACAACACCCCTCAAGGTTTGCACTGACTCTATTTATTTATTTATTTATTTATTTATTCATTCATTCATTTATTTATTTAGTGTATTGAGTGTACTGTCTGCATGTCAATTGGTGCACCCGTGTCATGTAATGCCGCGGAGGTCAGAAGAGGGCATCAGATTCCCCTGGAACTGGAGATAAAGATGGTTCTTTTTTTTTTTTTTTTTTTTTTTT
>VZQC01008907.1:1872003-1884503 GCA_009823505.1 Rhizomys pruinosus
GAAAATTATAGATTATGTATAAATTAAACAAGTTTATTTTTAATCCCTACACCTTTATATTGGCAGTGTGAGGGAATGAAGCTGGGACTTTGTTCATCCTAGGCAAGAACTCAACAGAGCCACAACCCCAAACTTGGCTCCATCTTTTTGTTTTGTTGAGACTGGGTCTCCTTGTAGTCCCAGCTGGGCTGGAAGTTACTATGTAGACCAAGTTGGCCTTGATGTCACAGAGATCAGCCTGCTTCTGCCTCAGCTTTCCAATTACTAACAACTGTTTGGATCTCCAGTTCTAGGAGGTGGTGCCTCCTTCTGAGCTCCATAAGCATTGTATGACATGCATGCACTTACACACATGCAGGCAATACACTCAAATATATATATATATATATATAAAATAATAAATAAAAAACATTAAAAAAATACTACCTAACTACACACACACCAAAGTAGATACTTGTCTATGCCTTTCTTCCCCACTGACATGTAAGCTTTTTGAGTACAGGAGCTTTGCGTTGTTCCCTGCTGTATGCTCAGTAACTAGAATAGGTTGTCAGTGTATATAGAGTCCCCCTTCCCCAGGCAAATGGCAAGAACAGAAAAATAGTAAGCATTTGTTTGGTTCTTTTCTGCTTGATGTAAACTGATTGGCTGAACACCCTGTGACATGGTAGCAACCCTCTCTTTTCTTTCAGTCACACACTTCCTCATAGCTATGGGTTCACATAGTGATTTCCAAAGGACATTTAGTCTCCACATCTCCCTTGAGGTCCTTGGGAAGTCAATATTCATGTCCATCTGTGAGCCTGGCATAGCGACTTCCTTTCCTTTGGCTGTATGGATGCTTGGTGTTGGGTAGAGATTGCAAAATGAAAGTTGGGCTATTTGGGGGGCTACTTTGGCGCTACTCCCCCAAACCAAATGTAACAGAAGTGCGATCACTAAGGTTAGCAACCACAAATAGCTTGAGAACTGGCTTGAGCCATGCTGCTTGCCACAGACTTGAAAAGAGATTTCAAAATGTATTCCCGATCACTCCCACTGCAGACCTAGAAAGGCGTTCCTCCTGTCCCTGGCTGGCAGCCCTTTCCTCCCCACTTCCTCCCTCCCTGGTTACTTCCTGCTTTCTTTCCTTTCCTCTTCCTACTTCCTCTCTCTCTTCTTCCCTTCCTCTTCTATGCTTCCCTCAGTTAGAACAACAAGGGCCAGAGAAACAAGGAAAATCTCCAGGGTTGCACAGTTAGTGGTAGAACCGGAGCCCAAACTCAGGTTTCTTAAGTCTCATTTTTTGGAACACATTGTACTGCCTTCCCAGAAAACAGGGTATAATCAGAAAACTGCTCAATTAAACATTCCTGGAGAAGTTAACTGCTTAGCTCTCAGAAACTTAGTTCCAGAGGATAAGTAGCCAGAGTTTAACCAAAGAATGAAAAACAATCACTTCTTTTTTTTTAAACTCATCTAAAGTTTCCTGTTTTTCTCTCTAACCATATAGACTTATGACTATTTAGCGTTTTCTTTAAAAATTAAATTTTTAGGGGGCTGGAGAGATGGCCTAGCGGTTAAGAGCGCCAACCGCTCTTACAGAGGACCCGGGTTCGATCCCCAGCACCCACATGGCGGCTGAGAACGGTCTGAAGCTCCAATTCCAGGAGAACTCCAGTTCCAGGGGAATCCGATGCCCTCTTCTGACCTCCGCAGCATTGCACGACACGGGTGCACAGACCTACATGCAGACAGTACACTCATACACAAAGAAAAATAAATAAAAATTTAAAAAAAAATTAAATTTTTATTATGCATATGAGTGTTTTGCTTGCATGTTTGTGAGTGCACCAAGTGCACGCAATGCCCAGGAGGCCAGCAGGGTGCACTGGATCTTCTGAAACTGGAGTAACGGACAGTTGTTAGCCACCACATGAGTTCTGGGAGCCGAACCTAGGTCCTCTGCAAGACCAGCCAGTGTTCTTGACCACAGGACCATCTCTTTAGCTCTGTATTTATCTTTATCTCAAACTATTATTTGTTCATTTGCTTGCATACAGTGTAGATCTTCAACGGGTGATAGAAAACGGAGAGGGTCCCAATGAGAATGTGCTTTAAAACTTGCTTAAATCTCAATTTTAACATGTATAAAAAATAATAGCAGCTAATATTTGTGGGACATGTTTTATAGGGCAGATGCTATCTTCGTGTTATAGAATCACTACTGCAATAGCCAAAGAGAGGAGATAACCCGAGTGTCCTCAGTTGCTGTGTGGATAAAGAAAATATGGTGCTCAGTTGCTGTGTGGATAAAGAAAATATGGTGCCAGGCATGGTGGCACACGCCTTTAATCCCAGCACTTGGGAGGCAGAGGCAGGTGGATCTCTCTGAATTCAAGGCCAACCTGGTCTACAGAGTGAGCTCCAGGCCAACTGGGACTAAAGGGAGACCCTGTCTCAAAAATACCAAAAACATCATGCTGACTGAGGGAAGCTGCATAGTATATGACTGCATTTATGTGATGTACAGAATAGGCATTTCTATAGAGATTTATTGCCAGGGGACTGGATGACTGTTTACATGCCACAGGGCTTCTTTTTGATGAAATAGAATAAGAATGTTTTTTGAAAATATTTTATTCATTATTTTCTGTGTATGAGTATACCGCCTGCATGTGTGTAAGTGCACCTCTGTTGTGCAATGCTCATGGAGGTCAGAAGAGGGCGTCAGATCTCCTGGAACTGGCATTATGGATGGTTGTTAGCTACCATCTGGAGCCTCTGCAAGAGCACCTGGTGCTCTTAACTGCTGAGCCATCTCTCCAGCCCCATAAGATTTTTTTTTTTGAGTCAAGGTCCCATTATAGCCCAGGTTGGCCTAAAATTTTCTATGTAGCCAAAGCTGGCCTTGAATTCCTGATCTTCCTGCTTCCAGCTCCCAAGTTCTGGAATTACAGGCATATGACACCACACCCATTGAGACAGAAATACTCTGCCATTAGGTAGTTGTGGTGTTTGATGTGCACCCTATGAATATACTGAATTGTACATTTTAAATGTTTAAATTGAGGAGTTTTATGTTATGTGAATTTTAAAATGGGTTTATTTTATGTGTTTACCTGAATGCACATCTGTGCACCAAGTGTATGCTTGGTACCTGTGGAGCACAAAAGGGGCATCAGAGCCTTTGGAACTGGAGCTTTGAATGATTATGTCCTACTGTGTAGCTGCTGGGAATTGAACCTGGTTCCTCTGCAAGAGCATCACGTGTTCTTCCTTAACCACTGAGCCATCTCTCCAGCCCCATGAATTTTATTTTAATTAAAAATAGCATTTTGGTGGGTGTAATGACACATGCCTTTAATCCCAGTACTCAGGAGGTAGAGGCAGGTGGATCTCTGTGAGAGCAAGGCCAGCCTGGTCTACATAGTGAGTTCCAGGACAGCTGGGGCTACAGGGAGACCCTACCTCAAAAAGGGGCATTTACAAGCTTTGTATGATATACATTTGAATCTATTTATTTAAATTAAGTGTCTGTGCTGTTTATTGCAAGAAAATGTCAATTAAAAAAAGGTATTTTTAGGTAGGGTCTCACTTTGTAGTCCAGACTGGCTTTGAACTCTTGATCTTCCTGCCTCAGCCTCCTGAGCACCATCACACACTACTTTCAGTCAGGGTTTGATTTTGAAGCTACTCCAGGCCAGAGTTAGGGTATGTGTTTTACTTTTGTTTTTGTGAAAAAGGCTATATAATAGTAGCCCAGGCTGGCCTGGAACTTGCTGTCTAACTGAGTCTGGCCTTGATTTCCTGACCTTCTTGCCTCTACTTTACCGCACTTGTCTGGTGGCATGCTTCTTGGGTTTACGTGTTTGTTATGCTTCAACTCCATCTCATCTTTAGAAGGTAGGGTGAAGCCTGGCCATAACTTAATGACAAAACATTTGGTGAACTTAAGTTTAAAAATCAAGTTGGGGGGTGCTGGAGAGATGGCCTAGCCGTTAAGAGCGCCGACTGCTCTTGCAGAGGACCAGGTTCGATCCCCAGCACCTGCACGCAGCTGAGAACCATCTTTAGCTCCAGTTCCAGGGGAATCCAACACCCACTTCTGACCTCCACAGCATTGCATGACACAGGTGCACCAACCTACATGCAGACAGTACATTCATACACATAAAAAATAAATAAAAAATTAAAAAAATAATAAAAAATCAAGTTGGGTTTGGGGTGAGAGATCAATGATAAAGTATTTACCTAACATGTATGAGTCTTGGGGTTTGGTTCTCAGCACTGGAAAACATCAAGCTAGGGTTGGGGATATAGCTTCATAGTTGAGACCTCAGTTCAATTTCTAGTACAAGGAAAGAAGGAAGGAAAGAACCAATGAAGGAAAGAAGAAAGATAGGAAGGAAGGAAGGAAGGAAAGAAGGAAAGAAGGAAAGAAGGAAAGGAAGGAAGGAAGGAAGGTCAAGTTGGAAAAACCAGACTCTTTTAAGACAGGATTGTGGTTATCCTTGGTGGGGGAGAGGATAATGATAATTTGGAAGGAATCGCAGGGCAGTTTCTTCAGCACTAGAGATACTAGATAATGTAGCTCTATAGGCTGGTTGCAGGGTTCTGTTTGATTTATGACGCCTTCAGTGTAGATGAATGCAATGCCAATGCGCCCTGTTATGATGCTTTGTTCCAGTTGGACACCAAGTTTGCAATTCACTTAAACCTTCCAATATCTGTATATTATGTCAGCAAACTGTTGTAATTAACTATGGGCAAGAATCCAATGACCCGATCCGGTGTCTTAGAGACCACAGCTAACTGTGACTGTTCCAAAAATTTCTTTTTCCATGGACAGGCCTGGATAGGTGCTCTGACAGCTGTGCATCAGGGTCCAGATAGTCATACCATCACCTTACAATTGTTTGCAAGAGCAAGTTCACAGCTAGACTGTGCCTTCTATGGATCACAAGCTCCCTAGATAAGGTGGTGCCCAGAGTCAGGGCAGTGCTCCCCTGCAGCTGCGGCTGGCTTCCTGCCACCGTAGTGCTTCCGCTTTCCAAGTGGACTGGGAAATGCCATTGTGGGTCCTTGAGACAAATCAGTCCAACTGGCATTAGAGTCAGCTCAGGCCCATAATCAAATAGTTAAAACATTTGATGCCAGAAGTATTTTGGCATCCAGACTTTTTTTGATTTTAGAAAGGTATACAGTATTTGTCATATAATACTGCCATATAATACTGGCCTGTGACACCTCTCTGTAATTTGACAGTGGTGACTATTTAGAATTTCTGATGAGAATATATGAATCTGTCACAGTCAGTTCTGCCATTGAATAAGTGAGTCTCAGTCCTTTCTTGACAGAGGTTTTCAGGGCCAAAAGAGCTCACTGGGGAGAGTAGAGGGGAGAGACACAATCTGAGGAAGAATCAAAGTCAACCTTTGCTAAGACATCCAGATCAGTAAATAACATGAAGAAATGGCAAGACAATAACCCTGAAGGGACGGAGATGCCGGCGCACTGCAGGTTTTTGGATTCCTCGGAGTACCTGGTAAGCTGTCAATGCTTGTTAACATTTCATCGATTCCTATAGCACATTAAGGCCTTCTTGGAGCATTCAACCATAGCTAAGTTTATAAAGTAACATTTCCGGTGACTAATATTTATCTAAATTAAGTTAATTATAGGGATGATAAAGCTCACTTAGACATGTGTTTTGAAGAGATTAGAGTTGAATTGTCTAAATAAGAAGCAAGAAAATTTTTTTTTCCTGGAAAATTGATTTGTTATCATTCCTGCTGACCATGGGGCGAGGCTTCACTGTGGGAATGTCTTCTAAATGCTTCTATTCGTGACCATCTATTGGGGCTAAAGAGGAATAAACAGTAAAGCTCCTATCATATTGGGAAGGTGTCAACAAATATTGGTTAAAGTTTAAAAGAAATAGTTTAAAAAAGTGATGGTTAAAAAAAAAAAAAGCCGGGCGTGGTGGCGCATGCCTTTAATCCCAGCACTTGGGAGGCAGAGGCAGAGGCAGGCAGATCTCTGTGAGTTCAAGTCCAGCCTGCTCTACATAGTGAGTTCCAGGACAGCCTGAGCTATAGGGAGACCCTGTCTAAAAAAAAAGACAAAAAAGTCCCCCCTTTCTGGCTATTGTGATGCACAGCCTGTTAAAGTTTAAGGATCGCCAGGTATGGTGGCGTATGCCTTTAATCCTAGCACTCGGGAGGCAGAGGCAGGCAGATCTCTGTGAGTTCAAGGCTCACCTGGTCTACATAGTGAGTGCCAGGCCAGCTGGGACTAAAGGGAGACCCTGTCTCAAAAAGATAAAGAAATGTACTAATGCTGAACACTTTATAAAAAAAGAGATTTATTTTGCTCATACTACCAGAGGCTCATACGGGGCTGGCATCATCTTGGCTCTGGTGAGCCCCATATGTTACATGAAACCAGAAAGAGATATTCAGGGGCAGGCTAGCTGTTTGTTAATAACCTTATTTTCCCATCTTTCTTTGTTTTTGGTATTTTTTTGGTATTTTTTGAGACAGGGTTTCACTTTAGTCCCAGCTGGCCTGGAGCTTGCTCTGTAGACCAGGCTGGCCTTGAACTCATAGAGATCTGCCTGCCTCTGCCTCCCATAACCTTATAAGAAGTATCCAGGGTCCTCTGGGAGCTACTCTCACCCTTCCGAATCAGCGCCTCAGTGACCTAATCGTTCTCCACTAGTCTCAGTCACTTAAAGCTCCTCTCTTTAACATTGCCACCCTGGGAACCAAATTTCTAACATAGGAACTTTTAGAGGATAAGCTATAGAAGAAGCATGGAAAGGTTACATATAGGTAGCTTTCTGGCAAGACTTTATTTTAAAGAGATTACTTTGATGTAGATGCAGTTGGGGGATTGGAGGGAATACGTAGTAGAGGTAGAGAGTCCTAATTTCAGTTATCTAGATATAGAGGCCCGAGACCTGACAGACAGCATGTGACAGAAGAGTAGAAAAGGAAGTGGATAGAGGAGAGTAGAGGGGGCAAGGCTCCCCTGTACATGGGACTAGGCTCCCCTGTACATGGGACTAGGCTCTCCTGTACATGGGACTAGGCTCTCCTGTACATGGGACTAGGCTCTCCTGTACATGGGACTAGGCTCCCCTGTACATGGGACTAGGCTCCCCTGTACATGGGACTAGGCTCTCCTGTACATGGGACTAGGCTCCCCTGTACATGGGACTAGGCTCCCCTGTACATGGGACTAGGCTCTCCTGTACATGGGACTAGGCTCCCCTGTACATGGGACTAGGCTCCCCTGTACATGGGACTAGGCTCCCCTGTACATGGGACTAGGCTCCCCTGTACATGGGACTAGGCTCCCCTGTACATGGGACTAGGCTCTCCTGTACATGGGACTAGGCTCCCCTGTACATGGGACTAGGCTCCCCTGTACATGGGACTAGGCTCTCCTGTACATGGGACTAGGCTCCCCTGTACATGGGACTAGGCTCCCCTGTACATGGGACTAGGCTCCCCTGTACATGGGACTAGGCTCCCCTGTACATGGGACTAGGCTCCCCTGTACATGGGACTAGGCTCTCCTGTACATGGGACTAGGCTCTCCTGTACATGGGACTAGGCTCCCCTGTACATGGGACTAGGCTCTCCTGTACATGGGACTAGGCTCTCCTGTACATGGGACTAGGCTCTCCTGTACATGGGACTAGTCTCCCCTGTACATGGGACTAGGCTCCCATGTACATGGGACTAGGCTCTCCTGTACATGGGACTAGGCTTTCCTGTGCATGGGGGTAGCTCCCAGGGCATGGGGGCTGGGTGGAAGTTGAAGAAAAGACAGCAATTTATGTAAGTGATACCTAACAACGGCATGTCCATGGTATTTTGGTAACAAGAGATTTTGTGTCCCCTGTATTTCACAATTTCTTTATTTTAAGTTACCAGCTAGTTTGTGGAGAATCTTAGAATTCACACATCTGGCTCCCAGGCCAAGCATAGGGAAAGGCTTTCTATCTTATTTTTAGCACTTGTTAAGTGTCTCAGGAACAGGTCAGTTCTTATGCTTAAACAAACCAATCCTGGCACTTTTCCTCAAGTAGTGATACATTTATTCAACCTATGATTTGAAAAAATACTATTTTTATGACATATATGAGTCATATACCTTGCAATACACCCCTCTAGGTGTATAATTCAGTACCTTTAAATATATTCATAGATTGTGCCAGCATCACCACAATCAATAGTAGAACCATTTCATGACTTCAAAAGAAAGTCCATATTCATTAGAATAATTTTCCAGCTCCTCCCCTTGCTCGTGGCCCCAGGCAACCTCTACACTACTTCCTTCCTTTATAGATTTTTCAGACTCTGGAATGTTCACATAAATTAAATAATTTCCTATGTGGTCTTTTTTTGACTGTCTCCTTTCACAAAACACAGTCTTTTAGGATTCATCCCTGTTTTCTCATGTATCAAGGCTTTTTCTTCTTAGTGCTGAGTTTATCCATTGTATAAATATCCTAAGTCTTGTTTATCATTCGTCATTCGTCGGTTGATGGGTCTTAGGGGGTGGTGCCCCTTTTGGGCTGTAATCATGAACATTGCTCTGAAATTTGCATTCAAGTCAATCCATAATGTTAAATGGGAGAATGATGACCTGGTGGAGCTGACCTAAGAATAAAGGATGCCTAGAAAGCCCCGTCACAGTGCTTGACAAAATGGCAGAGACAAAGGGTAGTTCCGCATACCAAGGATGGTGACCGTAATGACAGAAGCTTTTAGAAGGTGGAAGTGATTTCTGGAAAACACTGAATTTTCTGCTTTGTCTACTTTGCAACTCCATGTGGATCCAATTCTAATTTCTCCCCTTTTTCTTCTATGTCCCTTTCTCCCGCCCCCTTGGGTCATATTGTATCATTGTCTGTGTCCCTCTGTGCTTAGCATCATACAGCCAAGGACAGGGCCATACTTCACTTCAGAAGTGAACTCAGGTTCAAATAGGACAATGTATAGGAAATTATTGTCCAGACAAACCTGTGAGGATTTTTTTCTGACCTTTCAGAAGTTCTATTTAGGTGGCAAGACCCAAAGTAACATTTTCTACAGTAATTATCCATATTTTAGAGATTTTGTTTATATACAAATGTTCAGGGACTTCTGTCCTTCAATCAAAGGATTGCTCAGACTTCTCCTATGTGTTCTGCAAGATATTTTTATAGGCATTTATCTTAATATTTATACTACTACATGTTATTAAATTTAACACAAGTGCATTATTTTTTACCAATCTGAAGGAAGTGGAAAATAACTGTGGCGACAACTTGCATTAAAAAATTTTGTCTTATTTGTTAGTGTGTGTGTATGGCGTGTGTGTGTGTGTGTGTGTGTGTGTGTGTGAGCTGGGTGTGTACATCCACATGTGGAGGTGTCTTAGTTTGATCTCTGTTGCTGTGATAAACACCATGATCCAAAGCAACTTGGGAAGGAAAAGGCTTATTTCATGACACAGGTTATAGCTCATAATCAAGGGATGCTCAGGCGAGAACTCAAAGCTGGAAGGAACCTGGAGGCAAGAGCTGAAGCAGAGGCCATGGAGGAATGTTGTTTACCTGATGCCTCTCTGACTGGCTCAGCCGCCTTCTTTATCCTACCCAGGCCCACCTGCATAGGGATGGCACTGCCCAGAATGGCCTGGGCTTTCCTATATCAATGAACAATTAAGAACATGCCCCTTAGCTATGCCCACAGGCCAATCTGATGGAGGAAGTTCTTCAACTGAAGGTCCTTTTCGGGTGTATTAAGTTGACAACTAAAGCTAACTGACAGGGGGTCAGAAGATGTTTTGGGGAGAGTCTGTTCCTTCCTTATGAATTGGCTTCTGGAAATTGAACTCAGGTTATCAGGCTTGCAGGCAAGCACCTTTATCTGCTGAGCCATTTTATTGGGTCCAATTCGCATTTTAAAAATCAAATGATTAAAATATTTTGAGGGTAGCGTTCTATTTTATTGATGGATGATTGTTAAATTTAGTTCTCTGTAATTTTTCATATGAAGAGAGACATATGTCTAATTAATATTGTTTGACATCAAACAATTGCTCAAATACTTTAATGAAGACAGAGTTGTACACTCAGTGTTGATGACGGATAGTATCTGCATTTGAACTGTCCTTTCATGTTAATTCAATATGCCATCAATTTCTTTCTTTGATTTGCACAAAGGAGTCAGAGATTGTTCTTTTCTGTAAGCAGGACCTCAAAAGCAGAGGTTGAACTGACACTACAGAAGAAATTAAATAAGACTCATTAGGCATTTTTGGAAGAATGTCATTTGGTGCAGTTTCTTTTGACTGAATCGATAGTTTATTTGCTTTCAAAGTATAAAAGGGAAAAGTTACCTGAAACAAACTCCTCGACTCTGACCAGGTTGGTCTACTTGCACATTCTTGGTCTAAATTTGACCGGTTGGTTTTGTAAGCTTCTTTCCCTACTTTTCTCCAAAGGAAATAATAGGCTGCAAATCTGTTTTTGAAATTGCATTACTTTTCATACTTTAAAAAAGGTAAACTTGAGCCAGGTGTGGCGGCACACGTCTTTAATCTCAGCACTCAAGAGGCAGAGGCAGGCAGATCTCTGTGAGATCAAGGCCAGGTTGGTCTACATAGCAAGTTCCAGGCCAGTTATCTTCAAAACACCCCCCCCCCCCAAAAAAACCGGTGGACTTGAGTGGTCAATGACTATTTTTAAAGATTAATAAAATCTCCTTTTAGACAATTACACACATGTACACATGCATACCAATTACTCTCACCTCCCAACTCTTTACCACTCTTATCAACTCTACTACTGTCCACAAATCCTTCCCACAAGCTTATAACTGTGCATTTTGTTTTGTGATCCATTGGGGGTAACCGGGGCTGTGTGTGTGACTGTGGGTTTGGAGCTATCTGTTGGAGCCTGGTGGGCTCAGCAGTGGGTATACAACTAGAGGCAGTGGTTTTTCCTCTCCTAGAGTCTATTAATAGTGAATAGTAGTTCAGAGGTAAAGGATGGGGCCACACAAGGCCCTTTCTCTTCTTTGATTTCTATTAACAGGGCCTGTATTGTATGGGCCCAGTGTAGATAACCAAGCTGTGAATTAATAATTGCAGTAGTTGTACCAAGTCTAGAGGATGGTATTTCACAGTCCTTTGCCCTGTCTTCTGGCTCTTACATATTTCTAGACCTCTCTTCCACAATGATCCCTGAGCCTTAGAGGGAGAGGCAGAAGTGACTTGTTTAGGGACCGGCTTCTTCTTTGCACTTTGGGCAACTGAGAGTTCCTGCATTCAGCATTGTTGACTATAGGGAGAAGTTTTTCTTTTTTCTTTTCTTTTCTTTTTTTTTGGCCTTTTTGAGACAGGGTCTCCCTTTAGTTCTAGCTGGCCTGGAGCTCACTCTATAGACCAGGCTGGCTTCAAACTCACAGAAATCCGCTTGCCTCTGTCTCCCTAGTGTTGGGATTAAAGGTGTGTGCCACCATGCCTGGCAAGGAGAAGCTTTTCTAATTAAAGTTGGGAGCAGCTTTTGTCCACGGGTATAAGCCTAGATATTTAGAAGGCAGGTTGCTGCTTTGTTAATTTAGTTAAACATTGGCAGTCTATCCTTGGCTGGGCCTACAACCTCCCCAGACCTTGGGTTGTTAGATGGGCTTCCTATGCCAGGCATGGATCACCCTCTTTCCTCCCTGGAACAGGCCCAAAATCTAGGCAGAAGACATTTGGTTTCTGTCACCACATTCTTTGGGTCTCAGTGTTTTAGGCATAGTAAGAGAGTATAGATAACGAAAAGACCTTGAAATACACACTGAAAAGAATAGGTGAATGCAGTGCTGAGAGCATTTCAAAAGGACTAAATGGCATTAAGAAAATGATAGAAGATAGGAAAGAAAATTGTGTCAGTCAGTTTTTTGACTATGTGGCAGATACTGGAGAAGAACAGAAAGGAAGAAACCAAGAACCGTGGTTCATGGCTTCGGGGGCTCAGTACACAGCCAGCTGGCTCCAGCGCTGTGGACGTGTGGTGAGACGAGAACATTCTGGTGGCACAATCTTGTGACAGAGGAGTCTGCGTACCTCGTGAGGGCAAGGACACAGGCAGAGCAGATGTGTCCTTCCAGGCATGTTCCCAGTGATCCACCTTCTCCAACAAGATCTTGTGATAGAGGAGTCTGCTTGCCTCGTGAGGGCAAGGACACAGGCAGAGTAGATGTGTCCTTCCAGGCATGTTCCCAGTGATCCACCTTCTCCAACAAGTCTCACCTAGTGTCCACCAAACTTCCAGTGAAGCCAGTGAACAATACATTGGGGGGATTAATTCATTGATTAGGTTACAGTCCTCAGGATCTAGCCACTTTCCAATGGTTGGACCCACGGGCTGAGGACCAAGCCTTCAACAAATGAACCTTTGCAGGGAATATTTCATATCCAAACTACAAGAAAATCATTCATTAGGAAAACCTGTAGGTGGGTGGTAGACT
>VZQC01008907.1:1890735-1912168 GCA_009823505.1 Rhizomys pruinosus
AGACAGGGTCTCCCTGTAACCCCAGCTGTCCTGGAACTCACTCTGTAGACCAGGCTGGCCTTGAACTCACAAAGATCCACCTGCCTCTGCCTCCCAAGTGCTAGGATTAAAGGCATGCGCCACCACGCCTGGCTTCTTGGTTGCTTTCTAATTGGGTATGAAAAGCTGGTTGGTCTAGGCTTCAGGTTCTCTCTTTTGATTTTATACTGGAGTGATCAGCTGGCTCTAGTTAGGCTGCTCCAGGAGGGTGAAGTGGCCCTGGCTAGTTAGAAGCACTTCAGAAGCCCCAGATGGATAGAGGCAAGGTCCTAGGAGAGGGATGGGAAATGGGTGTGCTGGTCTCTACCAGTCAGGAGGGAAGCCCTAGGCCCTGGGGCAGTGGGAGGGACTGTGGGTGGTAGGAGGAGGGCAAGGTTTGATTTGGGAAGCTCACCACGAGGAGGCCAGAGTCATATTCTCTCAGACAGTCTTCCTTATTTTACATTTCATACGTTCCCTACACATATTTTAAAGGCATATCAATATCATGCTAAAAATGTCAAAGATTCAGTAGAACCATATATTGGAATATTTTAAAATTTCTAAACTATGATAATCTAAATTGATGATAATTCTAGCAAATGAGTGTAAAAAAGCATTAATTAAAGAGATCTGTAGTCCTGGAGGTATCACTATATCTGATTTAAAAAACACCACAGAGCTAGCTATACTAACAAAAGAAGTGTGGTATTGGCATAAAGAGACATATATACCAGTGGAACAGAATAGAAGCTCCAGAAAGAAATTCAGACATCTTTAGCTAACTGTTTCTTGACAGAGGTGCCAAAAATATATTGAAAGAGAAAGGATAGCCTTTTCTGTAAAGGATGCTGGGGAATCTGGATATACACATGCAGAAGAGCCAAATTAGACCTCTGCATAAAAATCAACTCGAAATGGATCAAAGACCTTCATGAAGACCTCAGACTCCAAAGCTAGTAGGGAAAACAGGGAAACACTGGAAGATTTTGGCACAGGTAGCAATTTTCTGGCTAGGACTCCAAAAGCACTGGAAAAAAAATAAGCAAGAATTGACAGATGAGATTATATCTAATTCTGTACAGCAAATGAAATGCCAGAGTGACAACACAGCTTACAGAAAGGGAGAAAGCCTTTGTCAACTATTCATCTGATATAAAATTAATATTCAAAATATCCAAATATGTATGATAAATGTGTAATGTAAAAACATTAATAAGAACTGAGAAATGAGCAAGCGATCCCAATAGACATTTCTCAAAAGGAAAAAATACAAAAGACCAATGCTCAATGGCTGGGCATAGTGCCACATACTTTTAATCCCAGCACCCAGGACTCAGAAGCAGGAGGACTGTCACAAGTTTGAAGCCTGGTTGGTCTACATAGGACAGCCAGAGGTACATCGTGCAAGCCTGTCTCAAAAACAAAACAAAACTGCTCCATTCTGTTACCATTAGGAAAATGCATGTAAAAACGATAATGAAAGCTGGATATGGTGGTACATGGCTATAATTCCAACTCTTGGGGGGGGCATGAGACAGGATGATTATGAATTCAAGTCCAGCTTGAACTGGACCCTGCTTCAAAAAACTCAGACAAGGTGCTAGAGAGATGGCTCAATGGTTAAGAGCTGGTTACTCTTGCAGAGGACCCTCATTTAGTTTCTAGTGCCCACATGATGGCTAATAGCCATCCATAGTGCAGTTCCAGGGGATCTGACACCCCCTTTTGTCCTCTATAGACATTGGATGCATGAGTGCGATTACATATATACAGGTAAAACACTCCTATATAAAATAAAAACACAAAACCCAAACAAAGAGATAAAAACAAACATTAAAAAACAACCACAGCCAGTTGTTGTGGTACCCGCCCCAGCACTGGGGAGGCAGGGGTAGGTGGACCTCTGTGAGATCAAGGACAGCCTAGTCTATTTTTTTTTTTTTTTGGTCTTTTCGAGACAGGGTCTCCCTGTAGCTCTGGCTGTCCTGGAACTTACTCCGTAGACCAGGCTGGCCTTGAACTCACAGAGATCCACCTGCCTCTGCCTCCCAAGTGCTAGAATTAAAGGCGTGCACCACCATGACTGGCCCAAGACAGCCTAGTCTAATAGAGAGGTCCAGGTCAGCTGTGGCTACAGGGAGACCCTGTCTCAACAACAACAACAACAACAACAACAACAACAACAACAACAAACCAACCCAAAGCAAAGGAACACTCCAATGTGGTTTTTATCTCAAGGCTGTTAGAAAGGGTATTATTAAGAAAATAGAGAATGGTGAAGAATTGTGGTGGACATGATAATGCAGGTATGGAAATGTCAGTAAATTTCATTAATTTGGGAAATTAGTATGTATTGATGATTATAATAAAGAAGTGACTCTCAAAACATATTGATGTTCTTCAGTCTGCAGAAGGTCGAGCATGGCATCCTTGCAGAAGAATGCACTTTCCTCCTTTCCACATGCTGTTTCTCTCCAGATAGTCTACTCTGTGTCTCTAATGTTTCTTATTATCATTCGCACACATGAAACGTTTCAGGTAATAGTCTTACAGCTAATCATGTTATATAAGAGAATGATAAATAGCTGGTCAGTTATGCCTCTTACCTTCTAATCACACAAGCTCACATAGCGCAGATGTATGATTTGTAGAGATACGTGGGAAGCTGACTTGGATACCTTTCTTCCTTTTGGTCTGCCAGTTGCTGGGTTTGTGTCTTGATCACCTTTAGATCTAACTTGTTATTCTTCTGAACTTGAACTCTAGATGGTGGACAGGTCTTACCTTCTTGGCTTAATGCTGCCAAGACATGAAACACAATGCCCTTTCTTTGCGTATCTCAAGATGCCATATGCAAAAGGCATTATGGGTAAAAATTTATACCTATATGGAAAACTTTTAAAAACTGGTTATTGGAGATGCCTGCCCTTCACTATAATTTCTCCATGGTTTCCCTTGCTTTCTTCCTACTGGCACTAGGAGTCTCAAGGCCAGTGGCTTCTGTTCAACCCTTTGGCCCCAGAAGATCATTCAATAACAGCAGGTGGTTCAAGGACTTGCATTGTGCTCCTACAGATGGCATCAGCAGGAAGTGAGCATGGACTCTGTCAACATCAGAAGAAAGAAGCCAACCAGAACAGTACTGCAGGGCTTCCAAAACTAATGCCATTGGGACCAAAGCTCCCAAAGCTTTAGACAGAATTAAGAGCTGCCTAACAGTATGAAAATATGCACTGACAAAAGATTATTTGTATGAAGATGAGGAAAACAGCAATTCAGATCAGAGCGGACCATCAGCTGGTACCAACACTGAGATAAATCAAGCGCTGGAATTATTTGTAAAGGATTTTAGTCACCATCATAAAAATGCTTCAAAATCAATTGCTGGCCAGGTGTGGTGGCGCACGCCTTTAATCCTAGCACTTGGGAGGCAGAGGCAGGCAGATCTTTGTGAGTTCAAGGCCAGCCTGGTCTACAGAGTGAGTTCCAGGACAGCTGGGGCTACAGGGAGACCCTGTCTCAAAAAAGACAAAAAAAATCATTTACTAATTCTCTTTAAACAAATGAAACAAATAGAAAATATCAGCAAATAAAGTTATGAAAAGCCAATTGGAAATGATAAAATTTAAAAATCCAGTAATTTTCCCGGCATGGTGGCACATACCTTTAATCCCTACACTTGGGAGGCAGAGGCAGATGGATCTCTGTGAGTTCAAGGCCAGCTTGGTCTACATAGTGAGTTCCAGGTCAGCTGGAGCTACAGAGAGACCTCTCAAAAAGACAAAAAAATTTTAAAAATTCAGTAATTAAAATAATTTTTTTCCTGGACAGATTGAGAATTAGGGCAGGAGTGCCAGGGGGTAGAATCAGTTAATTGGAAGATGGATCAATAGAATCCAGTCATTTGAACAACAGGAAGAAAATAAAATGGGTCAGAGCCTGAGAGAAAGAATGAACATTGTATTATGAGTTGAATCCATAAGAAGGAGAGGAAGAAAGTTGTGTTGTGCTGAAAATTAAGTTTGGTGAAAGACAAAATCCCTATGTATTCTAGAGGTGAGTAAACTCCAATTAGAATAAGCTCAAGGAAATATTTACTAAGGCACATGTTTGAACTTCTGAAAAGTAAAAAAGAAAAAATCTTTAAAGCAGTAAAAAAGAAATGTCATATTTTCAGTAAAATTGATTTAAATGGCAACAGATTTCACATTTGAAATTCTGAAGGTCACAGGGAAGTGACAGAATATTTTCCAGGCGCTGAAACAAAAGAACCTAGAGCCCCCAATCCCATGAGAGATGGATCATCCATTTGGAATGAAAGGACAGTAAAGCTATTCTTTTTTTATTGTTACTGTTGTTTATTTGGTTTTCTGAGACCAACTTGCTAAGCAAGATGGACCCACATGTACAATAGTGGCACTATGACTATGGGAGTAACCAAATGCTCTTTGATTGGATTTGAGGCCTACTCCATGGGAAGGAATATATGTCTGGTACTAGAAACCCTGCATGCATGCACAAACACACACACACACACACACACACACACACACACACACAATAGGAGAGACCATCAGTCCTAGGTAGGAACCGAATGCTATTGTTTAACTAAAGTGGCATAGGGTCAAGCTTCCCTCTAAATATTTATGTTTATACTCACAGATAAATGCTACCCTCAACCTTAATCAGAGATGGCTCTCTTTCTAGAAAATGGTGGTGAATGCAGACTCATGGCTGCACAAGGTTCTGAGAATAAGTGACAGGTAAGTTTTCAGTTCTGAACACATCATTTATACCATCCTAAGGTTCAAGAAACATTGAAGAAGAGGGGCAAACAGAGTAGAAGAACAGGAAAACATGGCACAGGATGGCTGCGAAAGACCTTCTGGATCAGAAGACACAGCCATTCCAAACACAAATTCACAGTAGCTTCAGATGCCTACAATGAGTCTGTATAAGAATGGGCCCATCAACAGTTGGACATGGAAGGAGGAGGGACTCAAAGGGCCCTACCCCTTACTGCTGAACTGCTTACCACTGATAGATTTAGAGAGAGGTGGAAATCATACCCTGAAAGCAGATGGACTTTACCCAGAGAGTGGAACCTGAGATAGGTTATACATTTTGCTGTTCAAGATCACACACTGATGAACTTCAGATCCCAGGTGTCAGGATGTAAACACACTACAGGCTAGAGAGATGGCTTAGTGGGGCAGAGTTGTGATGCTCTTCCAGAGGACCCAGGCTCAGTTTCCAGAACCCATACGGTGGCTCACAACTGTCCGTAACTCTAGTTCTAGGAGATCTGATGTTTTCTTCTGGTCTCTGTGGACACCAGACATGCATGTGGTATGCATACATAAATAAAAATAAAACACATAAAATAAAAATAAATAAGCTGGCTGGGCATGGTGGCACATGCCTTTGATCCCAGCACTCTGGAGGCAGAGGCAGGTGGATTTCTGTGCATTCAAGGCCAGCCTCGGTCTACATATCGAGTCCCAGGCCAGCTGGGGCTAAAGGGAAACCCTGTCTCAAAAAGACCCCCAAAATCCATCTTTTGAAACCCAAATATATTGTTTAGTTTTTCATTTTTGAACTTTAGGAATTTTATATATATATATATATAGTATTTAATTATTTTTTTTTTTTTTTTTTTTTTTTTTTTTTTTTGAGATAGGGTCTTGCTATGTAGCCCAGGGACTCATGTCTCCTAAGTGCTGGGATTATAGCCTTGTGCTGCCATGCCTGGTTCTCATACAGTACATTTTGGGGTACATTGTTTTTTTGGTCTTTTTGAGACAGGTTCTCCCTGTACCCACAGGCTGGCCTGGAGCTCACTATGTAGACCAGGCTGGCCTCCATCTCACAGAGATCCTCCTGCTTCTGTCTCCCACGTGCTGGGATTAAAATCTTGTGCCACCACATCTGGCTACATTGAATTTTTTTGAATGATTTCTTTATGTCTATATGAGTGTGCCTATGTGCTTATATGTGCGGCATATGTAAGAGTGCCTGGGAGACCAGAAGAGAGCATCAGAGCCCTCAGAGCTGGAGTTATAAGCCGTTGTTAGTAGTTGCCAGTTGTGTGGGTGGTTGGGAAGAACGGCACGTCCTCTTAAGTGCTGAGCTATCTCTCCAGGCCCTTATTTTTTTCCGCTTAGCATTTTTTAATTTATTTTTTGGTCTTTTCGATACAGGGTCTCCCTGTAGCCCCAGCTGTCGTGGAACTCACTCTGTAGACCAGGCTGACCTAGAACTCACAAAGATCTGCCTGCCTCTGCCTCCCAAGTGCTAGGATTAAAGGCGTGCTCCACCACGCCTGGCTCGCTTAGCATTTTATATACATATATGTTGTTAAGTACAGCTGTAGTTCATTCACTCTCACTACAGTGCAGTACGTGAGTACTCCCCAGTGTTTTTAGCCATTCTCTCATTGCTGGAGACTTTGGTTGTTTCCAGCTCCCCATGGCATCCCATACTAACGACGCTTTGAGAACATTCTTGTCCTGTCTCCTGAAGTGGGTGTGGCAGTTTCCTTGAGGTATTTGTAGTGCTTACTTGGATTTGTTCTCATATCCATTGCTTGATTTCTGTCACGCTGCTTTATATTTCATGGGGCTGTCACCCGTCAGCTGTTGTTTCAGACTTTTGTTTCTCCTGGGTTGGAAAGTGGGAGACCCTGATTCATAGGAAGACTGGAGGGCAGGGGCCAGGTGTTTCCCTCCTTGTCTGTTTTAAGCAGTATCTCTGGAAAAATGCAATTGCTGAGCTGGGTCGTGGGCAGACCCACTATGATTCTAGCTTATGGTAGGCGAACACTGACTATACATGTTCATATCATTGTTTTCTCCTTTTGTCTCTCTAGCCTAAGGGTAATTATTTTTTCCTGTAAAAGTCCAAAGGATAGGTATTTTAGGTTTTATGAGCCATGCATTCATTGTCACAGTTTCCTCAACTTATTGAACAGATGTCTTTGTTCCAATAAATCTTTATTTCCAAAAACTGCTGGCAGCTGTCAAGCCCAAGGGTGCTAATAGCTTCCTATTGTTGCTGACATTTCCATCACACCGTCATCCCATTTGGTTTCTTAGGTGTTCATCACTTGTTGACACAATTCTCCGTATGAATTACCCTCATATTACAAATAGCGTGCTTTCTGATTTTCTGTTGGCTAGGCAAGGTTATTCCAAGGATTAGAATGGCTGGGCTTTAAAAAGTATGTTCTAGCTGGGCATGGTGGTGCACGCCTTTAATCCTAGCACTTTGGAGGCAGAGGCAGGCAGATCTCTGTGAGTTCAAGGCCAGCCTGATCTATAGAGTGAGCTCCAGGCCAGCTGGGACTAAAGGGAGACTCTGTCTCAAAAATACCAAAAAAAAAGTATGTTCATTTTCAACCCTACTTATTTGCTAAAGTTCTTTGTTCTCAAAGGCTAGTAATATAGTTCAGTGATAGAGTGCTTGCCTAGTTTACATGAGACCCTAAGTTCAATCCTCAGTACTGAAAAGGGGGTTCTCTTTAGTTTAATACTTGTGAGACTTCGTGGTTTTGGCTAATCTGGTGGGTTCAGGATGTCATATTTTCAGTGTTGAACTCATTGGCTTACTTACTATGTGTGTTAACTATTTGTGTTTTTGTGAAACTCCTGTTCCCAGGGATGAAAGTAAAAATATTTTTAAAAATATTAAACCAATATATCAGGATTTTTTCATTCAGTATTTCAAACTTGTTTTTATTGGCTGAATAATAATCCTGTCTTTTCTCTGTAAGTTCAAAACCAGCCTGGTTTATATAGTGAGTTCTAGGCCAGCTGGGGCTACAAGGAGACCCTGTCTCAAAAAGACCAAAAAAAAAATTATGGGTTGTTACAATTAGTCCCCCTATTTTAGTATTTTACATATGTCATTCCATGTTCTAACCCCTGGTGTTAGAGTCAGTTGCTATTCATATGTTGTTCCCATGTATACCATATTGTGTTTTTCATTGCTTGCTTTCAAGACTTTTCTCTTTGCATTCAGCTAACGGCACATTTGATGGTGTGCCTGCGGTGGCTTTCTTTTTTACTTATCTGACCTATAACTTGGGGTTTTTTTGGACAGGGTTTATTCATTGGCCTGAAGCTCACGGGTTAGGCTAGGCCAGGCAGCCAAGAGCCTCAGGGAGTCCTCATCTCCCCAGCTCTGGGGTGACAAGTGTGTCCCACCATACCTTGCTCTTTATCTGGGTCCCGGAGGCCAAACTCGAGTTCTCAGACTTTTGAGACAAGCATTTTACTGACCGAGCCATCTCCCTACACAGCCGTTTTTACTCAAGTCATTTTCTGTCTATTCTCACTGTCCTTCTGGGATGGGCTTTCTTCTGTGTGTGTGAGTTGGGTAGTTGTTCTCAAGCTCAGTTCATTTTTATTTTATTTTATTTTTTTTTTGGTCTTTTTGAGACAAGGTCTCCCCGTAGCCCCAGTTGTCCTGGAACTCACTCTGTAGACCAGGCTGGCCTTGAACTCACAAAGATCCGCCTGCCTCTGCCTCCCGAGGGCTAGGATTAAAGGTGTGTGCCACCACGCCTGGCTGCTCAGTTCATTTTTTAAAGTTTTATTTTTCCTCTTTTTAGGATTAGATTTTTATTGGTCTATTTTCAAGTCTGCTAATTCTTCTATTAAGTCTATCCAGCAAATTTTTCATTTCAGTTCTTTCTTTTTTGTTTGTTTTGGGGTTCACATTTTTCCCTTTAATTTTATATTACTCTAGAATATGATTACATATCTTCTACCCATATGTGGTAATTATAATGTCTGAATATAAGTGGTAGGTCAATTCTAGAGCCCGTTAAGAGATTCACATTATGGGCTGGAGAGATGGCCTAGCGGTTAAGAGCGCCGACCGCTCTTGCAGAGGACCCGGGTTCGATCCCCAGCACCCACATGGCGGCCGAGAACCGTCTGAAACTCCAATTCCAGGAGAACTCCAGTTCCAGGGGAATCCGAGACCCTCTTCTGACCTCGGCGGCATTGCACGACACGGGTGCACAACCCTGCAGATGCAGACAGTACATTCATAACAAATAAAAAAAAAAAAAAAAAAAAAAAAAGAGAGATTCACATTATAACAGCACAGTTGCTTTCAGATACAAAGAAATATAATAATAAAGTTGCTCAGCTTGCCTGCCAACTGGGGATTTGGTGTTAGCATCCACAAATGAGGGAAACCATTCACCTTTTTTTGGGGGGGGTTGTTACTTCACTTAGCATAATGGTTTCAAGTTCCATCTATTTACCTGCAAAGTTCATGACGTCATCTTTCTTTACTGCTGAATAGAATTCCATTGTGTAGATGTACTACATTTTTGTGATTCAGTCATCAGTTGAGGGGTATTTGGGTTGGTTTTAGCTCTTCGCTATTGTGAAGAGAGCTGCAATAAACAGCTGTGCATGTATCTTTATAGGATGAGTCTTGGTATGTGCCTGGGTGGTAGGCTGGTAGGTGGCAAGTTATTTTAGTCTTTGTAAGAGTTCTCCACAGTGTTTCCATAGGGGTTGTATGAGTGTGCATTCCCACCGCAGTGGATGAGTGTTCCCCTTTCCCCACAACCTCTCCAGCATTTGGTGTCTTTTGTTTCCTCCATCTTGGCCAGTCTTATTGGAGTGAGATGATACCTTAGAGTGGTTTTAATTTGCAGTTGTTCTTTTTTAATTCTACAGTTTCCACCTGGATCTTATTTTTTTTTTTTCTATTTCACTGCTAAGGGAGGGGGAACATCTGTTCATTGAGTAAGAACATACACTCTCTCCTTTATGTCATCAAATCCATTTATGGCTGCTTACAGATGTCTATTAAACCCAGCATCTGTACCATATTTGATTCCCTTTGCTATTTTTTTCACATAAATTTATGTTTTTTTTAACAATCTAGAGCCTGTGTTCCCGCCCATTCCCCACCCCACCAGAGCTCACATGCATGTTCTGCCAAACATGCGTTTTCATCTCTTTCCCAGTCTTTTCAATATTCCTCCATGAGGAAGTTGACTTGTTTTGAGCAGAAGTTCACTGTTTTCAGTCAGTGCTTTGATGCAGTCCTTTCTGTTGTTTGTTGTTTTCCAATATGCATTACGCCCAACTGCCTTTGGACAAAAGCTCAGGGGGCCTTACACAAGAAATACTGTACAACTGGGTAATTGGCACTAGCACTCCACAGATGAGGGATACCATTTCGTCATTTGTTTTTCTGGGACTGTGTTAGCTTCTACTTCACTCAAGATGTCCTCTAGCTCCAGCCATTTTCCTGCAAGCTCGTGATGCCGTCTTTCTTTACTGCTGCATAGAACTCCATTGTGTGGATGTACCACATTTTCTTTATCCACTCATCAGTTGAGGGGCATTTGGGTTGGTTCCAGCTCCTTGCTATTGTGAAGAGAGCTGCAGTAAACATGGTCGTGCATGTATCTCTGTGGTGGAGTGAGTCTTGAGGGTACATACCCAGGAGTGGTATGGCTGGGTCGGGTGGCAAGTTCATTCCAAGTCTTCCAAGGGTTCTCCACACTGCTTTCCACAGTGGCTGTATGAGTTTACATTCCCACCAGCAGTGGATGAGTGTTCACCTTTCCCCACAACCTCTCCAGCACTTGGTATCATTTGTTTTCTTGATCCTAGCCAGTCTTATTGGAGTAAGATGATATCTTAAAGTGGTTTTGATTTGTATTTCCTAATGATTAGTGATGTTGAACACTTCTTAAGGTGTTCCTCAGACATCTCTAATTCTTCACTTGTGAAGTCTCTGTTCAGTTCTTTGCTCCATCTATTGAGTGGGTCATTTGTTTTCTTTTTCTTTGTTTTTTGAGTAGTTCATATATTCTGGAAATCAATGCTTTTTCAGATGTATCTGCAGTGAAGTTTTCCTCCCACTCTGTGGTCCTTTGCTATTTTTAAGTGTCTCATAGTCTTGAATCATATACTGAAAACTGTTGTTGATATATCATATATTGTAAGACCTTGTATTTCGACATCTTCACCCAAAGAGTGATGGTTTTTGTTCTAGCAGGCAGTTCAGCTACTGGCTTATCATGTAAACTTGTGTGGAATTGCTTGGATGCTTCCTTGGTCTGGAGTTTTGTGGAAAGCTGTCTTTGGCAAAACCATCCCAGTACCTCTGCATTGGCAGAACTCAGACTCCCGAACTCTCTTTCCTGTAGATCATGTGATCTTGAGAAGGTTATTGAATGACCTTTTTATTTTTTATATATTTTTTGATACAAATTTTTTGTTCTCAGAGTGTTACAAGATATCTCAGTTTATGACTTGGCTTTTTACTTTATTACCATAGATTCAAGTTAATGTTTTTCTTTTTTTGTTGATGCTGGACATTAAATTTAGGATTTCATACATGTTGGGCACTCTACCACTAAGCCACATGCCCAGCCACAGGAGTTATTAACTTTAATGTAGTAAAAAAATTCAGATGTTTAAAAAAGTTAGTATTTTTCCATCTTTTCCTACCCCAAAGTTAAGATAATTTCCTCTAAAAATTTAACTCTAAGGGTTGGAGAGATGGATCAGTGGTAAAAAGCACTGGCTGCTCTTGCTGAACATCTAGGTTTGATTCCCAGCACCCACATGGTGGCTAACACCCGTCCATAACTGGTTCCAGGGGATCCAACACCCTCTTTTGGCTTCAGTGGGGACTCCGTGACAAGGGTGCACTTAGATACATGCGTGCATAACACTCATACACATAAAATAAAAATAAAACATTAAAAATTGAACCCTATATTTACTAGGTTTTTTTTTTTGTTGTTGTTTGTTTGTTTTTTGAGGACAGGGTCTTCCTATAGCTCCAGCTGGCCTGGAACTCTCTGTGTGAACCATGCTAGCTTTGATCTCACCGAGCTCTGCCTGCTTCTGCCTCCTGAGTGCTGTGACTAAAAAAGTGCTTTGGGGGCTGGAGAGATGGCCTAGGGGTTAAGAGCGCTGACTGCTCTTGCAGAGGACCTGGGTTCGATTCCCAGCACCTACATGGCGGCTGAGAACCGTCTTTAACTCCAGTTCCAGGGGAATCCGACACTCTCTTCTGACCTCTGTGGCATTGCACAATATGGGTGCACAAACCTACATGCAGTCAGTACATTCATACACATAAAAAAAGGTGTGTGCTACCATATCTAGTTCTTTTTCAGTTATTTATTTATTATTTAATTTATGTATGAGTGTTTTGCCTGCATGTATGCAAGTATACCATGTGCATGCAATGCCTGCAGAGGCCAGAAGAGGGTGTTAAATTCTCCAGAATTGGAGTTACAGAATTGGAGTTAGCCAGCATGTGGATGCTGGGAACTGGACCCAGGTCGTCTGGAAGAACAGCAAGTGTTCTTAACTCCTGAGCCATCTCTCCAGCCTCTTTTTCCCAGTCTTAAAATTTAACCTGCAATACATTTTTATTTCTCATACGGGGCAGGAACCCAGTTTATTATTTTTTTTTCCAAGTAGATAATCAGTTTTCTCAGCAGCATTTGTAGTCTGTCTTTTCCTGATGTGATATAATGCTACTTCTGAGATATATTGTTTCTACATATGTATGCCACTTTCCACAGGGTATTTGGTCTAGCTGTATGCCAGTAAGCCTTCCCTTGAGTGCCTTAATTGTCGAAGTCTTCATATCTGGTGAATAAGTCTTCTCACCTGATTACTGTTCTCTTTCAGGGATGTCCTGGCTACAACCTGGTCTTTACTCTTTCATATACCCCTTAGAGGTTCTAACATTATTTTAGCTAAAGAAGAGAGGTTTCAGAGTATGAAATGATCTTTGTTAGTGATGAGCCTGCATTCAAATTGCTGAGAAGATTTGTATTCATGAAACAGCGATTAGCATAAAAGAGTGCGTAAAGAACAGAATTGTGTGGAATATATATATATATATATATATATATATATATATATGAAAGTGACATCTAGAGGACAGCTGGATAGAGATGAGAAAAGAGGTGAGAAAGGGCACTGGAGGGATGGCTCAGTGATTAAGAGCGCCGTCTGTTCTTGCAGAGGACACAAGTTCAGGTTCCAGCACCCACATGACAGCTAACAATCTTCTTCTGTAACTCTAGTTCTAGGGGATACTATGCCATCTTCTGACCTCTGTGAGCATTGCAAGACACAGTTGCGTTTACAGACAGGCAGGCAATACATTTATACACATAAAATAAAAATAAATGAAATACTAAAAAAGAAATTAGAAAGATTTCAAAGAAGGTGGTAAATCTTAACAGGAGGAGTGGAAAGAGAAATATATTTAAAGATAATAAAAATTAAGCCTATCCATGCATGATGGTGCATGTTTGTAATCCTGGCACTTGGGAGGCTTTGCCAAGAGGATTACTGCAAGTTCAAGGCCAGCATTGGCTACACATCATGTACCAGGACAGCCAGGACTACCAGGAAAGACTCTGTGTCAAAAAAACAAAAACAAAACCAAACCAAAAAAATCCTACCAACTAACCCTCCTTCTCAAAACAAAACAGCAACAACAAAGCCCTTTGGAGGGAGTGTTAAAGCATTCTAGTTGACGGAGTGCTTTCCTATATACCCATCTTCCTTGATCCTCAAAGAATACTGTTGGATGGGACAGGTGCTATTATTACTTTAGGGGAAATATAGGCAAATAGATTTCCCCAAGAATCCAATGTGTAAATGCTAGGCTGAGACTTATTTCTTATTTCGAGTCCAGAATTCTCTCTCTCTCTCTCTCTCTCTCTCTCTCTCTCTCTCTCTTTCTCTTGTTTTTCTTTGAGACAGGGTCTTCCTGTAGCCCCAGGTGGCCTGGAGCTCACTCTGTAGACCAGGCTGCCCTCAAACTCACAGATATCTGCCTGCCTCTGCCTCTCAATTGCTGGGATTAAAGGTGTATGCCACTATGCCCTGCTAGTCCAGAATTATTGAAAAAAGATTTTATAGGCTTCAGAGATGGATCAGAGGTAAAGAATGTGTTTTGTTCTTGTAGAAGACCTGAGTTGAGTTCCCAGCACCTACATCTGGTGGCTCACAACCACCTGTAACTCCAGCTCCTGGGGTATTTGATACCCTCTTCTGGCTTCCACAGGTATCTATACCCATATGTGCACATACACACATTCAGACAGACACATAATTAAAAATGAATCACTGGACATTGTGGAGTATGCCTTTAATCCCAGCACCCGGGAAGCAGAGGCAGGCAGATCCCTTTAGTTCCAGGCCAGCCTAGACTACACAGTGAGATCCTGCTTAAAAAAAGAATTTCATTTGTATTTTTAACTGACACATAGTATCTGTACATATTTATGAGGTATAGAATAATAATTCATATAGGTACATAACATATAATGATCAAATCAGGATAATTAGCATTTTCATTTCCAGCAAAATAAAATTCTTTACATTGCATCTCTATTTATTTATTTATTTATTTATTTATTTATTTATTTATTTAATCTTTTTGAGACAGGGTCTCCCTGTAGCCTAGCTGTCCTGGAACTCACTTTGTAGACCAGGCTGGCCTTGAACTCACAGAGATCTGCCTTCGTCTGCCTCCCAAGTGCTGGGATTAAAGTTGTGTGCCACTATACCCAGCTATCTCTTTATTCCTTTTTTGGGGTATTCACATTTTTCCCTTTAATTTTATATTACTCTAGAATATGAATACATATCTTTCACCCATATACGGTAATTACAATGTCTGAATATAAGTGGTAGGTCAATTCTAGAGCCTGTTAAGAGATTCACATTATAAAAGAACAGTTGCTTTCAGATCTACAGCATTAGTATCTAGACAAAGCCTAGAGGCACGAAGTTTGGTGTGGTTTTCTCATGCTTTCTTCCTTACTCAGAGCCAGGAATTAGGAGCAACTGCTTCATCTGAGACCCTGTGTAATCCTCTTAGTATGCAGGAGCACTCAGGGACCTAACGAGGAGACCAGGGGAGGAAATAAAAGGAGAGTGGCAGATAAAAATTGGAGAGCCTTGAGCTGGGGAGATGGCCCATCAGGTAAAGACACCTGCTACCAAGCCTGACAATCTGAGTTGGATCCCGAGGACTTATATGGTGGAAGAAGAGAACTGACTTCTGCAAGTTGTTCTCTGACTTCTACATAGGCATGGAGGCACGTACATGCCTTCCCTCACACATATACAAAATAAAAATGTAAATAATATTAATAATATAAAAATGTTACATGGCCTGAAAAAGATCTTGTATGTTTTGTAGAAGGTTAAATTTAATGTAGACTCAGCCATGTTGATTCAGTGGCTATGTTTTAACAGGCTTGTTTTTCCTTAAAATGCCAGTATAATTATTTTTTTATCAGGCAAAATTTGAGGTTATTCTCATTTACTCTGAGGTAACATTTGGCATAAGGTTGAAGAAGCACAGAACCTGTCTTCCTGCACACAACAGCTGAAGCTGGTAAAGTTTGTACACCTTCTCTGCAGTTTTCCCATCTTAGAGAGTGTTGCTGGGATTCAGACTTTTAAAAAAATATATCACATAAAAATTCTTTTGATTTACTTTTGTGTATTTTGCCCAAGTGTACCCATGTCACGTAATGCTCATAGAGGACAGAAGAGGCCACCAGATCTCCTGGAACTGGAATTATAGATGGTTGTTAGCTGCCATGTGGGTGCTCTGCATGAGAAGCCAGTATTCTTAACCATGGAGCCGTCTCTCCAGCCCCCTTGACTCAGACTTGACCTGATCTACTCTTGATTTTGGTCCCTGACCATGTCGGTTGGTTACTCTTTGCCAAATTGACATAAACCTAGACAGCTGAGGAACTGAGGGATTTCCTCCTTTAGACTGGCATGTGGGCATTCTTGATTGATGTGTGAGGGCCCAGCCCACTGTGGGTGTTATCATCCCTGGGCAGGTGGGCCTGGCTGTGGAAGAACAGTAGCCGAGCAAGCCAAAGGAAGCCAGCCAGTAAGCAGTGTTTCCCATTGGTATCTGCTTCACGGTTCCTGCCTCCTAGATTCCTATTTTGAATTCCTGTGTTGGTTTCCCTCAAGCCTGTAAAACAAAATAAACTCTTTTCTCCCCAAGTTGCTTTTGGTCATGGTATTTTATCATTGCAATAGAAGCCAAAGTAGAACAGAAGTTGGTACTCAGAAAGTGGAGTATTGCTGTGACAGACCTGACTATGTTATGTTTTAGGAAGATTGTGGAGGATTTTGGAGCTTTTGTCTGGGAAAGCCATTGACTGCTCAGAACTTAATTAGCTGTTGTGGACACTTGGAAGATAATGCTGAGAGCAGTGTAAACAATGGGGGCCTTGCTTCTGACATTTTGGAGGGAAGTTTGAAAGTTGCTTAAAGACTATATCAGAAGTGGTTGTATGATATTTTCTATTAAGAATCTGTGGTGTCCCAGAAAAACAAATGACGAATGGTATCCCTCATCTGTGGATGCTAGTGCCAATTACCTAGTTGTAAGTATTTCCTGTGCATGGTCCCTTGAGCTTTTGTCCAAAGCAGTTGGGAGCGATGCATATTGGAAACAACAACAACAACAACAACAACAACAACATCAACAACAGAAAGGACTGCATCAAAGGACTGACTGAAACAGTGAACTTCTGCTCAAAACAGTCAACTTCCACATGGAGAATATTGAGAAAGACTGAGAAGGAGATGAAAAGCATGTTTGGCAGAATGCATGAGCTCTGGTGGGGTGGGCGGATGGGGGGACAGAGGTCTAGATTTGATAAAAAAATGTATATAAATAAATAAATAAAAAAAAAAGAATCTGTGATGCCAGGCATGGTGGTGCACATCTTTAATCCCAGCACTTGGGAGGCAGAGGTGGGCGGATCTCTGTGAGTTCAAGGCCAGCTTCATCTACATAGGGAGATATAGGCCAGCTGGGACTAAAGGGAGACCCTGTCTCAGTAAGACCAAAAAAAAATAAAAACGTTGCTGTTAAGCAGAATGGATGGTCAGCCAGGACTCAGAGTGCAGAACCTAAAGTCAAGCCGCAGCACTCATCCTGAGGGGAAATCCTGGCCTCTGTCTTCCATCCGTTACAGGCTCCCAACAAGGATGATGGGGCTCAGCACGGTGCCAGACCCCACAGACCTTGTGTCTTCAGCCTAGTCCCTTCTGCTCTCTCAGACCAGCTCTACGTCTTCCAGTGCTTTCTTTTACATATGACTCCATTGCCCACCTTGTTTTCTACAACTCCTCAAAGAAACCCATGTCTAGAATGAGACATCCCCAAATTCTACCCCCCCAACACCAGAGCTCAAAGAAAACCCAATTATGAATGAACACAAGAGAGAACACCAAGAAGAATCAAGGCTTTAATTTCATTTCTCAACCATCACACAGATCTCAATCGTCTGGTTTTTGTGGAGATTGGAGATCCTTAAACATCTCACAGGGAACATAATTCTTAGGTTAAGAACAAGTAACAACCTGTACTCCTTGCAAAAAAAAATTCTTTAGAAGAGTAAAAAAAAGAATTCTAAAATATCTCGAGTGTCTATTAGCATGATTCTGACTACAAAGAATCCAAAGTGAAAAATGGTCCAAAGGCCCCGCAATAATTACCCCTCCTGCAGAGCAGGCCTTTCCACTAAATGAAAGAATCCTTAGGTTGAGGGATGTAAATGGTCCCTTCCAACACTTTCCCCCCATTGCCTTCCATCCCTCCCCATTACTTCCTCTTCTCTTCTCCACATTCTTTCCTTTCCTCCTTTCCTTTCTTTTCCTTTTTCCTTCCCTTCCCTTCCTTCCCTCCCTTCCCCTTCCCTCCCCCTCTCCTCCCCTCCTTTTCCTTCCCTTTCCTTTCTTCCTTTCCTTTTTCCCTTCCTATTTCCCCTTCCTTTCCTTTTAGTCCAGACAAGGTCTTCACTCTGAGGTCCAATTTGCCTGGAACTCACAGTAGCCCTGGCTGACTTCAAGCCGATGGTCCCCTCCCTCTACTTCTCAAGTGTGACATCACAGGTGTGAGCTGCCATGCCCAGCTAGTAAAATATTTCCCTTTTCTAAGTTACCTCTGACCTAGTCAGTTTTCTCTTCCCCCCCCCTCCCCCAAAACGACTTAGGTCTGGACCAAACAAGTTTCCCAGGTTTTCTTTGAAAGTGTGTAAGTTCCAATACAGTTGAGTTAAAAAGTAACAATAAACTCAAGGTTATCTCCAGTTCGGCAAATCTTGTAGGTTCTTTCGGACCGATGAAAGGTGTGCCAGTCAGTGGTAGGTTTTGGGTTCAGAGGCTGGAGGGAGGTGTGGGTGGGCAGAGGCTGAGCAGCCAGAGCCTGAGTTTTAAGCCTTTTCAGCAAGAGTTGAAGAAGGGCGTGGTAGCAGCTTTGCGGGACCCTGGAGGAAGCGCCCAGCCCTCTGCACCTCACCCTGAAGTCAGTCTAGCGTGGGTTTCTCAGCCACCCTGTCACTTGAGTTCCTGGCAGTTGAATCAAAAGGCCATGAGGACTGAAAAGGGGAAGGCAGAACAGCCTCCCACGGAGGCCTGTTTCTTCTCTGGGCAACCCCTCCTGCCCTACTCAGGGCAGGTCACCCAAGAGACACCTCCATGTCTGCTACCAGCAAAACTTTCTCCAGCCCCCTAAACCTCTTCCTTGACTAACTTACATATCACTTCACAGACAGCCTTCCCAAACGCCTGTCTTGTGTTCTATGTCTTTGCGCCTCCATATATTTTTCCTTTGCAGCCATAAGAGCTATGAAGACACCTCTGTGTTATCATCCTGGCTTTATTACTATGACAACACACCCAAGACACCCTAGCTTTATAAAGAAAAAAAGGGTTTACTAAACTTTCAGGCCTGAAAGCTGGTCCAAGAACACCACAAGTTGTGCAGGAGTCTCTCCGGGTTACATCCCAACATAGTGTAGGTGCAGATCTAGTTCTGTGTCTGGGTTCTTCTCCCTCTCTTTCCTCGTAAAGCTACCACAGCTCAGTCACGGGGGATACACTCTACTGAATTATTCAAATCAAATCACTCCCCAGGGGCCTGTTTCTAACAACTGTATTCAGATCAAGTTTCTGTTCTCTTAATACAATTAATGTGAGAATTTGGGGATTCGATTCCTGCATTATTTTGGGGTGGACAGACCATACTCAGAACTTCCCTCACTGAACTGTTCCCTTCCAGGTGTTAAGAAAAATGAGCGCACTGGATCCTCCAGTCCCAGCCAAGGCAGAGGGCAGAGATTAGAGCAGATGCCCAGTGAATAACTGTGGGGTGCACAGCTCTGTTTACACACCCCACTGATGAGCTGGGATGTGTAATTTCCCCTTTTTACACTCTGCACACCTTTGGATGGCTTGCACAGCTAGACATTCTAGAGCTGGGCTTCCTACATGACCCTGAGGTTCTAAGTCTGATCCCCAACATGCATGTGAACATCTGAGCTAGGTTGGTGGCATGTATCTATAATCAGCACAGGGAGGCAGGACAGGAAGATCCCTGGGGCACCTTGGCCAGGCAGCCCAGAGCTCAATGTTCAGTAAGAGACAATGTAAGGGCTTCGATTGGGTTAATGGTGAAACTACATAATGTAGTCTGGACAACTCATTTGATCAACTTGATTGACATAACAGCCCCCCTGCTGGATGGGGGACCCATGAGCTGTGTAGGTTGGGCACAACTGCTTGCATTGGTTTTACATGAAGGATGCTTCGTACTCACAAATAATCACCTATTGTAAAAAAATGAAAACAAAGACAACCAAAAAGCAGAGAAGAGTGCAGAACTTATGGCAGAATGAACGATCTGCGATGGGTAGGGTGGGGTGGGGGGGAAGGAAAGGGGATAATATCCTGAACTCTGAATGGAAAATATGTATGAAATAGCACAAAGCATCAATAAATAAATTAAAAAAAAATGAAAACAAAAACAAACAAAAAGAGAAGAAAAGATTGATGAAACTTACGTCAGAATGCATGATTGGGATGGGTAGGGGTGGGGAGTGGGGGGAAGGGAAGGCGATATATGCCTGAACTGAATTGTAACATGTTGTATGAAGTACACAAAGCATCAATAAATATTTATTAAAAATATATATATAAGGAAAAAAAAAAGAGACCACGTCTCAGAATATATGGTGGGTAGCGGCTGAAAGACACCAACATGCGACTTCTAGCATTACGCATACACACACACACACACACATCACACACTCATACACCCACATGTGCTCAATTGCACACACCAACAAAGAAATTACCAGAAATAATTAAGACCGTATCTGAGGTCTTCATGGACAATGAGGAGCTAATGACATTGTAAATATTAGTTCATGGAATTTCCTCAACACTGTGAGTTGTTCTTTTTGTTTTTGAGACAGGGTCTCATTATGTAGCCCTGGCTGGCCTGGAACTCACTATGTAGGCCAGATTGGCCTCTCACTCACAGATATCTGCCTGCGTCTGCCTCCTGAGTGCTGGGGTTAGAAGCGTGTCCCACCACACCAGCAACACTATGACTTTTGTGAAGTTAGTGTTTGTATGCTATAGGTGAAGCAACAAGGTTGGATTGTCTCAGGGTGAAGTTCATCAGAGGGTTGGGAAGCACAGGGGATGAAAACAGCCATCATGCGGCAAAGGACGATCTCAACCAGTATTCTGCCTGCATTAACCCCCACCACAGTCTGCCCTGTCTACCCCATTGAACAGCAGCGTGACCATCCTAAGTGTTACACTATGCTCTACACACATTCCACAGCCAACTCCCCTTTCCTGGTGACATCCATAAAAGATAAAATCACATGTTGAAAGGGAATTCTGAGAAGAGTTATAATCCTGCCACCTTGGGAGTCCGGTTCCTAGGAAATATATGTGTTTTCTCTGTCATTAAAGTTGAAATAAGCCATGGGTGGTCAGGACAGTTAAGTGTCTGGTGTTTCTCTGGTTCTAGGAGTCTAGAGTTCTGTCTCCCTAGGCATCTCCAGGCTATTCAGTCAGTGGCCCCTGCCTCCCTTCAGACCAAGGATCCATTTAGCACCTGCGCTCAACATTTCCAGTGTCCACAAGGGTGACACAATAACTATTCTCTCAGACCATCAAGATAAGTAGAAATTTGGCAATTAAAGAGTTAATGTGGTGTGCTGTCAGCTTCAGTCTCCTGGCTTCTCTCAGTCCAGTCCTTGAAGAATGGGGGGACCCAGGATTTTCCAGGGGTTTTTTTTCTTTTTTTTTTTTTGGTCTTTTTGAGAACAGGGTTCCGCTTTTAGTCAGCTTGGCCTGGAGCTACTATGACCAGCCCTGACATTGAACTCACAGAGAACTAAATGCCTCTGCCTCTCTCTCCTGAGTGCTGGGATCAAGGTGTTGCACAACAACCTGCTAGACAGTTCTTAGTGCATGTGGTGTGCTGGAAATTGAACTGGAGGTCCTCTGCAAGAGCCGTCAGTGCTCTTAAAACCACTGAACCATCATCT
>VZQC01008907.1:1916118-1940781 GCA_009823505.1 Rhizomys pruinosus
TTTGTTTTTTTCTCTCTCTAGTTCTTTCTGGAGTTTGTCAATCCCTTCCTTTAGTTCTCTGAATTCTTCTTTATGTTCTTTAATTTCTCTGCATAGGTCTGCAATTATTCCTCTAAGGTCTGTTTCTGGGGTCACCTCCAGGGAGATCCCATTGTAGCTATCTCCTACAGGGTTGGTAGAGCTTGGTGTGGAATTATCCTGCACCTTTCCCATGTTGTCCCTTCGTCGTGTCCCTGGCATGTGGGTTTCTGTTCTGTGATTCACATCACAAATGCCTTTTCAGTGTGTTGAAGGCTGAAAGCTTGTTTTGTTTTGCTTTCCTCCTTCCAATGCTTCCCCCCCCCCTTGTTTATGGAGTGTTGACTTGTCTAGGTTTCAGGCTTTCACTTTTGTTTATAGATTGGAAATTGGAAGTCTAAGTCACTCTTCCTTTCCTGTTCTGAGAGTTCTAATCCGCTGGATACTCTCTCTTCCTCAATTCCAGTTGTTGGCGTGTGTGTGTGTGTGTGTGTGTGTGTGTGTGTGTGTGCCTGTACCCGAGTCAGGCACCCGAGTCAGACCCAAACTCAGGACCCCTTCCAGCTGTGAGGGGGGAAGGGCGACCCGCCGGGCTTAGGGCTCTGATCTAGCCCCTTCCAGCTACCAGTCCCTCTGCCACAGACCAGAAAAATCAATTGTCCAGCACCATAAGAGTCAATCTGTCCTAAGATTTTACCTGCCTGAAGCAGTGTCGGGCTGCTCCAGGTGATCCTAGCAGGTCTGGAACCTGAGCCTGAACACACGAACTCACTCCAGCACCCGAGTCAGGCCTTATTTATTATTTTTATTTATGCATATGAGTATATTTCCCGCATGCACACAAGTGTGCTTGTGTCATGTAGTACCCTCAGAGGTCCAAAGAGGGTATTGATCCCCTGGAACTGGAGTTACAGATGGTTGTTAGCTACCATGCTAGTGTGAGGATTCAAACCCGAGCCCTCTGCAAGAGCAGTCAGTGCTCTTAACTGTCTCTCCAGCTCCAAGACTGTGGGACTTTTATTTTTTAATATTTATTTATTTATTTATTTATTTATTTATTTATTTTTTAAGACAGGGTCTCCCTGTAGCCCCAGCTGGCCTGGAACTCACTCTGTAGACCAGGCTGGTCTTGAACTCACAGAGATCCACCTGCCTCTGCCTCCTGAGTGCTGGGATCAAAGGCGTGCACCACCACGGCAGGCGACTGTGGTACTTTTAAAAGTTATATTTTATATTGTGATATTAATATAAGATCTTGGGGCCAAAGGAAGGAAAAGTTTGATTTAATATGAATGAGTTTGTGTTTAGGGCTGACAAGGGGTGATGCTTGCTGGTCAGTTTTTGTCAATTTGACACAAACTAGCAACTTGGGAGAGGGAACCTCAGTTGAGGAATTACATGCTTCAGATTGCCCTGTGGCAATATCTGTGGGACATTTTCTTGACTGCTCTAATTGAATTAAGAAGGACCCAACCCACTGGGTGGTGCCATTTCTGGGCAGGTGGGCCAGGAGCTATGTAAGAAGTGTAGCAGAACAAACCAGAGGAAGCAAGCCAGTGGACAGTATTCCTCCATGGTATCTGCTTTAAGCTCCTCCCTTGGGTTCCTGACTTTATCTCCCCCAATGATGGACTGCAAAGTGTAAGGTGAAATAAACACTTTCTTCCTCAATTTGGATTTAGTTATGTTTTATCATAGAAACAGAAAGCAAAGTAGAACACCAAGGTATCTTAGTCTATCCTCGGGTCACTTAACTGTCTGTTGCTGTTCTTCAACCCATAGCCTCTTTTTGATTCACATTCATATGTTTTTCTTTTCAGATAGGGTCTTGCCATGGACCCCGAGCTAGCTTTGAACTTGTGGTCCTTTTGCCTCTGCCATCCAAGTGCTCAGGTTACAGACGAGTGCCACCATACCCAGTCTTTGTATCTGAATTATGAGCTAACACAGAACCAAGCTGGGCTTTCCTTAATCAGCTCGTCATAAAAGAATGTCCCTGCTTTTGAAGTTATGGAGCTAGGGGATAGGTGCTGGGAAGAAGTGTTGCATGAACAGGGGTCTACGGTGCCTGCTGATGCAGCTTGCTTGCAACTTCTGCTTGTATGCATTACTAGATGTATTGCTTCTGTCCTTCAATGGACTTCACCGGACCTGGTTAATACTGTGTCATTCTAGATGTGGTTCTATTCATATTACTGGGTACTTCATTTTTACTACACCAGGAACAGATTTTTGAAAAGTGTATGCATTTCTGCTGGAGAGGGTATGAACTTGTTCCACTATAAGCTCTTACATTGTGATTTTTCCACTGGGAATTTCATAGAGTCCTGATAATAGCTTCTCTCACCTGCTATGTTATATGCACAGAGAGGAAAAGCCACTTCTGTTGCAGCCTGGACCTACACAGAGTTATTTCCTGTGCTGGAGCCTTCTGAAAACTGGTAGCCTGTCATGTCACCTGGTACATGGGGTACAGTGGCCTCACTGGTATGAAATACACCTTTTTAAACCCAAAGAAGCCTAGTAAACTTGTCTCTCTTTTCTTTTTAGTGGAAGGTATGAGATGTAATCATTTGTCTTTAACTTTGGAGGGGACAAGCTGGTATGCCAGAAATAACTGATTTTATTGATGTGGTAGACTCTCAATGTTTGCGAGACTTCTCCCACCTTCTGGAGGCCATTCTGGTCTAAGTTCTTAATGTGGTAGCTGGTTGTCCATCTGGCCAGACTGGCATAGATGTTATGCACACAGTGTGATGCCTTGTAGGATTTTCAGGCTGATCTGGATGAGAGCCTGGTGCTCTGGTAGGAGAGTTAATATAGCCAAGGGACAAGATTATAAACGTACATCATGTACAAGATCACAAACGAATGCTGGTGTTTGTTCTAAGTGGATGTGAACTGTTTCTGATTATCTTTTCTGTAAGAGAGAAAATTAAATGACCAGATCTTACCATGTCCCAGAAAGCCATCTTAGACTGCTCCACTAGAGATACCACACCAGGTGTACGGCTGTGATGTAAGTTGTTAGTAATGTATTTTGATTCTTTAGAATTTGTTCTATATTTAGCAGCAACCAGGCCAATGAATTATGGGAAAGATGATGGAGAAGTGTCTATGCATTTTTTGATCGAGATCAATTAATTTTCACATTTCCCTTGGAGGTGATACTGAGTTGCAGCCTCTATGTCAGCTCATGGAACTGGCAGTTTCCAGAGGTCTGCCTTTTGCCCTAGTGGCCAAGTTATCAATAGTTCTACTAAATACTATGTACAACTTGCTAGTAAAATGTGTGAGAATCAGAGAAATGACTACTGTGTGGACTGTAAACCTACTTGCCCTCCTGGGAGGACCTGGAGCAGAACTCCAGTTCTATTTAAGTCTTCAATGACCCAGTGGGGGGTGTTGGTGCTCTTTTAGGACTCTGAAAATTAATGTCATCTTGGACCCTGTGTCTGATTGTCTTTTGATGTCATTGCTTTCTTTAGCATGTGGTTACTTTGGTAAGTGGTTGTAAGTTTATTTGAAAACACTGCCATGTCTATGTGTCGTGACATTACAGTGTCATTCCATGTATGGGGGCTGCCTTCTCTTGTTTGTTGGGTGCTCATGATCTTTTGTCCAGGGCAGTGGCCCTCAGCTTCATAATTAACCTTCCTTGATTTCTTTCATTTTTCAGCTTGAGTAATATCTTGTTGGCTTCCAATTTATTTTGGCCCTAGGGATCCCATGTTCTATCAATTCTTTTCGTAACTCGGGATCTTGGACTCCTCCCTGTGCCCCTTCAACCTTGTCACTTACTATGAGAATTATACTTGCCTGCCCTCTGACAGTCAAGCATTGCTACGTGGACTCTTTTGACTGGGGACAGTGTATGGTTCTGGGAGAAAGGTCCTGTCATCTTCATCCTCATTGCTATAAAGAAGCCCCATTCTATAATGGAATCTGGTTTCAGCTCTGACCTGCAAAGGACAGCCACCTCCCTCTTCTCACCAACGCTGATGTATTTTACTTGTTTGATAGGCAGTGCAGCCTCTCCGAGACCTCCCAAGCAGCATAGTCCTCTGGTAGGTTTTCTAGTCCTAAGTAGTAGATAGTCTACCTCTAGGTCTTTTAATCGGCCTTTCCATCATTGGTTGTTGCAATATTCGTATGCCTGTTTCACTTAATGCAGCCCATTGTCTGGGCTGCTTGCCAGGAACTTATATCATGTATCCCAGGAGAGCACTCCCAAAGCAATAAACTCTCCATTCTTCATCCTTATGTTTCTCTTCCTTGATCCAGCATCCTTGGAACTTGGTCTCTTGTGTCCTAGCTGCTTTCCTGCCAGGATGTGCTGGCTAGGTCTTCCAGCTCCCATGTGGTTTAGACTGCTTACCCCCATCAGCCCACAACAGCTACTTCCCTACTGCCTGCTTAGATATAAGGAACACTTAGTCTTTGAGATTACTCATTGCTGTTACTGGATTATGTTGTGACTTACATCATATTATCATCATGGTGACCCACAGAGTTGGAGAGATGGCTCCGAGGTTACTCTGGACAACATGGGCATTGTATGCATGTGGTACATACACTTAAATACATGTAAGCAAAACACTCAAATACATCAAATAGAAAGAAAATAAAAATAAAAATAACTAAAACAAATCCCCAAACAACAACAACAACAACAACAAAACCCCAAAAACATGGTGGTGAGGAGAGGTGACAGCTGGAGGTGTGATATGGGGGGGACCCACATGTGGTGTTCCTCGAAGTCAGCATCGTCTTCAAGAAGAAGGCTCCCCCCAGGGGAGCAGTGGCCGCTTCCACCTTTTCGTGTCTCCATCCTGAGTGTAAAGGCCCCATTCGTCTGCATCTGAGCTTGGCCTTGGAACAGCAAACCTACTGTGGTTCTGGTCTTTGGAATTGAACCACTCTTATTATCAGGAAATTTATTTATTTATTTATTTATTTATTTATTTATTTATTTATTTATTTCATAAGTGTGTGGGAGTGTGCCATGATGTGCCAGTCAGAGGAGGACAACTTTGGGGAGTCTGTTCTCTTCTGCCACCTTGGGGGATCTGGGGATCAAATTTAGGTCATCAGGTCTACATGTAAGCATCTCCGCCCAGTGGGCAATCTGGCCAGGCCAGCCCTTGGCTCTCTCTGCTCTCTAGCTGCAGAGGATGGAACTCTCTTTGTAGACTATGAAACAGGCCCTTCAGCTTTCAGGCTCCACTTTCAATGGAGGATTAATCACTCTCCTTTCCACCAGCATATTCTACCCAGTTCACCCACATAGCACTTAAAAAAATTTTTTTATTAATTTTATTTATTTCTGTATGTGTATGAATGTACTGTCTACATGCAAGTTTGTGCACCCGTGTCGTGCAATGCCGCGGAGGTCAGAAGAGGGTGTCGGATTCCCCTGGAACTGGAGTTCTCCTGGAACTGGAGTTTCAGACGGTTCTCGGCCGCCATGTGGGTGCTGGGGATCAAACCCGGGTCCTCTGTAAGAGCGGTCGGCGCTCTTAATCGCTAGGCCATCTCTCCAGCCCATCCACATAGCACTTTAAAAAAGTTAATTGCGGGGCTGGAGAGATGGCCTAGCGGTTAAGAGCACCGACTGTTCTTACAGAGGACCCGGGTTCAATCCCCAGCACCCACATGGCGGCCGAGAGCCGTCTGAAACTCCAATTCCAGGAGAACTCCAGCTCCAGGGGAATCCGAGACCCTCTTCTGACCTCCGCGGCGTTGCACGACACGGGTGCACAGACTTGCATGCAGGCAGTACATTCATACACATACAGAAATAAATAAAATTAATAAAAAAAAAAAAAAAGTAAACTCTGCCACTTTGGGGTGAGCATAGATGCAGGACATGAATCTCTGTAGAGTCAAGGCCAGGCCATGGTATACAAGTTGTAGCTCCAGGCCAGCTAGTGCGAACTACCAGGAACCCTTGTCTCAAAAACAAATACAAAACAAAAAAAAAAATTAAATAAAAAAAAATAAGAGGTTAATTGCCGTTTTTTGCGGTTCTGCCCTTACCACACGCTATTGGATCGTCATTGTCAGTTGGGTTATCTGGTTGAAAAATCCTAACCTGCTGTTTTAGACTACTGGTAGTAGTTGGACATTAGAAGCAGATGGAATAGAAGTTACTTTGAGGATCAAAGTCTGTGGAAGAGGAAGGAGCTGAGTGGCAATGCTATCTCAGCAGAACCCTGAGTGGACTCAGTGAAGGGATGACCCTTGGGATTACCCCAGTCTTGGGGAAGAGAGGTCAGCCTTGAAACTCCTAAGATCATTGGATGCAGGTGCCCTAATAAGACGCCATAACCTTGGTAATATATTCTTCAACCAGGGTGCATTAACATAGGGATTCAGCTGGAAGTGATTTCAGTATTGACACTGGGATGTTTAGGGGTTAGGAACATCCATAGAGCACACTTGTCTTCTCTGCTCATTTGGTCCAAAGTGGAACGATAGTGATAGAGGGTGAGGTAGGTGGCTCATGGGATAGTGCTTGTGCACCCAGTGTTTTGGATACCTAGTCACTCAAAGTAAATAGCCGGGTGGGCATTGGTGACTTGCTAGGTATTTCCCAGTTGTTCCTCCAGGAAAGTGCAGTTGAGGCTATCTACCATAGGTGTCGAGTTCTGTCGGTCAGCTGGGCACATATTAGGAGACTCCTTGAATTCAAAAAAAAAAAAAAAAAAAAAAAAAAAAGAAAGCAGAGACTGCAGATCCCCAAAGCCAGATGCCTACTGGACGAGCTATATCAGCGAGCTGGGGTTCCAGCGAGAGACCCTGCCTTAATGAACAAAGTGGAGAGACGTCAAGAGAGATTCTGGACATCAGCCTTGGTCCTCCACACGCATGTACACACATGTATACCCTCTGTACACATGTTCCCATACATATGCAAACACACATACACACAGATACACATGCAAGAGATTAGATATGGTGATTTTTTTTTTCTTTTGTAGTGTTGGAGATCAAATCTAGGGTCTTTCTCATTCTAACATTCTTCCACAGAGTTGTATTGCCAGTCAGATACCATCATCTTTTTTTTCTTTTTGGTCTTTTTGAGACAGGGTCTCCCTGTAGCCCCAGCAGGCCTGGAACTCACTATGTAGTCCAGGCTGGCCTTGAACTCACAGATACACCTGCCTCTGCCTCCTGAATTCTGGGATTAAAGGCATGAGCCACCGCACCTGACTCCATCATCCTAATTGTAAAGGGGAAATAAAAATCCCTAAGACTGAGGCTGGGGAGATGGCTTAGTGGCTAAGAGCACTGGCTGCTTTTGCAGAGGACCTGGGTTTGTTCCCAGCACTCACATTGTGGCTCAAAAGAGTAACTCCAGTTCTAGGGGAATTTGGCGCCCTCTTATGGCCTCTGTGGGCACCAAGCAGGCACACAGTGCACATATATATACATGCAGGCAAAACCACACTTATCCTTAAAATAAAAATAAATAAATCTTAATGCAAGAACAATCCATTCAAAACTAAATACTCATTAGCTTTAGATAAAGGAATAAGGAAATAAGCAAAGCCACCCTAGCACTGACTCCTGTGCACAAAGTGACAGGTGGTGGGATTTCCCTCCACTTAAACCCCTCCTTTCAGAGGGCTCAGCCTCTGAAAGAGAGAGTATATCAATGCCATCACTCACTGATACCTCAAGGTATGCTGAGAGAAGCTTCCAGGTATGACAGGAGGGTCCCAGGAAGGAGACACATGAGGCTGTTAAAAATAAGCTGCTCATGGGGCTGGAGAGATAGCCTAGTAGTTAAGAGCACCGACTGCTCTTGCAGAAGACCTGGGTTCAATCCCCAGCACCCACATGGTGGCTAAGAACTGTCTGTAACTCCAATTCCAGGAGACCTCCAGTTCCAGGGGTATCCGACACCCTCTTCTGACCTCTGCAGCAGTGTACGACACGGGTGCACAAACCTACAAGCAGACAGTACATTTATACACATACAGAAATAAAAATTAAATAAAAAAAAAAGCTGCTCAGCCCTGACTCTACCAGCCAAGCTTGCTTCACTGGTAGTGAGGTGAGATGAGGGGGGGTATTGAGGTGAGATGAGGGCCTGTGACTTACTGGGCTGGTGTGATGGGCAGCTTGGCGCTCTCCTATAGTAACAGGGGGCTGCCTTGCTTTTCTAGTTAGGGTTCCAAATCACCCAAGTTTTCTTGAAGCCTACTCAATTCCATAGCAACCCAGAGTTGCTCAGATGTCTCCAAACCTCAGCCATCTTGGCGGTGTATGCAAGAGATGTGTGTGGGTATTCACACTGTCTTTTCAGTAGCAATTGAGTGGATAAAGATAACTGATAACACCAAGTTTTGAGATTTAGCTCATTCATCATTTCTAGTGCTTCAGATGATAGCTAGTGCACTCCACTCAATCACTCCTCAACTCCTGGCAGGAGGTAATAATGATACCTATTTTGGGCAGAGTAGGTAATGATAATTCTATCCACAAAGTGCCTTGTTCACAAAGCTATCTCCACTCATATTTTAGCCCAACTAAAAAGCAGTATGTGTTATTTAGAGTCTACTAAGAAGCAGACCCCCGAGATGGGAGCAGAAAGAGATTCCTTGGGGGAAAGGAACCACTGGAGACCCAGACTGTGATGCAGGTCTGACATCTGTGGGGTGAGGAAAGAGGAAGTAGAATTTGGCATGAAAAGTACATCATATTTCTGAAAGTGGTTCATTCAGGGCATTGGGAGCGGGGGGGGGGGGGGTGAAATCCAGCCGGCATTACTTCCTAGCTCTGTGTCTTACCTGAATGAGCTTGCCTTGATACCCCGTGGGGCTTAGTCATTAGCTGGGGCTACTGACCAACTGCATACTCTTCTGCAGGAGATTTGAATTGTCCATTTTTGTGGCTGTCACTGTCCACCCCTTGAGATACACAAATCTACCTCACTATATGGATTTGGGGAGTGTTTGTTCATAGTGCCCCTGAGCCTCTCTTCCTAAGGGGAAAACTCAGAAGAGGTTAGTGGCACAAACTACAGGGCCCATGGTTGTGACTGGGTCATGGCCACAACTGCCACCCATCCTCTTCTTTCTCCACTGTCCATTTTAAGCCTTTGTCACCCTCAGCCGTCACCTTGGTAGGTTGTAGTGACTTACTGGTTATGTGACTCAGGTTCTCATTTGTGGGATCTGAGCCCTTGACGATCACACCTTTCTCAGACTGTTGTTGTTGAGGCAAGGGAGTACCAGGGAGCCCCACTTTACCCATCTATCTGGACTCTAGGCTATTTGCCACAACACAGAAATCTTGAAATGATTTCAGTTCTGGCTACTTTTATTTCTTCCCAAAGCATACGAAACCTACTGGGAAGACTTTCCCTCTCCTCTGTCACCTTTCAAGGCTAATTAATGTGTTCAATAGTTCTCAAAAAGTCTGGAAACTTCTCTATCCCCAGGATATAATAGTAGTAGTAAAGAGCCCTAAATCCTTTGAAGAAGGACTAGAGGAGTCTTGTATGCACTTGCTGTGCTGTCATGGGTCCCCAGGGACCTGGCTACCTCATCTGTTTTAGGCAGCAGGTTCTAGATCTAAAAAATTGCCTTGACACTGGGAACCAAGCAAGGGAAAAGTGACTTTATTGGGACAAGCACTTGGGAACCTCACACTCTGGTATTTTTTGTTGTGGTTGCAATTTTTAATTGAATTTTTCAATTCTCATACAATCTAATTTGATGGCATTTAGATCCCCTCCCCTGTCCGCACTTTCCCTTACTAGTCCCCACCCAATCAAATGTACTCTATTATATATATAAATGTATATAATAAAGCCTATAGAGTCTAATGTGCACCAAATGTCCTTCAGCGTGGGTCCATGCACTGGGGTCTGGTTAACCTATGGAGAGTCCCATCCTTGAAAGACTGTTTCTCTCACCCGGCAGCCATTGGTTGCCGAAAGTTCCTTCGCTTGGGTTGGGGTTTCTTTCCCTCTTCCCCACTATGCTGCTGAGATTTTGTCTGGTTTGAGTTTGCATGGGATTTGTGCATTTTATATATATATATATATATATATATATATATATTTTTTTTTTTTTTTTTTTTTTTTCCTGTAGATGTTACACAAACGGCCTGGAACTCAGTATGTAGACCAGGCTGTCTTGGATCACACAGAGATCTACCTACCTCTGCCTCCTTGGGTTGGAATTAAAGGTGTGAGCCAATATGCCTGGCTTTAAACAACACTTTTGACGGCCCTCGGTGTATTTTGTTCTAGCGACGCCAGGCTGCACTAGTCATCTCCGTACGCGGATGCTAAGCGTCCATGACTGGCCCCCTTGCTCAGCCTTTGTTATGTGTCCCATCATCTCTGTGTATGTTAATGAGATCAGCTCTGATTGCCTTTTCTGTCATGAGCTCTGGCCTGCAGAGAAGAGCCAGTGCTGAACTTCTGTCCTGAAGCCAACGTTGTCCCTTGGTGGATTCCGGGTCTTGCTGGAATAAGCCTGCATTAGTGCGTTAGCGCCCCTGCTGTGCTCTGGCGTGGACTGGGAGCCAGCAGAAGCCTGGCCAAATGTGGCATGAAGTCCAGAGCAGCAGCTGGGCCATCGGTCAGTCATTCTCCTTGTAGCAGGGGGTCTGCGCAGTGCTTTCAGGGCTGCTGCACAGCCTCTCGTGGGGAGGTCCAAGGGGCAGGCTCTGGCTCATAACCTAGAAGCAGAGAGGAACAATTGTGAAGATATTGGTTTTCTTTTCAGGGGTGTTTTCTACTTTCTCCTAAATTATTTCTGGAATCTTGACTTAAAACACTTTTCATCCATTTACCCAATGTTTTCTACACTTGAGATACAATTCATAAAATATAACATCCTCCTATTTAAAGTATCTTACTATATTCTCAAAGCTCTGTAAGCATTGTTATTCAATTTCAGAACATCTTCATAGCTCCCAAAGAGCTGTGAAACTTCATACTCCTTAACAGCAGTCTCTCCCCACCTCAGCCCCAACCCCGGGCCACCAGCAATCTGATTTCATTATGGATGGATTTTCCTGGTTTGGACATTTTATATAAATGGGATCAAATAATATATTTACTCTTACGCTTTCACTGAGCATAACGTGTTCAAGGTTTATGGATGTGGGAGCAAGCATCAGGGCCCATTCCTTCTGATGGTTGAGTAATAGAATCCTCTGAGAGCTGGAAGGGCAACGAGAGGCGAGAAGGGCTGCACATGCATTGCGGTGAGTCCTATCCTGCCCCTCACATTTTCCACACTCTTCTTTGGCAAGACAAGGCCGAGATCCCCACAGACGGACACATAATAGCATCTCGAGAGGACTCCCAAGGCAGGGGTTCCTTCTTGTTGACATATTTTAGATTAAGGATCTGATATGGGGACTGAGGAGATAGTTACTCTGTATGCAGGAGGACCTGGGTTCAAATCTCTACCACCCTCGTCAAAGACTGACCGGGGCTGACCATGGTTATAGTAGTGCCTATAACCCCAGCTCTTTGGAGGGTAGAGACAGGATTACTGAGTCTCACTGGCTGCCAGCCTAGCTCCAGGCTCAGCCAGAGACCTTGTCTCAAGGGCATAAGACCAGGACACAGAGAGCAGGATACCCACCGTCCCCCTCTGGCCTCCACACGCACACCCCACACAGGGGCACATACCGGACACACACACACAACAAACAAAACAAAAGACTAAAAGAAAAAAAGTATCTGATACAGTGGACTAAATGTCTGCAGAACCTGTTTCAGGCTTTTCTTTTCTTTGGGTGAGCATTAATTTGGGTAGAGCTGCTTCTGTTACCTGACTTAGTCTTCCTTGTGATAGATGGTACAAATTTGCCGACTAATTTGTTGGAGTTGATGGTTAAAATTCGTGGCCAGGATCAGGGAGAAAGCAATTACTCCAGAGAGGAAATGATTCCTGAGCTATGCATTGAGCCATGGAAAGAAAGATTGCAGTGTATTTTCTGCTTTATGCCAAGATGATATATCAGCGTTGGGGTTCTGCCTTCCACCCCCCTTTGGTGGTCTTCTCAGTGGACGGAGTTGAACCTTTTCTCTTCTCTACCCATTTATCTTTCAGGGGCCACATCCATAATAGGATGGAAGTTCTCAAGGAATTGTGCTGAGATACTCCTTAGGCAAAACTGGCCTCATCTTTGGTCTGTTTCTCTGATATTTGCGGGTAATTTCTTACTCTCTGGACTCCGTCGCCTCACCCTGAGCTCTTTTTCCTTCATGATGAAATCAGCAGTCACTAGCAACCCTGAGAGACTGCTTACCACGAGTCCTCACCTCAAAACTCTCATCCCATTTGTCTTTCACAGGGATTTGCTTTGAGCTTTCCAGGTCCTCCTTTCTGAGTGTCCTCACCTTCTTGCAAAGCCAACATTTGTTCTGAATTTTAAGCAAGAAAATATGGCGGGTGAGGGGAGCAGGAGAAACCTTTTCTGCTTTGTGCAATAAGGAAAATGTTTGTTTTTCTTTTTGAAGGAGAAGAGATTTGATAATGGACTAGCTCCCTTCACTTGTTAAATTTTCATCTCTTAGCGTATGTATAAAAACACAAGTTGCACTGTGAATCTATCTTTATTTTCTCCATGACTAAACACTGCATTTTTCACCACTTAACAAGTCATTGTTCTGAAAAATTGGTTTCAGACTCTGCTTCCTAATGAGGCGATGACTTCGTTGGCAATACATTTTTTTTTTTTCTGGACTCTAAACAGCAGCTGACATGAAAAGGCACAAAAGATGGACGAGAAATAAAATTGTGCAGTTTTTGCTTTCCAGTGGGGTCTGTCTATGAGTAATACAAGCTCATGGAAATCCAGGTTTTTGATTGGTATTCTATCAATCAGCAAACAGTAATTAAACAGCTATTGTATGAACTGCCCTAATTATTGTTGGGGGATCCTAGGGAAGGAGATGGGGAGATCTCATCTGAGAGGCAATTGTTAATCTTTAAATTAAAAAAAAATTTAAATACGATTTTTATTCGTTGAAAATCTCCCGCATTTCTACATGTGTCTTGATTGTACCCATCCACCTCTGTCTCCTTCAGACTCTCCTTAGTGTCCTTGCTCTGTCTCCCTGCCAACTTCATGTCCTTTTTTGTTATTAATAACTCCCCGAGTCCAGTTAGTGCTGTCCATCTGCTCACAGGTCTGGGGCCATCCACTGGGGCATGACACCCTCCCAGCAGCCGCGCCCCCCAGGACCTCTCCCCCTCAGCAGCCATCAACTGCCAATGGCTCCTCTGCCCAGGAGAGAGAGAGAGAGAGAGAGAGAGAGAGAGAGAGAGAGAGAGAAACACTCTGGTGCCAGGGTGCAAATGTGGAAGTCAGAGGACTTTCCAGGAATCAGTTTCCCCCTTTCAGTCTGTGTTGAGGCCAGATCTCTTGTTTTCCTTGGCCACGGCGCTGTGTACTCCAGGCTTGCTGGCCTGTGACCTTCTGGATGATTCTCCTAGCTCTGTCTCCTATCTCAGTGTCGGAGGGCTGGGATTATAGATGTGTGCCAAAGCTTCCAGGTTTTCATATGGGTTCTGGGGCTCAAACTCAGATCTGTTTGATAAGGATTTTCTTCACCCTGCTGAGCCATTTCCTGAGCTACATTAATCTTACTTTCCTGAGTGTACTATTTCAACACCTCAAACATGAATCCTCCTCTTCCTGGAAGATTGTCTAAAACTCGAGATTCACCTTTCCTTACCACTTTCCTTCCTATTTAATTTCCCCAAAGGAATGCTCCTTGAATCTGCCTGCTTTTCTCACACTCCAGTTCTATTTTGCTTGTTTTTTTTTTTCCTTTTTTCCTTATTCTAAACACCAAGCTTCCTTCTTGGGAAGTCTGATTAAATTAGAACTTTTTGGGGGGAAGCTTCTTCAATCATGGTCACATTTGCTGGTCATTTTATTCCATTCTTTTATCTTGAGTCTGTGATAAACAAATTTGAGTGGCTGTGGAGATGGAGGTCATGCATGAGGCCCTGAGTTCAGATTCCCAGCATTCACATAGAAGCCCCTCACATTGTGAATGTCTTTAATTACAGCACAGTGTAGCCAATCAGTGAGCTCCAGTTTCAATGAGAGACTTGGTCTCAAGAAATAAGGTGGAGCCGGGTGTGGTGGCGCACGCCTTTAATCCTAGCACTCGGGAGGCAGAGGCAGGTGGATCTCTGTGAGTTCAAGGCCAGCCTGGTCTACAGAGCAAGTTCCAGGCCAGCTGGGGCTACGGGGAGACCCTGTCTCGAAAAGATCAAAAAAAAAAAAAAAAAAAAAAAAAAAAAAAAAAAAAAAAGAAATAAGGTGGAACTGGACGGGGGCAAGGCTCTGTGAGGGTAAGGCCAGTCTTGTCTACATTGCACATACACACAAATGCACACATGCACACACCCATGCACACACACACTTCAATTCTTTAATGTAGAATTATGGCACTTGTCAATAATCCTAGCACCCAGGAAGCTGAGGCAGGAGGATTGCAGGTTGTAGTCTGGCATTGGCTAGAGAGAAACCATATTTCAATACCCTTCATTAGATTCTTACTTGCTGGTTAGTCTATTATTTAATAGTTTCAAGAGTTCCCTGAAAACTTTCTTCAGAAAAACTTTTAGAAATATCTTCTCGTCTCAGAGAAGTGAGTATCCATCCATCAAATCAACAGTTTTTATTAAACTGATCTTGTGTCAAATCAGTTCAATGCACTGAACATACAGCAAGAAGAGACAAAAGTCCTGTCCACATGGATCTTATAGTCTAGTCCTGGAGGCAGGCGGTAAGTATTCCAAACATGCAGACAGTCTAATGCCAGAGAGCGTTAAGTGATGAGCACAGTCCTGTGCCATCTGAACTTAAGTGAGTTCTCAGGAAATCACTGTTTGGAGAGCAAGTGGAGACTAATTAGATAGTAAACAATCTTAAGCAAATTACTGATGCATTTTGCAATGGATCTATAACATGATCTTGGGTGCTTAACTATGTTTTGGTTTCCTCGTCTCTAAATGATCACCTCACTTTGCCCCCAACATTGGATTACCGCATCAGGTCATGGCTATCGGCAGTGCTGATATTTGAGTATAACAATCATGTTTGTGCTCTATAATATGTAAATACAGAACCGCATCAGAAATAACATTATCCCCTTCCACACTCCAGTGACCACACCTGCTTTCTTGTATAATTCATTGGTCTACCAGCTGTGCAAAACCAAGACTCTGATAATTATTGCCTATTTGACTCATACTGGGTAAAAAGGACTTCGGAATTACTTTTTTTTACTTATATTTTATTTTATTTTTTATGCTTTTATTGATGTTTTGTGTTTTTCAGACATCATTTCTCAGTTCAGTTTAGACATATTCCCCTTTCTCTTCCCCCCACCCCACCCCAGATCATGCATTCTGCCATAACTATCCTGCATCTTTCTCTCAGTCTTTTTTTATGCTTAGGAATTCATGTTTTCCTCCTTTAATTTTATATTACTCTAAAATATGCATATATACTTTCCACTCACATACTGTAATTACAGAGTTTGAGAGAAGTGGTGGATCGATTCTAGAGCCTGTTAAGAGATTTACATTATAACAACATAGTTGGTTTCAGATAAATAGAAATATAACAATAATGTTGTTCAGCTTGCCTTTCATCTGGGGATTTGGTGTTAGCATCCACAAATGAGGGAGACCATTCACTGCTTGTTTTTCTGGGACTATGTTACTTCACTTAGCATAATGGCTTCGAGTTCCATCCATTTACCTGCAAAGTTCATGATGTCATCCTTCTTTACTGCTGAGTAGTACTCCATTGTGTAGATTGGAATTACTTGATTCACTACTTCATTTTACAGGGGAAGAAATCAAGGATCAAAAGGTACATGCGTCATGCCAGACAACCATGTAACATATTATAACATATAATACAAAAACATATAGTTGACAAAAGCAGAACCAGAAACTTTGGACTTCTGATATGTCCCCAACTCAGCTGTAACTTCATTAATTCATCACATATACTCTGAAATGGCTTCTGTGACCCTTACAAGGCTAGTGGTGTTAGCATTTGTTTTAATCCTTGGTGTGGGACAGTGTCCCTATTAAAGAGAAAGTTTGGCAAACATAGCTTCTTCAGAGTACCAGATTCAGTGTGTTCTGTACTATCCTGTACATGGACAGACTTAATGACTGTTGGCTGAATAAAGGTACTGATAAATGATTTGCAAGGAGCACATTTCTAAAAATCCTGTGTGGGGGCATTAGTAAATAGAATGTGCCTTCCTTCTTGATTCTCAGTATTATAGTTTAACTTTTTATTTATTGCCTTTATTTTTTTACATGTATGTATGTATTGCATGCATGTGTATAACACCAACTGTGTTATGCAATGCCCGCAGAGGTCAGTAAAGGGCATTGGATCCCCTGGAAACTGGAGTTATGGATGGTTGTTAGCTGCCATGTGAGTCCTGGGAACTGAACCCAGGTCCTCTGTGAGAGCAGCCAGTGCTCTTAATCACTGAGCCATTTCTCCAGACCCTATTTTAATTTAAAAACCATTTTTATTTTTATTGCATTCTAACTTTTTCCTTTACCTCAGCGGTTCACAGTATACAAACCAAGACTATACAAAGAGAATTCTGTTTAGTCCCAGTTTGATCAACTTTTATGTGTTGAAGAACAAGTTATGCTATCTCGTTCCTCATCCTATTAATGCATCTGTCACTCTTTGATTTCATATAGCCAATTTCTAAATGCAAAGCCTGTTTTTGGTGTTTCAAGAATGAATTGTGCTTTAGTTGTTGACCTGACACATCCAGCCAGAGGGACCCTCTTTTGAGGAATTGGTTCCATTGGACTGGCCTGTGGCCATGTATGTGGGGCATTTTCTTGTTGAGTGATGTGGGAGGGCCCCACCCACTGTGGGTAGTGTCCTCTGTAGTATAAGAAAACAGGTTGAGCACAGGTCAGGGAAGCAAGCCAGTAAGAAGCATTTCTCCATGGCCTGTGCTTCAGCTCCTGCCTCCAGATTCCTGTCCTGAGTTGCTACTTTGGACTCCTCAGTGATGAACTGTGACCTGTGAGATGTGAGATGACTAAATCCTTTCCTGTTCAAGTTGGTATTGGTCAGTGTTTTATCACAGCAAAAGAGAAGCTAACTAAGACACCAATCAAGTTTGGAATGCCCAAGAGTGAGAAGTATAAGCAATATCATAGCACTGTCAGTATCTGCATAAAATGGTAGTAAGCAAGAGCTCTTAGCAGGTAGACTGAGGCACAGCATGCAGAAACTGCATTTACTTTGTCATGTCTTTGAGGGGTTTTAGAGTGTTTGAAATGTTCCTATTGATCTGCCCTCCATTCGTTTCTCTGGCCTCGTTCCTTATTTAGCCCAACTTTCAGACACCTGCTACCTGAAGTGGGGAGCCGCTGGGTCTTCACCCATTCTCACACTCTTCTACTTATGATAGACTCAAACTTGCAATTTGTGGGAATTGAGACTATCTCCTTCTACCATGTGGATTCCAAGGACTGAACTCAGGTTGTCAGGCTTGGCTACAAGCACCTTTACCTCTGAGCCATCTTGTTGGGCCTTGTTTGTTTTTAAACTCTATTGTCATTCACTGAGCAAACCATTTGAACCCTTACAACATGCAGAGTGAGGAGAACACAGTCAACAAAAATCTTTCCAAACAGAATTTTGATTATAGCTTAAGCAAACAGGTCACAGTCTGTTATGGTCTCATGCGTTGAGTGAATATGAATATGAAATGTCTCATGTGTTGAGGCTTGATCTCCAGTTGGGGTGTTAGTTTGGAAGGTGGGGAGATCTTAGGGAGCGGGCCTAACTAGAAGTGGGTCACCGAGAGTGTGCCTTTGAAGGTTATCCTTGGCCCCTTCCTCCAACTCTGCTTCTTGGCCACCAGCTGAGTGAGCAACTGCTCTGCCCCAAGCTCTTGTCACCATGTTGTATTTTGCCACAGGCTCCCAGCAATGGAGCAAACCACCTTGGACTGAAAACCAAAGCTTTGAAATCACAAGACAAACTCTCCTTCCTTTCGATTGTCTCTCTTGGTTATTTGCCACAGGAACAAATTTTGACTAACCCATAGTTATTACTACTTAAGTATCCTAATGTGAGCCTGGAACAGAGAGGAATATTTAATAGTAAAGATTTGGTTCAATGACCTCTAAAGGGTCATGATATGCCAGTGAATCACGTGGCAATTCCATAACACTTTTCACATACGAAACATTTAACTATAGTGTATTCTTGGGGCTTTATATCTATAATTCTACTCATAGTTTTCCCTGAGCCCCATTAACTGAATTAGAAACTGGTCATACTCCCCTCCAAGCATGCTTTCCTATTATACCACCAGCCGCTAGGGATGGTACTTGGTGTAGAACTCTGTCCTCCAGGGATAGAAGTCATCGCCATCTTCATTAGAGCGGCTGTGACTGCTTGTAAGAGACCCTCAAGATCAAGCCTGTTCATCTTCCCTCATAGAAGAAAGGGGTGGGGAGGGTTATCGGACCCTCACCCGAGATTCCAGTCAGTTGGACCTACACCCCCCTGTCCGGCTTTTTGTAATTCTGTCCAAGCTGCATGTCTGGTGGTCTTGGGAGGTGCTAGAGAATACGTAGTGTGGAATGTTAACTGAAGGGGAGGCTCCATCCAGGCAGCTATGAAGAAGTCATCATGCTGAGGTGAGAATTTTTGGTGGTGTGGCTACTTTGGGGTCACCCATGCTCTGTACATGAACCCAACACCCTTTGGCTTGTCAAACTAGACTTGGGAGGAACTGTTACTTTGGCCTGTCCTCGGTGTCTTATCTGGGGGCAGTAAACTTTTGTTTGTATCTCTCCAGGAAAAGTTCAATACCAATACCAATTGTTTGCTCTATTGTGTGTCTCCATCTCCAGATAGTAATGTCCTTCAGGAAGGACTCTGCTGTGAACCCCTTTGGATTCCCAGTGCCGGACACATAATGGGTATTTGACACATGAATCTACTGGTATGATGACTGGAGCACTAAAAGAACAGTATCTGGCAAGGTCACTAAAGGAAAGGAAGAGTAGGGGTTCCTGCAGTAATCTAGTGAAATAAGTAGCAATGGTGTAAGAAGTAGAGAAAATACAACTGGATATACCAATGAGGGGTGAGGAGTAGTCTAATGCTGGGGACTGAGATTAAGAATGGTAGCAATACGAAAGTCAGAAAGAGCTGTTCTGGGGTGGTAGTGGCAGAGGAAAAAAGGTTCTGTTTTATTTAATTATTATTTAGTTATCATTAGGGCACAAACTTGGTTTTAAACATTTTTTAGGATACTAAAGGAATTAGAATCATGCATTTTAAAGCAATTACATTTCTAAATCTACCTACCTATCTGTGTGTGAATAGGGATGGAGGTGTACAGGCTGACGTCAGAGGACAACTTTGGGAAGTTTGCTCTTTTCTTCTATTATGTGGGTCCCGGAGATCGAACTCAGGTTGTCAGTCTTGGTAGCCAGAGCCTTTAGCCAGCTTGCTGGCCCTGTGCATGTTTAATATTACTTACTGAAGAGCATTTTATGGTTTGTTTTTCTGATGAATGAAAATATATCATAATTCAGCTATTTCATGTTTGAATGACAGGTCTGACCTCTTCCTCATCCTTATTGTTAATCCTTAGAGTGTTTGAAAGACCCCAGTTTCTTCTTAGTATAGATTCTCGGCTACTTCAGGAAATGAGTTGTGTTTTTTCTTTCTTTTTTTTTTTTTTAAATTTTAATTTATTTCTGTATGTGTATGAGTGTACTGTCTGCATGTAGGTTTGTGCACCCGTGTCGTGCAATGCCGCGGAGGTCAGAAGAGGGTCTCGGATTCCCCCGGAACTGGAGTTCTCCTGGAATTGGAGTCTCAGACGGTTCTCGGCCGCCATGTGGGTGCTGGGGATCGAACCCGGGTCCTCTGTAAGAGCAGTCGGCGCTCTTAACCGCTAGGCCATCTCTCCAGTCCCGAGTTGTGTTTTTAAATACTTCAGTGCAAGTAACATCTTGTAGCCCCAGGAGATTAACGTTTTGAGCCTGAGTTAAGACTGTTTTCATGCGATTCCTCTCAAATGTCACAGCCTTGGCAACTCTTCTAGGATGGTCCCTGTGACTAGAGATGTTACTTGCATTCTGTGTAGCCTGGGACAGACACACAGGAAGACTGTGCATAGGTGGAATGCATTGGTCATAGTAAGGTCATCGCAGTAGGGTGAGATAGCAAATGAATATTTTCTTTTCTATGTCTCCTCTTGAGGTTAATGTTCAGCAAGAAAGAAACCAAGGAAATTCTTGGTCATTTTTATCACTGTGTCTTCTCTCTCCACCCTCCTTCCACTGTCCCTATTTTGATATCCTTTATAGGGTCTGATCCAGGAGGATTCCCCTTGGTATCAGACTACTTGAAAGAATAAGATAATACCACTCAAACATAGGTGTTAATGTCGGTCCATAACTTATTTTACATTCCTTCTCTTGATATTCTTGTTTTTTGTTTGTGTATGTGTCTTGTTTTGTGTTTTTGAGACAGGGCCTTGTTATGTAGCCAGGCTGGTGTGGAACTCAGGATCCTCCCCCAGACTCCTGAGAACTGGAATTGTAGTCATGTGCCGGTACACCTAACAGTAGTCCTCTTTTTCTTGAGACAGTCTCCCTTTTAGTCCCAGGTGGCCTGGAGCTCGATGTGTAGACCAGGCTAGCCTTGAACTCACAGAGATCTGCCGGCCTCTGCCTCCCAAGTGCTAGGATTAAAGGGGTGCACCACCACGCCCAGCTTTTTTTCTTAAAGATGGTTCTTAGCTGACATGTGCTGGGAATTGAACCCAGGTCCTCTGCAAGAGCAGTCAGAGCTGTTAACCACTGAGCCATCTCTCTAGCCCCAAAAGTAGTTCTCTTTTTTTAAAAATTTATTTATTGATGTTTTATGTATTTCAGACATCATTTTTCATTTCTGTTCAGGCATATTCCCCTATCCCTTCCCTCCACCCCACCCCATCCCATCCCAGATCATGCATTCTGCCATAGCTGTCCTGCATCTTTCTCTCAGTCTTTTTTTATGCTTAGGAATTCACATTTTCCTCCGTTAATTTCATATTACTCTAAAATATGGATTCATACTCTCCACCCATATACGGTAATTACAGAGTCTGAAAATAATTGGTGGGTGGATTCTAGAGCCCATTGAGAGATTCACATTATAACAACATATTTGCTTTCAGATAAACAAAAATATAACCATACTGTCATTCAGCTTGCCTTTCATCTGGGGGATTTGGTGTTAGCATCCACAAATGAGGGAAACCATTCTCCATTTGTCTTTCTGGGACTGTGTCACCTCACTCAGCATAATGGCTTCAAGCTCCATCCATTTACCTGCAAAGTTCATAATGCCATCCTTCTTTACCACTGAATAGTACTCCATTGTGTAGATGTACCACATTTTTGTCATCCTCTCGTCTGTTGAGGGGCACATGGGTTGGTTCCAGCTCTTCATTATTGTGAAGAGAGCTGCAATAAACATGGATGTATATATATATATATGTATATATACATATATATACATATATATGTATATATACATATATATATATATATACATATATTTGCAGTAGGATGAGTCTTTGGGGTATATACTCAGGAGTGGTACGATTGGGTCAGGTGGTAAGCACGTTCCGAGTCTTTTAAGGGTTCTCCACACTGCTTTCCATAGTGGTTGTACAAGTTTACATTCCCACCATCAGTGGATGAGTGTTCCCCTTTCCCCACAACCCTTCCAGAATCTGTTGTCTTTTGTTTTCTTGATCTTAGCTAGCCGTACTGGAGTGAGATGATATCTGAGAGTGGTTTTAATTTGCATTTCCTTAATTATTAATGATGATGAACGCTTTTTAAGATATTTCTCAGCCATATTTAATTCCTCACTGGTGAAGACTCTGTTCAGCTCTTTACTCCATTTTTTGAGTAGGTCATTTGTCTTCTTACTTCTTTGTTTTTCTTAGTTTATATATTCTTGACATTAATGCTCTGTCAGATGTGTCGCTGGTAAAGATTTCTTCCCACTCTGTGGGTTTTCTCTTCACCTCCTTGATTGTTTCTTTTGCTGTACAGAAGTAGTCCTCTTTTAATAGAAATACATTTCTTTGTGATATATGAGCATGCTAGAAAATTGTTTGGTTGAGTGGTATGGTCCCTGGAGGCTGAATGTGGCTTTCAACAATATCACAGTCAGTGTTATCACATATACTTGAAAATCTCCCTTTAATATCTTGAAATGAAAATTCAATGATAATATAAATTACTTACACATGTAGTTAAGAATCAATATAGTATATCAACTTTCCTATAAAAAGAAATGAAAGGTTTTATATTAAACAATATGTATTTCATATCTGCCTGCACCAGAAGACATTCAAACAGCCAGATGCTTGCAACTCTATGCAGAATCCCCATGAATGTGACAGCTACAAACACCACAGCCATGTGTGTGCAGCATTGGCCTCATCTGTCATTTTTATTGGCCATCAGATACAACTAGCGGCATTCTTGTCATTGTTGTGATTTTCTGAAATGGTGAACAGATGGTAAAGTCGCCAACAAAATGAAGTATGATCTTCCTTTCTTAGTTGCATTCCTAAAAAATTCACTATATATTTAAACTATACAAAAATATACAATGTATTTATATATAAAAGGAGTTTTGTTCTAGGTCTGGGTCCTAGGGCATATATATACATATATTTACCTGTATAATCAACAGGCTGGCTATTGGACAGTCAGAGAGCAAATGAGGGGCTTCTGGGTGGGTGGGCCTCTTCTCTGAGACAGGTGCTTCTGGGTAGGTGGTCCTCTTCTCTGAGACAGGTGCTTCTGGGTGGGTGGTCCTCTTCTCTGAGACAGGGTGTGGAGTGTCCTTTACGTTACCTACTAAATTCTGGGAGGCTCTCCACCATGATTTCTGAAATTTACTTTAGACAGGGAGTGTGACAGAGCTTTCTTGGCAAATTATAGAACTAGACATTCTAAGTCTCATTAAACTCTACTGAAGGCAAATTCAGTTACTGTGAGACCCAGACCTTGTTCATTCATGGATGCTTCTTTAAACAAAGAACCAAAATTGAAAACACAACTAAAGCCTGAACATAGGAATTTATTTACAGTGGGAAAAAGAATAACAAGGTAAGAAACACCACCCTAACACCTGGTGTTTTCAGAACTGACCAGCTGCCTATTTCTTTGGTGTTTTTGGCTGGTTATCCTGATCAGCACTTTATATGACAGTGAGCATTATTTTTACAGAGGCTAGAAAAGAAACCTTAGCACAATTGATCAAAGTTTGTTCCATTAGTGATAGTTGAGAAAAGTTTCTTTTAGCTTTCTGGTTCATTATTAATTATCATGAAGATATTTAGAACTACTATCAAATTTGGGGCAGCTTCTAGTGTTCTTCAAGTAGAAGTGATGAGATTTCTTTTAAATTTAAACTTAACTTTATTTATTTATTATGGGTATACATGAGCTACTTTGGGTATGTGGAGGATGGAGAATAATTTTCAGGAATAGCTTTTCTCTTTCTACCATGTGGGTCCCAGAGATTGAATTCAGGTAATCAGGCTTGGCAGGCAAGCACCTTTACCCACTGAGATATATTGCCAGCTCTCATATTTAATTTTAAGATATTTTTTCCCATCAGGTGATAAGTCATAAGTATGGCTTGAATTGGCAATGTATAACTAGTTCGATGCTCTTACTTCAAGGTCAGCACTTTATGTCAAATCAGAAAGAAACTTTAAGATAATGATTTTGGGGTCTGGAGAGATGGCTCAGCAGTTAAGAGCACTGGCTGCTCTTGCAGAGAACCTAGGTTCAGTTCCCAGCACTCACTTGGTGGCTAACAACCACCCATAACTCCAGTGTTAGGGCATCTGACACTGTCTACTGATCTTCATGGGCACTGCATGACACAGGTGCACTTAGATACAGGCAGGCAAAACACTCATATGCATAAAATTAAAAAAACAATAAATGATTCTGAAAGAATCTCTTTGGGATGACTCCAACCAAAAAGAATAAAAAGAGTGTTTATAATCTGTGCCAGATCGCTTCTTTGGGCGTGCCTGGGAGTGGCACCACCCTGGTCAGGTGGTCCTGTGCTGTATAAGCAGGCTGAGTACAGGCCAGGAGAGTGACCCAATAAGCAGTGTACTTCATGCTCTGTGCCCCAGGTTGCTGCCCTGAGTTCCTGCTTTGGCTTCCCTTAGTGATGAACTGAGACTTAAGAGATGTAAGATAAAAGAAACTCTTTCATTACTAAATTGGCTTGGTCAGTGTTTTTATCACAGCAATTGAATGCAAACTAAGACATAATTGTATATGGCTATTATGAATATATTTCTTTTAGGAAAGAGACTACTCTTTTTTAATTTTTAAATTGAATATTTGAGATTTTCATACAATAAGTTGGTGATATTTAGATCCCCTCCTCTATCCATACCTCCCTTTGTTGTCCCCACCAAATTTAATGTATTCTATTACACACACACACACACACACACATATATATATATATATATATATATATATATATATATTAAAATATATATATATATATATATAT
>VZQC01008907.1:1941347-1985525 GCA_009823505.1 Rhizomys pruinosus
AGGTGGGGATTTTTAAATATGGGCGGATCCAATTAATGTCACCTAATAATTTTTGAAAATCATTTAAAGTTTTTAGATGATCTCTACGGATATGTAATTTTTGTGGTTTTATTTGGTGAGATAAAATGACTGATCCCAAAAAATGTCCAACTGTATTTTGTTGTACCTTATCAGGAGCAATGTGTAGATCATATAGTTTTAGCGTGTTGGTTATGACATGATACACCAAATGAAGTTCTGTTTCTGTAGGACCAGATATTAAAATGTCATCCATGTAGTGAATAATCTTTATGGATGGATATTTATTTCTTATTGATTCTAGAGCTTGTCCTACATATAATTGGCATATGGTGGGGCTACTGGCCATCCCCTGAGGGAGGACCTTCCATTGATAACGTTAATCAGGTTGTTCATGATTAATTGAAGGAAGGGTAAATGCAAATCTTTCTTTATCTTTTGTGTGTAATGGAATGGAAAAGAAGCAGTACTTAATATCCACTATGATAACAGGCCATTCAACTGGTAACGTTGAAAGGAGGGGGAGGCCCCACTGTACGGGCCCCATAATACTCATTTGAGAGTTAATGGCTCTAAGATCATGTAACAACCTCCATTTTCCTGACTTTTTCTTGATAACAAAAATGGGTGTGTTCCAAGGAGATAGAGAGGGCTCTAATTGGCCCAGTTGTAACTGTTCTGTAACTAGTTCCTTTGCCGCTTATAATTTTTCCTTTTGTAACGGCCACTGAGGTACCCAAATAGTTTTATGCTCCTTCCAAGGAATGGGCAGCGGCTCCCCAGCAGCCCTTAGGAAAAACCCAATCCTTTTTTGTCCAATTTAATTTGTACAGGTACGGGTTCTTTATGTCCCTGTAATTTTTTGTCTAAACCTTTACCTGGTACACCTCCCATACTTTCCATGATATGTTGACTGTTACTGGAGTAATTGTTGGTAAGAACATATTTTAGCACCATCAACACATCTCGGCCCCATAAATTAACTGGCAGGGGTAGGATATAGGGCTAGAATGTGCCTTTATTTCCCTCTTCATCCATCCATTTTAAAATTCGTGCACTGATCATCGGAGCAGACTCATAGCCCAGTCCTTGCAAGGAATGAGCCGATTGGTTTATTGGCCACGAGGAAGGCCACCAGTGGCTTGAAATTATACTTGTGTCTGCTCCTGTGTCCATGATTCCCTGAAACTGTTTTCCCTCTACTTGAAGTTGCATGATAGGCCTTTGATCTAGTGTTACTGAAAGAAAAGCTCCATCCACACCAGAAGAGCCAAAGCCTCTATCTCCTCTGAGACTATCTTTAGCAGAAAACNAGGGTGTCGGATTCCCCTGGAACTGGAGTTCTCCTGGAATTGGAGCTTCAGACGGTTCTCAGCCGCCATGTGGGTGCTGGGGATCGAACCCGGGTCCTCTGTAAGAGCGGTCGGTGCTCTTAACTGCTAGGCCATCTCTCCAGCCCATTCTTGAGTCCCATTCTTGAAAGAGACTGTCTACCATCTTCCCAGAAGCTATGTTACCAAAAGTTCCTTAGGCTGGGTTGGGGTTTCTTACCCACTTCGCAATGTTTATGTTTTGTCTGGTTTGAGCTTGCATGGGTCTTGTGCATACTGTCACCATTGCTGTGAGGTCATATGAGTAACTGCCCAGCTGTCCGGAAAACTGTTTTCTTGTGGTCATCCACCACCCCTGGCTTCTACTGTCTTTCTGCCTCCTCTTTTGGAATGATCCCTGAGCTTCGGGAACAGAAGTCTGATGTAGGGGTCCTATTCAGGGATAAGGCCAATGGTTCTGTGCATTGGCAAGTTGTGGGTTTCTGTGTTAATCAGCATCTGTTACACATGGAAACTTCTCTGGTGAGGCTTGAGAAGATGCATTGATATATGGGTGGAACAACAAATCCTTAGGATTCTGTTTAATACAGTAACTGCTTAGTAGAAAACTAGTATTAGGCTCCCCTTTCCCCATGCCTGTGACCTGCTGAGCTTCAGGTTTCTAAGCCTGATATCAATGTCAGGTAGGGGCTCCATCCTAGGAAGTGGACCTTGAATCCAATTAGGGAGTGATTTTTGCTCCCATGTTTGTGCCTCTCTTGTACCAGTGGGCATATCTTGCCAGGTCAGTTGTTATTGTAGTTATTGTATTTTAAGTGTGATGATTATTTTTTCCTTCTGGGAGCACGCATAGCACCTTCCAGCACCGTGAATACCAGCCAGTAGAGATGAGGCTCTGAAATCAGTTCAGCTTGATTTCTCCTTGCTTGTTCTATAACTCATGTATGTAATGTCTTCAGCAATAGGGCCTTACCATGAAGTTCTGATGGGTGACCCAGAGCAGGGGCAAAGGCTAGCATTGTTCGAGAGTCTATGGGAGCCCTGGGCAACAGCTTCAAGAGAGGGAGTCCATTCCTGCCACTGGGATTTTATTTTGTTAGCCTATGGTGTCTAGTATGGGCAATGTCCCTCTGAGAAGCTTCTCTTTTGACTTGGCCTCAGTAGAAACTTCGTGGGGTTTTTTGCTATAGTTTGGATCTTCAATGTTCCTGAAAGCAGACATGGCAAAATCTTGATTCTCAGCATGGTGCTGATGGAAAGTGACGGGATCACGAAGAGGTAAGGCCTAGTGGGAGGTCATTTGGGATGCGCCCTTGAATGAGATTTTGCGACCCTGGCTCCCCTCTTGCCTCCCCTTATGCACTCTGGCCATGAGCTGAGTAGTTTTGCTCTGCGAATGCTCTCACAGGTTGGTACTGCCTTGGCACAGGGCTGGCAGCCATTGGGCTCAGCAGTTATGGCCTGGGAACTTTACAACTGTTAGGCAAAGTAAACGTTTCTCTTTATAAGTTGGATATGGGCTAGACATGGTGGTTCATGCCTAGACAGGTGAATTTCTGTGAGATCCTGATTAGTGAATTCTAGGCCACCTGGGACTAAAAGGAGATCCTGTCTCAAAAACAAAAATGAAAAAACAAAATGTTGGGTATGTTAGGTATTTGTTTTAGTGACAGAAAGCTGACTGATATGACTTGTATTTGCAATTTTGAATTTCTGATTGGAAAAATATTCTAGAGATGGCCAGCCTCCTAATTATGCACAATTCAAACCTTGTTTCTCCTCCATTACTTCCATAGTTCTGGTGTGTGTGTGGGGGTATTGTGTGGCAGGTTCAGATCAGGACACAATCTTAGTCCTGTACCTTCACATGATATCAGATGAGTCTGCAGACGAGTATAAAGAATATTCCTGGAAGCCCTTCTTAGGCTGAGGCTGAAAGCAAAAGCTCTGAGCCTTGTAAGTATCTCCCACTAGAGAATAACTAAATGTATCCACAATTCAACTCTCCCTTGCCCAGCTTCCTCAAATAACATCTCTAATAGTTCCCAACTTTAGAAGATGTGTGACTGGAAAGAAGTCAGAGCCGGGAAGAGAAAATTATTCACCATTGTGGTTGAAAATATTTCTGCAAATAGGTCTTTAAAATGTGTCCATGTGGGGCTGTGGGGATGGCTCAGCAGCCAAGAGCACTGGCTCTCAGCACCTACACGGGGGCTAAAAGCCACCTGTAACTCTAGCTCTAAGGGAATCTGATGCCCTCCTCTGGCCTCTGTGGGCATTGCATGACATGGGTGCACTTACATACATGCTGGTAAAGCACTCATACACATAAAAAATTAAAATGTGTTAGTCGTGGTGTTGCATGCCTTTAATCCAAGCACTTGGGAGGCAGAAGCGGGTGGATCTCTGTGAGATTTAGGCCAGCCTGGTCTACATAGTGAGTTCCAGGCCAGCTAGGGATACAGGGAGATCCTGTCACAAAAAGAAACACACACACACACACAATAGAATGTGTGCATATTTTGAAATTATGTGGTGTGTGTATATGTGTGTGTGTGCACGCGCGTGTGTATAAAAACACAGAACAGAGTGCTTAGAGTTTCTTCCAGGGCTTTGAGGAGAGCCTATGTAAACTCAAGCATCATTAGCTTCATGATAATATAATTACAGCACTTACTGATTCTACGACTTATCTCTAATTTTGAGGAGTTAGGGTGGGAGCCTTCCCAAGGCCTCTAACATTATATAATGTTTACTGCTTCTATTTGTGACAAGACAGGATTTTCTCTTCTATTTACATGGCCTGTTGCAACTGTTTTTCTGTGATGTTACAAAATTACTCTTAATATTTAAGAAGTAATTTTATTATTAAAAATAAATTCATACATTCAAAGTGAAAATAACATTTAAAACAATAACTAGCAGTCTCATGGCATCTCTCTGATTCAAGAAGTAGACACTCGCCGGGCGTGGTGGCGCCTGCCTTTAATCCTAGCACTTGGGAGGCAGAGGCAAGCAGATCTTTGTGAGTTCAAGGCCAGCCTGGTCTACAGAGTGAGTTCCAGGACAGCTGGGGCTACAGGGAGACCCTGCCTTGCAAAGACCTGTGACGCCCACCACCCTCGCCAGCAAGGAGGACGCGCCACACCAGGATTCTTCTACAGACGTTTATTGCAGGGTTACTTGCTTGAAGTGAAAGACCCAAAACCTGAACTCTGTGCTGCTTAAATAGACCTAGGAGGAATGTGGCACCTACTGATTGGTGCTCAACTGAAACCCTCATTTACATGCTCCGGGCTTGAGCGATGACCCCGTATAGTGCCAAGCACGCATGCGCATTTAGGTTGTTTACCATTAACAGGCTACGTGGCCCTTTGGGCTGGGCGCCATCTTGTAATGGTGGATGTGGTGGCTTCCCACAGGATGCTAACTGCCATATCTTTCTTGTCTCCTTTAAGAATCTCTGTGTTTTTCTTGTATCAAAAAACTAGTTTTCCATTGAACTAAGTTCAGTTTGGAAGGAGAGTATATATCACATTATAAATTAAAATGCATTATTTGCATGAAAGTATAAATTAAAATGCATTCATTTGCATGAAAGCCTTTCCTTCTCTCTGAAGCTGACCTTCCTGAAGAGATATTTTCTGAGTACTCCTTTACCCATGTAAGGAGCCCAGAGAATACTCAGTATATAAATAGTTCTAATTTGCTTTAGAAAACCACAGCAAAGACTTTGTTTCCAAGAGCTAATGCACACATGGAATTTGCATGCTATTACTCTGTGGAGATGAGGCTTTTTGCTTAAGTGTTTAAACAAATATTTTGAAGATATTTTCAGGACCTCGAAAAAGGGGAATTGCTCTTCATGTTCATCTCCCAAAGCTGTAAGAAATAGTTCTTTTCTTTCTACTTTTAATTATGTGTATGTGTGTAAGTTTGTGTATGTGAGAGCTCTTGGAGGTCACAGTGTTGGAAGCCATGGAGCTGGAGTTACAGGCAGTTGTGAGCCCCCTGAAACAGGTGTTGGAACTCAACTTGGGCTTCCTGTAAGAGCAGACTGGACTTTTCTTTTTTCAGACTGGACTTTTAAGCATGGAGCCATCTTTCTAGCCCAGAAATATTTCAAATGTAAGAAAAGTTGGGTTATTTAAACTGAGTTATCTTTTTTTTAATGCATGTATTAAAAGATTGTTATTTATGAATTTAGCACTTAAAAATATTTTAACTGATTCTTGGTTATACCACTGCATCCTGGGACTTGTTACGGAAGAGGAAAAAAAAAAAACAAGCACCCCAGGAAAGATTCTTTTTACTGACTGTCATAATTTTATGTCTAAAGAATTATGTAATGACTTCAGAAATGCTTTCTCAAATATCATACCCACTTATCCCTTCAATTATGTGGAAAATCAACTTGACTATGTTGTTTGTGATTGGTGAAATCAGTGGCTTGAGCAGTGTAGTGAGTTCTGCCAACTTTTCATTGCCTTTTGGCCAAGAAGGGTTCAAACCCAGGTCACACTGACATGCCTACCCTAGAGGGCAGGCTGCTCCCATACAGGAGAACTGTTTTCAGAGATAATTTTTAAAAAGGCATTGGGATCAAAGTGCCAGCACTATTTTTAAGTCTTTTTGCTTTGCTTGGAAAAATTCTTTTCCAATATGAATAGCATTTTAAAATAACTTTCTTTTAAGGTGGGATGAAAGGAGAGCTTTTCAAGATTTGGAGAGATTTTCCTGAGTTTCAGAGGCAGGCTGCCCATTAGAAGAGCCAGGCTTCTCAAACTTATTTTTGTAATAGGCTTTACCTGGGTTAAACCTCAGACTTTTGGGTAACTCCCAAGGGTCTGATTCTTAGGCGTGGGGTGGGATGTATAAAGTTAGTTTTTGCTGTGTACCCAGGTCATATAGATGCTGCTAGTCCAGGGACCACACTTTGAAAAGCAAAGCCCATCCGGGTGTGGTGGCACATGCCTTTAATCCTAGCACTTGGGAAGCAGAGGCAGGAGGATCTTTGTGAGTTCAAGGCCAGCCTGGTCTACAGAGTGAGTTCCAGGATAGCTGGGGCTACAGGGAGACCCTGTCTTGAAAAGACTGAAAAATTAAAAAAATATATAATAAAATGAAAAGCAAAGCCCAGTAAACCTGAAGCTGCAGACATGTAGATGTGTTGGGGGCTCCCCTGACACCCTCCTCCAGATCTATTAGTTTGTGAGAGAAGCTCATAAAACTCAAAGAAACACCTGTGCCTAGTGGTTTATTATATTAATAAAGCACACAAAAAGGAGATAATGGGGGCCTCGGGCTGTATAAGTTTAGGCATAGCTGCTTGCAAATCAGTTTTACATGAAGGATACTTATATTCATTACTTATTACTTATTATTTTAAAAAGGAGACACATGAACAGCTAAGAAAAAAGATATGAATCCACATACAGATCAAAAGTTTTAAAATGAGTGGACCCACGATGTGAGTTCATACAATGGGAGCATTCTCTGTAGCATGTGTCCACACTGCGCCCTTTTCCCTTTTTGTCTTGAAACCCTTTCCATGTGTCATCTCCACACATCACATCTATTTTATTTTACTTTATTTATTTTGGTATTTTTGAGACAGGGTCTCTCTGTATCTCCAGCTGGCTTGGAAGTCACTGTGTAGACCAGGCTGCCCTTGAAATCACAGAGATCCGTCTATCTGCCTCTGCCTTTAGATCCTGTGTGCTGGAATTAAAGGAGTGTGCCACTATGCTCAGCTACGATAGCCTTCTTTAAAAATTTTTATTTATGGGGCTGGAGAGATACCCTAGCGGTTAAGAGCACCGACTCTCTTGCAGAGGACCCGGGTTCGATCCCCAGCACCCACATGGCGGTTAAAAACCGTCTGTAACTCCAATTCCAGGAGAACTCCAGTTCCAGGGGAATCCGAGACCCTCTTCTGACCTCTGCCGCATTGCACGACATGGATGCACAAACCTACATGCAGACAGTACATTCATACACATACAAAAATAAATAAAATTAAAAAAATTTTTTATTTATGTTTAGTGTGTGCATGTGTGTGTGTGCATGAGTGTATGTACACATGTGTACATGGAGTCCAGAGAAGGACAAGAGTCCTCTATCGATTTCTACCCTATTTCTTTGAGACAGGGTCTCTCCTGAAGCCTTGAGTTTGTGTGTCTCAGCCAGGCTGGCAGCCCATGAGACCTAGTGATCTTCCTGTCTCAGTGCTGGGGTTGCTAGCATGCACAAGACCATGGCTGGCTTGGAGCTAGGATCTGATCTACAGTCTTCATGGTTGCAGGGCAAGTGCTCTAACCTGCAGAGCCATATCTACAGCCCCCAATTTGCATAATTTTTTTTTTTTGAGACAGGATCTCACCATGTAGCCCTGGATAGGCTGGAACTTACAGAGATCTACCTGCCTCTGCCTCCCAAGTGCTGGGATTAAAGGTGTGTGCCACCACACCCGGCCCAATTTGCCTACTTGTAATGAATATTTAAGATTTTGCTTTTATAAAAATTCCATCAGAAGACTGCTGCTTTAAAATATGCCACAGTAAGGCCTCATCATCTTTCTCAGGGGAAAAAAAAAAGTAATCCAGGGATTAACACACCATCCAAACCTCTGTGTCTATACCAAAGTAACCTACCATAGTAACTAGCAATGTTTAAATACATATATATCTAATCGCTTGTGCTTCATTAGTAGGATTGAAAGCTTATCCCTGGGCAATCAGTCAGCCCACGAAAGGAAACAGCCAGAACTGATCAGAGTCCAAAACGACATCTCCAGACAAAGTAGACTGTTGTGCTTCTTGTCCACCTGTGCCCCATCTCTAAGCCTAAGGAACAATCTGTGGAAGAGGGGGAGTGGTATATTGTAGGGGCTGCGATTGGGGTGAACGGTAAAACTACGACAATATAGTCTGGACACTTATTTGATCAACTTGATTGAACATTCAAGCCCCTCCAGCTGGATGGTGGGTCTTCTACAGACGTTTATCTGCAGGGTTACTTGCTTGAAGACGAAAGACCCAAACCCGAACTCTATGCTGCTTAAATAGACCTAGGAGAAATGTGGCACCTACTGATTGGTGCTCAAATGAAACCCTCATTTACATGCCCCGGGCTTGAGCGATGACCTCACATAGTGCCAAGCACGACATGCACATTTAGGTTTTTACCATTAACAGTGCTACGATGGCCATCGGCTGGGCGCCATCTTGTAACTGGTGGAGTGTTGGTGGCTTCCCACCAAAGACCAAAAAAAACAAAAAAAAAAAAAAAAAAAAGAAGCAGAAGTAGACACTTAATTGTGAAGACATTTTTCTAGGTGTTCATTATGTTTAAAATCTTTAATACAGTTGCTTGGGTCATCATGTAGGCATCATTAATTAGCTCATACCCCAAATTGGACTTTGAGTTTCATGCTCTTCTCTCTATGAGATGAGCATGTTTTTGAGAGGCCACCGTCAGCCCCTCCTGGTCGGGATAGGGATTGTCTAGGACTGGAGGTCTTCTCCTACGTTTTCTCATCATCATCTTGAGAAGTCTTTTATCTCTCTGTGCATACTTTTCTCTAAGTTATCACTTCTTCCTTTTTCTGTTGCTTTCTATTTTTGTGAAACACATCCTTCATTGGTTTTCTGAAAAGTTTATTTTGGTGGTAAAATTGTAGAAGAACTGCAATTTTGAAAAAGTTGCCTATTTTTTTTTAAACTCATACTTGTCTGGTATATAATTCTCAGTTGAATAATTTGCCTTTGTCATCAGCACTTGGAAAAAAAATCCCTTGCAATTTTTTTTATCTTTGGAATGTTGTTGGTAGGACCAATCTACTTGGATTCCTGTTCCTTGTAGGTAAGCTGTTTCTTTGCTCTGAGTGTTTTCAGGGTGTCGAATTGTGGCGTTCTGAAAATGTATAGTAATTTGCCTGGTGTGTATTATTTTTTACCCACTTGCTAGGGAGACATCACATCTGGAGTATATGTCCTTTAGTTTGGAAATAATTTTTGTGTGGTGTTGTGTGTGTGTGTGTGTGTGTGTGTGTGTTTGTATCTTTGTGTTTATATGGTCATGTGTGTCTATTTATGTGTGTATAGGCCAGAGACAGGGTCCCTCACTGAACCTGGCACTCGCTGATTCAGAAGACTGGCTGGCTAGCAAACTCTAGGGATTCTCCTGATTCCTATTCCCCAGCCTTAGGATTACCGGAATGTGCAGTATATCCAACCTTTTACATAGGTACTAGGGATCTGAACTCAGGTACTCATGTTTAGGCAGCAGCACTATACTGACCAAGCCATCGCCCAACCCCTTATTAAAAAAAATTTTATTTATATATTTTTGTGTGTATTCATGTGTGATAAGTTCATGTGTGCCACATGCATGCAGGACCTGTGGAGGCCAGAAGAGGGTGTTCTTGGAGTTACAGTGATTATGAGCTGCCATGTGGGTGTTGGGACCAAACCTGGCTCTAAGAGCCGTGCAAGCTGCTTGGCACATAAAAATATATATTTTTTTTTTTTGGTATTTTTGAGTCAGAGTTCTCTTATAGCCCCAGCTGGCCTAGAACTTTCTAGCCAAGCCCTTAGTCTCACAGAGATCCACCTGCCTCTGCTTCCTGGAATGCTGGGATTAAGGTGTACACCCCCATACCGGCAATTTTTTGATAAGTGAAAAAATTATTTCTTCCCCATGAGTTGGTATTCTATCTTTTTGGAACTATTACTTAGAAATGAGATGTCCTGTGGTTGTGTAAAATTTCTTTTCTTTTAATTATTATTGTCTATGTCTTGCTCTTCTTGGTTCTGCTCTTTTTTAGTAGGTTTCCCTAGATTAAAAATTTCTATGGTCTTGTTTTTTTTTAACATCTTTTTCCTTGACAATCATGGAACTTCACTGAAGGACACTGCTGGTTCAGTTCACTGGTCATCTGGACACACCTGGGAGGAGAGGAGAACTCAACTAGGGATTTATTCCCTCAGACTGGCTTATGGCTATGTCTGTGGGGCATTTTCTTCACTGATGAGCGATGTAGGGGGCCCAGCCCACTGTGGGCAGTGCTATGCTGGGTATGTGGGCCTGGGCTATATGAAAAAAGGTAGCTGCGTGTATCTCGGAAAAACGCAGGCCCGTAAGCCGACCGCGTTCCTCCTGGTCTTTGCTTGGTTCTTGTCTCCGTTTTTGCGTGGAGTTCCCTGACTTTCCTCAGTGACAAACTGTTACCTAGAAGTGTAAGATGAAAGAAACCCTTTCCTCCCTCCCGTGGTTTGGTCCAAGTGTTTTGTATCACTCGGGCAACAAGAGCAAGCTAGAATAGACACACAAAAGATATCAGTCCAGTTCCACGTAATCTAGAGATTAAGTCATTTTAATAGAAAGATAAAGGTTTTGGTGGTAGAAAGCTGATCATATGATTGTATAATTCATAGAGAAGAGTAATTAAGTAAGTCAACTTTATAGAAGACTGTGTCACTGCACAGCTGGAATGGTGGGGGCAGGTCGGGAGGGTAGCAGCCTCCGACCCCCCCCCAAACACAGATAGCGGATGGAGGAGATTCAGAGTTGTTCGATTGTGGGTGTGAGCATGCTGTTTAACAAAGATGGCATTGTTCTCAGTGCAGGGGTCATCTGGGCATTGGGATCACTGGATATTGAAAAAAAAAACAGGGAGGCTACACGTTGAAGGCAGCTCGAAGGGCTCCAACGGGCAAGATCCTATCGTCAAAATTCAGGGAGCTAGATCACAAATGAGTACAAACATTTGAAAAATAGTCCCAATACCACAAACGAAATGAAAGATTCGTCTTCCCGTAGGAAGGGTAAGAAGGATTGTGGGAAGGAAGGGGGAGGGGGAACAGATATGAGATGAAATTATGAGATAATTAATTATGATATGAAGTTAAGTTCAGTGTAGATGGAAAAATGGGGTACAGTGAAAAGCAGCATCCTGCATGACAAACTGAAACACACATAAATCATAATAAATCATATTTTAAAATGTTCCATAACTTCTCTTCGCATACTATTAAAACAAATTTCTTTTGTATTTTGAGATCAGTCTTCCTGTGGCCTTAGAACCTAGCTATGGACACTAGGGCCGTCCTTTGAACTTCACAGAGATCCACTAGCCTTCTGTCTGAATGCTGGGGGATTATAAGGTCTTGTGCGCCACCAGGCCCAGGGTCTTCCAACCTTTTATATAGGAAAACCAGTGTTTTTAATGTTCAATTGAGGCATATTTGCTATTATTTGGAATGGGGCTTCCAAGCCAAGAAAACCACCACACTCATGACTCGCATTCTGCGATCCTATTGCCTCTGTGTGATCTGGACTGAGAGGCACGGAGGGCACTGAATACTGCAGGAATGACGGAGAGCGGCCTCCAGCCTTGCAGATGGAGGATTTCATCTTGCTCACCTTTGCACATGGAGCCAAAGTGTTGATGGGGATACTGAACATTAAGAACTATCTTACAGGCTGCACATCCATCCCCGTTAGAGTGAGATTGCTGACCTATCTACAGGGATTCCTGAGGACTCTTCACAGAAAGGACAGAAGGGCTCTTCCACCTACCATCAGTCAGTGGCCAGAAGTAAAAATCTCAGTGCAGGTGGCCAACCCATTCTTTCCCACAGTTTGTCGAGGTTGACCGCAGACAGGGGCTGCGCTCTCCTGTTTTCTGTAAGGCCTTCCTGTGCCCACAGAAGTGCCTCCTGGTTCAACTATCATCACATGGAAAGTTATTAGGTTGGGGGACCAACATAGTTCATCTTCTATGGGAAGCCACTCAAGGCCAATCTCTCTCTCTCTCTCTCTCTCTCTCTCTCTCTCTCTCTCTCTCTTTTCAACACCGGTCTTCCCTTGTAGCCCACTGCTGGATCCTATGTTAAAACCTGCCTTGTAAACCACGGTCCTTGACCCAGGATCACCTGCTCATTGCATTTGCACCCCCAAGCAATCTACCACCCCTCCTTGCTGTGATTTCATGAATTCTGTCATTTATGTTAGACTATTGAGTCAACGTTTAAGTCCTCAGATGTCCACTCAGTGCACACTCATGTACCTTGGGTCTCAGTCGCCTATCTAGAGGACTCCACTCTAAAGAAGATTCAACTTTCCTCTCACTAGTAAGTAATCAGCTGCCCAATCGTTTCTTTGGCTTAAGATTAGGGTTTTGCTGCCACAATTTCCACAGTGCATGCTGGGTTTGTTGCTTGAGTTTGCATGGGTCTTGTGCATGCTGACCACCATTGCTGCGGGTTCTATGGACGCAGCTGGTCCCAGGAAGCCTGTGAGGACCTATCCACTTTATTAGTCAGCCGCAACCCTCTCCCCTGGCTCTTAAATCCTTTTCTCTGCCCCTCTTCCCAATGGTCTGAGCCACCTTGTGTGGATGGGGGGTGTCTTATATAGGAGTCCTGCTCCTAGAAAGGAACACACACTCTACAGACTGTTATCCTCTACACTTAGGCCATTGGTGACCTTTGTTTTTCCTGGCCTTCATTGATGAGAATTAGGAGAAGTCTTAGTGTTCTCTTTAACCTCTTGTTCTATGTTCCTTGAGCCTTTATGTTGTGGAGGTTGCTTGTAGATGTGCCTGGTATATACCATAACCAAGTTACAGGTGAGCTGGGAGTCTCAAAAATCACAAAACCAAAAAAATTATAAAAAAAAATGACCTAGGTCGGTTCTCATCCAGAGTTGACCAGGTGACCTGCTTTCTAACTTTGTGTGCTGCTTGGCCACATTCAAGCCCTTGTGTTTTTGGGATTCACAGATGATTATATCCTTAAACTGAAAAAGCAAGAAAGACTAGGGTTAGCCTGCTTAGAAGACATGATGTAACACAATCACCAGAGCATGGTGCGTCATCTTACCTGATACCCTTTCCATGAGAATCAAGTCACAAGGCCTGCTCACACTCAGGATAAGGGAATCTCAGAAAGGTGTGAAGGTCCAAATTAGAATGATCAGGTGCTCCCGTGCTGTCTGCCACAAGTGGCCTATGAGACTGGGCGTGGTCTGGTTTCCCCATAGTATTCTGACTGGACTGCAGTTGTGCTCTTCACTGCAGCATCTCGGCCCCATAAATTAACTGGCAGGGGTAGGATATAGGGCTAGAATGTGCCTTTATTTCCCTCTTCATCCATTTTAAAATTCGTGCACTGATCATCGGAGCAGATTCATAGCCCAGTCCTTGCAAGGAATGAGCTGATTGGTTTATTGGCCATGAGGAAGGCCACCGGTGGCTTGAAATTATACTTGTGTCTGCCTGTGTCCATGATTCCCTGAAACTGTTTTCCCTCTACTTGAAGTTGCATGATAGGCCTTTGATCTAGTGTTACTGAAAGAAAAGCTCCATCCACACCAGAAGAGCCAAAGCCTCTATCTCCTCTGAGACTATCTTTAGCAGAAAGCATATTATGTAAGCTAGGTAACACTAACAACTGTGCGACATGGTCACCGGGTGAAATAGCATATACACCTCTTGGGGATGAGCACACAGCCTTAACTTGTCCTGTATAGTCTTGACCAATGACTCCAGGATGCACTACTAAGCCTTTTAATGTTGAAGAGGATCTCCCTAATAAGAGCCCAACTGTATTTTTTGGGAGAGGTCCTTTAAAGTCTGTTTCTATAGGTTGACATCCCATCTGTGGGGTTAATACTGTTCTAGTGGTGGCACGGAGGTCCAATCCCCCCAAACCTGTAGTGGCTCTTCGTGGGGTTTGGGTGGTCTGAAGGACGGCAGTGGAGTCTGAAGTGCCCCATACATTTGCGAGGCCCTGGTCGACGAGGGCCCTCTGTCTGTCTTTTGAGTCTTTTAAATTGTGGACAGAGCTCTGTCTAGGGGTTTCCATTAATGTCTTTTACGGATCTACATTCATGGGCCCAATGTTTTCCTTTTTTACACTTTGGGCATATATCCGGCATTTTTCTATTATGTTGACTTTTTTCATTTATTTTACATTGTATTTGAATATGTCCCTCCTTTCCCTTTTACATTTTTTTTTTTTATTTTTATGTGTATCAATGTCTGTCTGCATGAGGTCTGTGCACCCGTTCATGCCTGCCGCGGAGGTCAGAAGAGGTCTCAGATTCCCCTGGAACTGGAGTTTTCTCCTGGAATTGGAGTTCACACAGACGGCTCGCGGCGCATGTGGGGCTTGGGGATCGAACGCAGGTCCTCTGTAAGAAGCGGTCGGCGCTCTTACCGCTAGGCCATCTCTCCACCCTCCTTTCCACATTTGTAACATGAATTTTTTTGTTTATTACTGTTTATCCGACAGCACTGCTGCTGCTAGTCCATTTACGGCTCGGGCAGCGCCCCTCCAATTGTTCTGGCAAGCTTTTAACCAGCTGAAGGCCTTTTCCTTTCCAAGGGTGATTGCTATCCTACACTCCCTGGTACATTGTTCATAAACCAATTGTTCTATAAGTGGCATGGCTGATCTGGATCCCCGAATATTTTTCCTGTTGAGTCCATCATCCGGGCAACAAAGTCCAAAAATGGCTCATCAGGCCCCTGAATAATTTTTGTCAAATTTCCACTGACTTCTCCCCTATTAGGTAGCTTTTTCCATGCCTTAAAGGCTGCAGTATTTATCTGCTGATAGACTTGTTCTGGGTATGCTGTTTGGTTCTGAATCCATTGACCCTGTCCTGTGAGCATATCGAAGTTCCAAGCTGGTTGACCTGCAGCTGCATTGGCTCACGCTTGCGTAGAGCAAAGGTCATACCAGATGGACTTCCAATCTAAATATTGCCCTGTAGAGAGGGTGGCCTTAGTTACAAAAGTCCAATCAGCAGGTGTTAATGCTGAAGTTGTAAGTCTCTCCACCTGGGATTGTGTGTAACTTGCATTAACTCCATAAGTCCTTACAGATTCTGCCAATTCTTTAACTTGTTTATGCTCTAGGGGGCGATGGTACCTTTTCATCCACATCATTTACAAACACTGGAAATTTGTCTTACCTTTTGTCTGGTCTGGTTTGTGCAGAATGAATATCTGCATTGGGATATTTGTGGGTTATAAGCAGGCGGGGCCTAGGTACCACCCCTCCCACTTTGCGCCTTAAGGCGACTCTCTCTTCCTCGGATGAGTCCGCTTCTTCCGAGTCAGAGAGTTCAAGCAACTCCATTTCTCGCTAACGGATAAAGCGGCTCAGGTTTAGCTAGCTTTTTAATTTTACTTTTACTTTTTTTTTTTATTTGTTTTTTATTACGGGCCCTTCTCCGCGTTCTGTTTCTGACATACTCTCCTGGATTTCTTTTAGTAAATCCTGTCCTTGTTTGATTTGCCTCTGGCATCGTTTATCCTGTAGGTATAATTGTAGATAACAGAGCAGCAGGATAATTATGAACATAAAAGGAATAGAAACTGCTAACCAAAAAGATCCCAAAATGGAGGCATGCCTCTCAGAACTTACCTAATTATTCCCTCGTCTGTAGTTCTGAATCCTCCCTTTATCCAGGGGGGTCTCCGCTGGTGCTGCTGGTGTTCTATCCCGGGCTTCGGCACCAGATGTGACGCCCACCACCCTCGCCAGCAAGGAGGACGCGCCACACCAGGATTCTTCTACAGATAGTTTATTGCAGGGTTACTTGCTTGAAGCGAAAGACCCAAACCCGAACTCTGTGCTGCTTAAATAGACCTAGGAGGAATGTGCACCTACTGATTGGTGCTCAACTGAAACCCTCATTTACATGCTCCAGGCTTGAGTGATGACCCGCATAGTGCCAAGCACGCATGCGCATTTAGGTTGTTTACCATTAACAGCTAACGTGGCCCTTCGGGCTGGGCGCCATCTTGTATGGTGGATGTGGTGGCTTCCCAACAAAGACCAAAAAAAAAAAAAAAAAAAAAAAAAAGAAGTAGACACTCTAATTGTGAAGACATTTTTCTAGGTGTTCATTATGTTTAAAATCTTTAATACAGTTGCTTGGGTCATCATGTAGGCATCATTAATTAGCTCATACCCCAAATTGGACTTTGAGTTTCATGCTCTTCTCTCTATGAGATGAGCATGTTTTTGAGAGGCCACCGTCAGCCCCTCCTGGTCGGGATAGGGATTGTCTAGGACTGGAGGTCTTCTCCTACGTTTTCTCATCATCATCTTGAGAAGTCTTTTATCTCTCTGTGCATACTTTTCTCTAAGATCTATCACTTCTTCCTTTTTCTGTTGACTCTTCTATTTTGGTGAAACACATCCTTCATTGGTTTTCTGAAAAAGTTTATTTTGGTGGTAAAATTGTAGAAACTGCAATTTTGAAAAAGTTGCATATTTTTTTTTAACTCATACTTGTCTGGTATATAATTCTCAGTTGAATAATTTGCCTTTGTCATCAGCACTTGGAAAAAAAATCCTTGCAATGTTTTTTATCTTTGAGACTGTTGTTGGTAGGACCAATCTACTTGGATTCCTGTTCCTTGTAGGTAAGCTGTTTCTTTGCTCTGAGTGTTTTCAGGGTGTCGAATTGTGGCGTTCTGAAAATGTATAGTAATTTGCCTGGTGTGTATTATTTTTTACCCACTTGCTAGGGAGACATTCACATCTGGAGGATAATGTCCTTTAGTTTGGGAAATAATTTTTGTGTGTGTGTGTGTGTGTGTGTGTGTGTGTGTGTGTGTGTTTGTATCTTTGTGTGTATATGGTCATGTGTGTATATTTATGTGTATGTATAGGCCAGAGACAGGGTCCCTCACTGAACCTGGCACTCGCTGATTCAGAAGACTGGCTGGCTAGCAAACTCTAGGGATTCTCCTGATTCCTATTCCCCAGCCTTAGGATTACCGGAATGTGCAGTATATCCAACCTTTTACATAGGTACTAGGGATCTGAACTCAGGTACTCATGTTTAGGCAGCAAGCACTATACTGACCAAGCCATCGCCCAACCCCTATAATTAAAAAAAATTTTATTTATTATTATTTTTGTGTGTATTCATGTGTGTGCATAAGTTCATGTGTGCCACATGCATGCAGGAACCTGTGGAGGCCAGAAGAGGGTGTTCTTGGAGTTACAGTGATTATGAGCTGCCATGTGGGTGTTGGGACCCAAACCTCTGCAAGAGCAGCAAGTGCTAACTACTGAGCCATCTCTCCAGCCCCCTTATATATATTTTTTTTTTTGGTATTTTTGAGTCAGAGTCTCCTTATAGCCCCAGCTGGCCTAGAACTTTCTATGCAGCCCTTAGTCTCACAGAGATCCACCTGCCTCTGCTTCCTGAATGCTGGGATTAAAGGTGTACACCACCATACCAGGCAATTTTTTGATAAGTGAAAAAATTATTTCTTCCCCATGAGTTGGTATTCTATCTTTTTGGAACTATTACTTAGAAATGAGATGTCCTGGGTTGTAAAATTTTCTTTTCTTTTAATTATTATTGTCTATGTCTTGCTCTTCTTGGTTCTGCTCCTTTTTTAGTAGGTTTCCCTAGATTTAAAATTTTCATATGTCTTGTTTTTTTTTAACATCTTTTTCCTTGACAATCATGGAACTTCACTGAAGGACACTGCTGGTTCAGTTCACTGGTCATCTGGACACACCTGGGAAGAGGGAACCTCAACTAGGGAATTATTCCCATCAGACTGGCTTATGGCTATGTCTGTGGGGCATTTTCTTCACTGATGAGCGATGTAGGGGGCCCAGCCCACTGTGGGCAGTGCTATGCTTGGGTATGTGGGCCTGGGCTATATGAAAAAGGTAGCTGAGTTATCTCGGAAAAGCAGGCCCGTAAGCAGCGTTCCTCCATGGTCTTTGCTTTGGTTCTTGTCTCCAGGTTCTTGCGTGGAGTTCCCTGACTTTCCTCAGTGACAAACTGTTACCTAGAAGTGTAAGATGAAAGAAACCCTTTCCTCCTCCCGTGGTTTTGGTCAGTGTTTTATCACGGCAACAAAGAGCAAGCTAGAATAGACACACAAAAGATATCAGTCCAGTTCCACGTAATCTAGAGATTAAGTCATTTTAATAGAAAGATAAAGGTTTTGGTGGTAGAAAGCTGATCATATGATTGTATAATTCATAGAGAAGAGTAATTAAGTAAGTCAACTTTATAGAAGACTGTGTCACCTGCACAGCTGGAATGGTGGGGGCAGGTCGGGAGGTAGCAGCCTCACAGACACAGATAGGCGGATGGAGGAGATTCAAGAGTTGTTCGATTGTGGGTGTGAGCATGCTGTTTAACAAAGATGGCATTGTTCTCAGTGCAGGGGTCATCTGGGCATTGGGATCACTGGATATTGAAAAAAAAAACAGGAGGCTACAAGTTTGAAGCCAGCCTGAAGGGTCCACGTGGCAAGATCCTATCTCAAAACAGTGATCATAGATCACAAATGATTACAAACATTTGAAATAATAATTCCCAAACCACAAAAGTATATAAGATTCTTTCAGTGAGGAAGGGAGGAAGGATGTGGGAAGACAGGGGGAGGGGGAACAGATATGAGATGAAATTATGTATTAATTAATTATATATGAATTAATTCATGTAGATGGATTAAAATGTTACAGTGAAACTCAGCATCCTGCATGACAACTAAAAACATTAATAAACATAAAATATTTTAAAAGATTGTTCCAACCTTCTTTGAAATTAAAAAAATTTCTTTTGGTATTTTTTGAGATCACGTCTTCCTGTGGCCTAGAACCTACTATGGACACTAGGCTGTCCTTTGAACTCACAGAGATCCACTAGCCTCTGTTTCTGAATGCTGGGACTAAAGGTGTGCGCCACCAGGCCTGGCTCTTCCAACCTTTTATATAGGAAAACCAGTGTTTTTAATGTTCAATTGAGGCATATTTGCTATTATTTGGAATGGGGCTTCCAAGCCAAGAAAACCACCACACTCATGACTCGCATTCTGCGATCCTATTGCCTCTGTGTGATCTGGACTGAGAGGCACGGAGGGCACTGAATACTGCAGGAATGACGGAGAGCGGCCTCCAGCCTTGCAGATGGAGGATTTCATCTTGCTCACCTTTGCACATGGAGCCAAAGTGTTGATGGGGATACTGAACATTAAGAACTATCTTACAGGCTGCACATCCATCCCCGTTAGAGTGAGATTGCTGACCTATCTACAGGGATTCCTGAGGACTCTTCACAGAAAGGACAGAAGGGCTCTTCCACCTACCATCAGTCAGTGGCCAGAAGTAAAAATCTCAGTGCAGGTGGCCAACCCATTCTTTCCCACAGTTTGGAGGTGACCGCAGACAGGGGCTGCAGTCTCTGCTTTCTGTCAGGCCTCCTGTGCCCACAGAAGTGCCTCTGGCTTCAACTATCATCACATGAAGTTATTAGGTTGGGGACCAACATAGTTCACTCTTCATGGGAAGCCACCAGGCCAATCTCTCTCTCTCTCTCTCTCTCTCTCTCTCTCTCTCTCTCTCTCTTTCAAGACAGGGTCTCCCTGTAGCCCCAGCTGGCCTGGAACTCACTCTGTAAACCAGGCTGGCCTTGAACTCACAGAGATCCACCTGCCTCTTCCCCATTGGCACCCCCCATAGCAAATCCCACCCCCCTTGCTGGATTTCATGAATTCTGTCATTTATGTTAAGACCTACTGAGTCAAGTTAATGTCCTCAGATGTCCCTCAGTGCAAATTCATGTACTGGGGTCTAGTCAGCCTATCTAGAGTCACTCCCTTAAAGAAGATCAACTTTCCCTCACTCAGCAGTAATCAGCTGCCCAATAGTTCTTTGGCTAAGATCGGGTTCTGCTGCCCATTTCCACAGTGCTATGCTGGGTTTTGTCTGCTTGAGTTTGCATGGGTCTTGTGCATGCTGACACCATTGCTGCGGGTTCATGTGAGCAGGGTCCCAGGAGCCTGGAAGGGTCCATTTCCATGTAGTCAGGCACCTCTCCCCCTGGCTCTTACAATCTTTCTGCCCCTCTTTCTCAATGGTCCTGAGCCCTGGGTGGATGGGGTTTATATAGGAGTCCTGCCCTAGAAAGGACACACACTCTACAGACTGTTATCCTCTACACTTAGGCCATTGGTGACCTTTGTTTTTCCTGGCCTTCATTGATGAGAATTAGGAGAAGTCTTAGTGTTCTCTTTAACCTCTTGTTCTATGTTCCTTGAGCCTTAGGTGTAGAGGTTGCATGTAGATGTGCCTGGTCTACATAACAAGTTACAGGTGAGCTGGGAGTCTCAAAAAAACAAAACCCAAACAAATTAATAAAAAAAAATTGACTAGGGTCAGGTTCTCATCCAGAGTTGACCAGGTGACCTGCTTTCTAACTTTGTGTGCTGCTTGGCCACATTCAAGCCCTTGTGTTTTTGGGATTCACAGATGATTATATCCTTAAACTGAAAAAGCAAGAAAGACTAGGGTTAGCCTGCTTAGAAGACATGATGTAACACAATCACCAGAGCATGGTGCGTCATCTTACCTGATACCCTTTCCATGAGAATCAAGTCACAAGGCCTGCTCACACTCAGGATAAGGGAATCTCAGAAAGGTGTGAAGGTCCAAATTAGAATGATCAGGTGCTCCCGTGCTGTCTGCCACAAGTGGCCTATGAGACTGGGCGTGGTCTGGTTTCCCCATAGTATTCTGACTGGACTGCAGTTGTGCTCATTCACTGCAGAGTCCAAGTCAACAGCTCCAGAGAGAGTGGACTGTTTTACCTCTCATCCACCTGTGCCCCTTTTCTAAGCCTAGGGAACAACCTGCGGAAGAGGGGGCGTGGTAGAATGTAAGGGCTGCGATTGGGGTGAATGGTGAAACTACAGCAATGTAGTCTGGACACTCATTTGATCAACTTGATTGAACAAACAACCTGTCACCCCCCACTGGATGGTGGGGCTGTAGGTGTTTGGGCACAACAGCCTGCAGATAGGTTTTGCATGAAGGATGCTTGTACTCATGGATTATCACTTATAGCTAAAAATGAAAAAAAAAAAACATGAGGAGAAAGATTGAGGACAGTTAATGCAGAATGCATTGATCGGATGGTTGTTTCTCCGTGTGGGGGTGGGGGGGGGGAGGGGAAATGGGAAAATGCTCCTGAACTGACATTGGAAAAATGGATAACATGCACATAGCATCATCAATAAAAATACTTAATTTGAAAAAAAAAAAAAAGATCTGCTTGTATTCACCCATAGTTGCTTTGTGCCTCAGGGTACTTTGAACTTTCAGTTTCCTGTTCCTCTCTCTTCTTACTTCAAGTCAGTTAAGATGTTCTCTGACCCCTTTATTTAGAATTTCTAGCATCTCTCCCCATTTTCTGATTTTATTTTTCTCCATATGCTATATAATTTATTGTCATATTTGTTATCTGTTTTCTTCTACTAGAATGGAAGCTCTATGAAGATAGGGATGTTTGTATGTGTTTAAACATACAAACACTCAATCCTATGTGTTTAAAACAGCATCACTCTGTGTTTATTAAATGTGTGTGTGTGTGTGTGTGTGTGTGTGTGTGTGTGTGAATTGTTTGATTGGTTCAACCATAGGATATTTGGATGCACAGATGGTGGTTTTCTGGTTAGAAATTGCCAAGTGCCAGCACCTGTGGGTGTTGCTCTTTTCTCCTCCCATTTAATTTGGGTTTTTTTTTTTTTTTGTTCTGTCATTTTGAGACAGGTTCCCCCCTGTAGTCCGCAAGCTGTACCGGAACGCACCTGTAGACCAAGCTGTGACTTCGACACTCACCAAAGATACGCCTGCCTTGCCCCAAGGTCAGGATTAAAGGCAGCGCCACCACGTCCTAATTTCTTCAGGACAGAGTCATCCAGCCTCCTGCCTGAGGTTTCCAGAGTCAGGCCGTGCTGTTGCAGTGGGAGGTGCTGAGGTTATTGTATTCAGAGTCTAGATATTCACTTTATCTCCCAGCTGTTTGAGTCCTTACCACAACCCTCTGCTTCTGAGATTTACTGTCCTCCAGATTCAGACTTTCCTGGTTCAGTTTCAACAGAAACAGTATGTCTGTCCTTGAGGGAAGAGAAATCGTTTAATTTGGTGGATTTTAGTGGAAAATTGGAGGAATTGAATTTGGGGTGGGTCACCTGCTCCTCTGGCTCACCCAATCTTGGCATCTCACACTTACATTTCTGGATTCACCTTCAGTTCCTGGGGATAATTCCTTTGTTCCCCTGGGATCTCCCTTTCCGTGTGTTAGGTTTGACCTTTCTCTCTTCTATTAAGTCATTTATCTTTTCTCTGTCCGTTTACTGACTTTATGTGAAGTTTCTGTTTTTTTCTTCGTTGTTTTGGAGAGAGTTGTGATGAGGGAGAGAAGGCCATCTGGATACTGAAAATCTCCAATTCAAAACCATTTCTTACCCAGATTGTTTAACATCTCCTTGGGGATTAAGGCTGAAGTCCTAAAATATGATGGTGAATGGACAAAGCTTTATCAGAGGAGGGTTTTACTGTGGACTCAAGGTGGATGTTAGGAAAAGGATTCCAGACCACTCAAGCGTTTGATGAAACTGGAGAGGAGCCAAAGCATTTTCCCTGCAGCCGGAACTTCCCACCACTTACCACCTTTTGCCCTGTAATTGCTACTTATGACGTACCTTACAGAAATAATCAGAAACGTGGGCAAAAAGCAAGGTGCAATTATGCTCGACACACTGTTAACCATGGTTGAAGTAAGAGCACCCAGGTATGGGGAGAGGCCGCTCTGTGGTTAACAATTCTTTCTCTTTCAGAGAGAGGTGCATTCAATCATGGCAGCCATGTCAGGTGGCTCCACAGCCATTGTAAACTACAGTTTAAGTAGTCCCAAATGCCTTTTTCTCCTCGACCTTTGTGGGCATCTGAGCACCACAGTACATACATGACATATACTGTCACGAAATAATTCACTAAAATACATGTTTAAAAATTGGAGACCATCTTGGCCAAAGAAAATATCACATCATTGGACTATGCATACAGACATTCAGACAATTTTTTTTTAACCATTTTTTGTCTTTTCAAGACAGGTTTTTTTTTAGACATCTCCCTGAGTCTCCATCTGTCCTGGAATCCGCCATAGAGCAGGTGGCCTGAACCCACAAATCCACCGCCTCTGCTACGAGTCTTCCGAGTGCTGGGACTTAAATGGTGTGTGCCAACTCATGCCTGGCAAGACATATTTTTTTAAAGACAGCGTCTCGCTATGTAGACAGGCTGACTCCACGACTCACAGAGATCCACCTGCACAACATACCATGAGGGTGGGATTAAAGGTCGTGTCCACCATGCCCAGCAGAAGGTACTTCTGAAAAGTGAATGATAAGGTGATATTCTTCCCCAACTAGCTTTTCCAACTATTAATTAGACCATATACGTTAAATATCACTTTGATGTCCAACTCTGAAACACAAAATCACTTGTATTCAGTTTAAGGAAATCAACACTTATTTTTCACAGAGTGTTTCCTGGTGGTTTTGTAAAGGGATGTTTCCACCCCATGTATTTTCAGACCATTTGTCTCTTGTGGTGGCACTGTTCTTGGACGATCTTAGAAGGTGTGGCCACGATAGAGGAGTACGTTATTGGGGGTACAGCGCTGTAGTGAGTTGTAACAAGCCTTTGGGGTCCTCCAGTGGCGCTCCTCTGCCGTAGAATAGCACTTGTGGACATACAAATTATGAAGATGTGACCCTCGAGAGAGTAGTGTGCTGCTACCAAAGACAGCACAAAAACAGAGAATCCACCATGCTTCCCGCCCACAATGGACTCTGAATCCCTGGAACTGTCAATTGTAGCTCAAAAAAAATCTTTGTTTTATAAGTTCTTGGTGTCATGGTGTCTTATCAAGTCACACGTGCAACCAGAAAGTGACAATACACAGGACTAGGAGCAACAAGGACCACAAATCATATTCATACTTTGGTTACCTTTGCTATTCAGATACACCTACTTACAAGAGTATCTCCCCAAAATACACCAATAGCTTTATTGCACAGATGAATAATCTGAAGATTCTTACCCAATTATAACCTAACAAATCTAAACTTCGAGGCAGAGTATGGATTCTAGCTATCATCAACTGTATCCATTCACCGAGGTGTTATGTCTGTCTTACTAAAAACACATTATCCATGAGAAAGCTCCATTCTCTTCACAAGGTATCTAATAGTTTTTACATATACTTTAATATTTCTCTACTCTGCTGTGGTAAGACAACAGAACCAGTTATTTTGCAATTCATGAAAAGTTTCAAAGATTGGAAAAAGTTCAACAGGATTTGGAACCATTGATTTTAATAGTTGTATAGGACAGAAAATATGCTTCTTTAATAATATTAAAATATAAAAATAATATTGAATGACATGTCTTTTATCCTAAGAAAGCTTTTTGAAGGCACAACTAAATTAAAGGATTTTTCTAAGCATTTTAAAATGGTACTTGAACCGTCCATAAAATGCACGTTATATACATCCATCAGAAAGTACAGTTTGTCGTGGTTTCTAAATGAGTTCAAGCGAAATTACCTGTTTTGTTCCTTGGGCACCTATTTCTTCTATAACATCATGAACCATGAATAGTGTCGAACAGAACAGTTACTCTTTTCAAGGCAAACCAATTACCTTTCGCTTCCAACTGTTGGTAAAATTTTGACGCCATTTTCTTCCCTAGCTTTCCAAAATAATCTTTGTATGTACTTTAAAAGAACAGCCTTTTCTATACGTTGCCAAAGCTTTTCTTGCTTTCTCTTCTCTTTTTTTTTTTTTTTTTTTTGAAAGAACTATTCTTGACAAGTATGAAAAGGGCATACTGTTTCAGTCTACATAAAATCAGTGTGCTCAGTTCACAAGAAAATCCTCCAGATGTGGGGCCCTTTTAGAGCTGAAGAGACATTGGCTCTAATATTAGTTATTAAGACCAAGAAGAGTTTAGTGGAGATTATCTGCTTAGTGAGGATGTCAGTTTTTTCACCTCAACTCTTTACTATGTAAGAGGAAATGTCATGGTTCAAGAAGAAGTCATCATAATAAACATGATGCTCTAACTTGTGTTCAGTCACCCAGTGTACAGGACATGTGTATTTTTAAATATCTAGGCAGTGATGGTAATTCTGAGCCTTTGGGCAAAGCAAGAGTTAGGGTGACAAGCAAAAGTTAATCAGAGCGTGTGTCCTTTCTGTTTACCTTTCTTTTATTATCTTTGTTTTTCTCTCCTTCCCAGCCAAACTCCACCCCTATAGGAATGAGGAGTTGAGTTATTTGCTCCTTTTCTAAGTCCAGAGAAACTTGTATCAAATATTCATGCCCTGACACTGAGTATTCTGCAGTTATTGGCTATGTCCATGCTTTCATCAATCAGATATATGTTTGTTTCACTGTTGGGGACTGAACCTCAGGGTCTTGTACATGTTACGAACATGCCTCTCTTGTTCAGTCATGCCCCCAGCCCTCTCATGCATATTTACTGAGCATCTGATTACTCAAAGTACTGCCTGAGACACATGGTCCCAAAGAGCTTATGAATGAGTGAAAAATTCAAGGTACTTTGTGTATGTACTGGCAGGACAGGTAAGGAAGAAGAGATCATGGTGGACGATGCCCCAGGGACAAGCTCTCCTCTGAACATTAGCCTTTGGATTGTTTTCTCTTTTAATTAGCTGAATTTTGTCTGTCGCAGTGTTTGCTTTGTATATACTTAGGAATCTGTGAAACTTGAACCCAACTTTAGCCAACAGACTTCCCTTGTCTGAGCAATGAGTGTAGCTGATTGGAAAAATTGAGGTGAACTTTACTTTGGGTTTTATGGTAAGGGAGGATTTGTTTGCGTAGTAAAATTAGACGAGCTTACTTTATTTTTTTTCTCTGCTAGCCCTGCTTAATGCAAGCGGCGAACTAAAAAATTAGTTTAAGACTCAGATCTTGTTCCTCTCCATCACGGAAATCTTAGTAAAAATTTTCTAAAAGATTTATATGATCTGAGAGAACAATCCATGAGCTATAAGAAACTACTTTAAGTAAAGAACAATACCAGGCCGGTGGGGTTCCTGTAATCCCAGACAACACTTGGAGGCGGGTGGATCTCTGTGAGTTAAGGCAGCTGGTCTACTAGAGAGTTGTAAGGCCCGCTGGGTCCTACAAGGAGAACCCTGTCTCAAAAACACAAAAAAAACAAAGAAAAAAAGACAAAATAAACCACAAACAAAAACCAACGCCCAACCAACTAACAACAACAAACAAAAAAGCTTTTCTATTTTTGAGGCTGGTGAGATGGCTCAGCAGTTTAAGAAAACACTTNCCAAATCCTGGTTGCTGATCCTGGTCCTGAGTCCCTGCCGATCCAGGGCTGAGGACCCACAGGCTGGGTTGAAGCTGGGATTAGGCTCAGATGAATGAATATATTTTATGTGCACATATACGTCATAGCCTGCATGTGGAGGTCAGAGGACAACTTTCAGGAGTTCCTTCCCTCCGTGTGGGTCCTGGAGATCAAACTCGGGTCATTGGGATTGGCAGCAAGCACCTTTCCCCAGTAAGCCAGCCCCCAAAATTTTAATTTTATTTATTTTCGTTATGTGTATGAATGTACTGTCTGCATGTAGGTTTGTGCACCCGTGTCGTGCAATGCCGTGGAGCACAGAAGAGGGTGCCAGATTCCCCTGGAACTGGAGTTAAAGACGGTTTTCAGCTGCCATGTGGGTGCTGGGGATCGAACCCCGGTCCTCTGCAAGAGCAGTCGGTGCTCTTAACCTCTAGGCCATCTCTCCAGCCCCAGCCCCCAAAATATTTTAATGAAATGTCTCCAAACAAAATTTAGACACATTTCGGCCACTTGCAGGACTTTATTTATTTATTTATTTTTTTGTCTTTTTGAGACAGGGTCTCCCTGTAGTCCCAGCTGTCCTGGAACTCACTCTGTAGACCAGGCTGGCCTTGAACTCACAAAGATCCGCCTGCCTCTGCCTCCTAAGTGCTAGGATTAAAGGCAGGCGCCACCACGTCCTAATTTCTTCAGGACAGAGTCATCCAGCCTCCTGCCTGAGGTTTCCAGAGTCAGGCCGTGCTGTTGCAGTGGGAGGTGCTGAGGTTATTGTATTCAGAGTCTAGATATTCACTTTATCTCCCAGCTGTTTGAGTCCTTACCACAACCCTCTGCTTCTGAGATTTACTGTCCTCCAGATTCAGACTTTCCTGGTTCAGTTTCAACAGAAACAGTATGTCTGTCCTTGAGGGAAGAGAAATCAGTTTAATTTGGTGGATGGAAATTGGAATTTGCGGGGGGGTCACCTGCTGCCTCTGGCTCCCCCCAATCTTGGATCTCACACTTACATTTCTGGATTCACCTTCAGTTCCTGGGGATAATTCCTTTGTTCCCCTGGGATCTCCCTTTCCGTGTGTTAGGTTTGACCTTTCTCTCTTCTATTAAGTCATTTATCTTTTCTCTGTCCGTTTACTGACTTTATGTGAAGTTTCTGTTTCTTTTCTTCGTTGTTTTGGAGAGAGTTTTGAGAGGGAGAGAAGGCCATCTGGATACTGAAAATCTCCAAAAACCATTCTTACCCAGATGTTTAACATCTCCTTGGGGATAGGCTGAAGTCTAAAAATATTGATGGTGAATGGAAAATCTTATCAGAGGAGGTTTTACTGTGGACTCAAGGTGGATGTTAGGAAAAGGATTCCAGACCACTCAAGCGTTTGATGAAACTGGAGAGGAGCCAAAGCATTTTCCCTGCAGCCGGAACTTCCCACCACTTACCACCTTTTGCCCTGTAATTGCTACTTATGACGTACCTTACAGAAATAATCAGAAACGTGGGCAAAAAGCAAGGTGCAATTATGCTCGACACACTGTTAACCATGGTTGAAGTAAGAGCACCCAGGTATGGGGAGAGGCCGCTCTGTGGTTAACAATTCTTTCTCTTTCAGAGGAGGGGAGTTCAATCATGGCAGCCATGTCAGGTGGCTCACAGCCACTTGTAACTACAGTTTCAAGAGACCCAAATGCCTTCTCCTAGACTTTGTGGGCATCTGAGCACACAGTACATACATGCACATATATGTACATACAAATAAAAAATAAATGTTTAAAAATAGAGAAATCTTGGCAAAGAAAATACACATTCATTGGACTAGCATACAGACATTAAGACAATTTTTTTTTAAATTTTTTGTCTTTTTCAAGACAGGATCTCCCTGTAGCCCCAGCTGGGTCCTGGAACTCATTCTGTAGACCAGGCTGGCCCTGAACTCACAAAGATCCACCTGCCTCTGCCTCCCGAGTGCTGGGATTAAAGGTGTGTGCCACCATGCCTGGCAAGACAATTTTTTTAAAAGACAGAGTCTCGCTATGTAGACCAGGCTGACCTCCAGCTCACAGAGATCCACCTGCCTCACATCCTGAGGGTTGGGATTAAAGGTACGTGCCACCATGCCCAGCAGAAGGTACTTCTGAAAAGTGAATGATAAGGTGATATTCTTCCCCAACTAGCTTTTAATAAAAATATTAATGTAAACATATACTTAAATATAACTTTGATGTCCAAACTGAAAATAAAATCAACTTGTATTCAGTTTAAGGAAATCAACATTTATTGTCACAGAAGGTGTGGTGGTTTGAATGAGTGTCCCCCATAGTATTCAGACATTTTGTCTCCAGTTGGTGGCACTGTTCTTGGAGGTCTTAGAAGGTGTGGCCACGATAGAGGAAGTACGTTATTGGGGGCAGGCTTAGTGAGTTTAACAAGCCTTGTGGTCTCCAGTTGCGCTCTCTGCTTCTTGTGCTCATTGTGAGATGTGACCCTCGGTTTGCTGCTCCAGCCCCGGCCACCATGCTTCCCGCCACAATGGACTCTGATTCCCTGGAACTGTCAATTGTAAGCTCAAAAAAACTCTTTGTTTTATAAGTTCCTTTGGTCATGGTGTTTTATCACAGCAACAGAAAAGTGACTAATACAGAAGGACTTACGTGAAAGGCAAAATTTTAGATACTTTGGTTACCTTTGCTATTCAGATACACCTACTTACAAGAGTATCTCCCCAAAATACACCAATAGCTTTATTGCACAGATGAATAATCTGAAGATTCTTACCCAATTATAACCTAACAAATCTAAACTTCGAGGCAGAGTATGGATTCTAGCTATCATCAACTGTATCCATTCACCGAGGTGTTATGTCTGTCTTACTAAAAACACATTATCCATGAGAAAGCTCCATTCTCTTCACAAGGTATCTAATAGTTTTTACATATACTTTAATATTTCTCTACTCTGCTGTGGTAAGACAACAGAACCAGTTATTTTGCAATTCATGAAAAGTTTCAAAGATTGGAAAAATTTCAACAGATTTTGTGACCATGATTTAATAGTTGTAATGACATGAAAAATGCTCCTAATTAATTAAATAATAAAAACAATATGAATGCATGTCTTTATCCTAAGAAAGCTTTTTAAAGGCACAACTAAATTAAGGATTTATTTTAAGCCATTTAAAATGGTACTTGAAGTCCATAAAATGAAGTATTACATCCATCAGAAAGTACAGTTTTGTGGTTTCTAAATGAGTTCAAGAGAAATTACCTGTTTTGTTCCTTGGGCACCTATTTCTTCTATAGACACATGAACATGAATAGATGTGAACAGAACAGTTACTCCTTTTCAAGGAAACCAATTACCTTTCCTTCCAACTGTTGGTAAAATTTTGAGCCATTTTTTCCCTAGCTTTCCAAAATAATCTTTGTATGTACTTTAAAAGAACAGCCTTTTCTAATACGTTGCCAAGCTTTTTTCTTTCTCTTTCTTTCTTTTTTTTTTTTTTTAAAGAACTATTCTTGACCAAGTTTGGAAAAGGGCATACTGTTCAGTCTACATAAAATCAGTGTGCTCATTTCACAAGAAAATCCTCCAGATGTGGGGCCCTTTTAGAGCTGAAGAGACATTGGCTCTAATATTAGTTATTAAGACCAAGAAGAGTTTAGTGGAGATTATCTGCTTAGTGAGGATGTCAGTTTTTTCACCTCAACTCTTTACTATGTAAGAGGAAATGTCATGGTTCAAGAAGAAGTCATCATAATAAACATTGATGCTTAACTTGTGTTCATTCACCCAGTGTACAGACATGGTGATTTTTAAAGTTCTAGGCAGTATGGTATTCTAGGCCTTTGGGCAAAGCAAGAGTTAGGGTGACAAGCAAAAGTTAAATCAGAGCGTGTGTCCTTTCTGTTTACCTTTCTTTTATTATCTTTGTTCTTTCTCTCCTTCCAGCAAACTCCACCCCTATAGGAAATGAGGAGGTTGAGTATTTGCTCTTCTAAGTCCAGAGAAAGGTATCAAATATTCATGCACTGACACTGAGTACGCAGTTATGTATGTCCATGCTTCATCAATCAGATATATTTTGTTTAATGTTGGGGACTGAACCCAGGGTCTTGTACATGTTACGAACATGCTCTCTTGTTCAGTCATGCCCCCAGCCCTCTCATGCATATTTACTGAGCATCTGATTACTCAAAGTACTGCCTGAGACACATGGTCCCAAAGAGCTTATGAATGAGTGAAAAATTCAAGGTACTTTGGTATGTACTGTGCAGGACAGAGTAAGGAAAGAAAGAGATCATGGTGGACAGATGCCCCAGGGACAAGCTTCTACTCTGAACATTTAGCCTTTTGGATTGTTTTCTCTTTAATTAGCTTGAATTTTGTTGTCGCAGTTATGCTTTTGTATATACTTAAGGAATCTGTGAATATTGAACCCAACTTTAGCCAACAGACTTCCCTGTCTGAGAATTTGAGTGTAGCTGATTGAAAAATTGGAGGTGAACTTTCTTTGGGTTTATATGGAATGGGAGGATTTGTTTGGTAGAAATATTAGACAGAGCTACTTTATTTTTTTTCTAGCCCTGCTATATGCAAGGCCTCAAAAAATTAGTTTAAGACTCAGACTTGTTCCTCTCCACGGAAATCTTTAGTAAAAGGCGAAAGATTTATATGATCTGAAGAGAAACCAGAGTATAGAAAGAACTACTTTAAAAGTAAAGAAAATACCAGGCACGGTGGTGTGTGCCTTTAATCCCAGCACTTGGGAGGCGGGTGGATCTCTGTGAGTTCAAGGCCAGTCTGGTCTACATAGAGAGTTCCAGGCCAGCTGGGCCTACAAGGAGACCCTGTCTCAAAAACACAAAAACAAAACAAAAGAAAAAAATAACCAAACAAAAACAACCAACCAACTAACAAAAACAAACAAAAAAGCTTTCTATTTTTGAGGCTGGTGAGATGGCTCAGCAGTTAAGAACACTGACTGCTCTTGCAGAGGACCCAGGTTCAATTCCTAGTACCTACATGGCAGCTAACAACTGTCTATAACTCAAGTTCCAGGGGACTTGGACACCACCTTCTGACTCCGTGGGCATTGCATGACACAGGTTACACACATGCAGGCAATACACTCATATGCTAAAATAAAAATAATAAATAAAATATTAAAAAATAAAAGTAAAGATAATAGGTTAATTAAAAATAGTGCACACTTTTAACTAGCCTAGTCTACATTGTGAATTCCAGGCCAGCTGTGGCTACAGGAAAACCCTGTCTCAAAAAAGCCAAAAAAGGGATTGGGAGATGGCTCAGTGGTTAAAGAGCACTGGTGGTTCTTGCAGAGTATCTGGGTTCTGTTTCCAGCACCCACATGTTGGCTAACAACTGTCTATGATTCCAGTTCCAGGGGATCTGATGCGCTCTTCTGGCCTCCACAGAAGGAGTTGTGGGGTTCACACAACAGGAGGTGCACTTATACAAATACTCATATATATAAAATAAACAAACCAAAAAGAAAATATTCAAGGTTTTTTTTTTTTTCCCAAGAGCTAAGATTAAAGGCGTGAGCCGCCATGCCTGGCACATTCAAGTTGCTTTTACTGAGAAAATTTTACTGGCCTGAGTCAAATGTCTGAATCAAGTCACTTTAGAGCTTCTATGTCCCTAGCTTCTAATTTTCTGCCTTGTCTTTTGTGAGCTCAGCATCTCTTTACTGTTCTTAAAGTCTTTACATTTATTTAGTGTGTGTGTGTGTGTGTGTGTGTGTGTGTGTGTGTGTGTGTGCATGTGCCATGGTGCACAAGTGAAGATCAGAGGCCAGCTTGCTAGTGTCGTTTTCTCTGTCTATGTGCTCTCCGGACTGAACTCATGCTGAGACTCAGCCACAAGTACCCTTACCCACGGAACCATCTCACATCTCCTCTTAATATTCCATGTGGCAGAGGTTGTAGTACCTTCCAGTTACTTCAAGTAGGAGGGTTAGATGACTGTAGTATTTTTGTTAAGCCTCATTCACTGTTTCTAAATATAAAATGTATCATTCTAGAACCCTATTCTAATGAGCTATGGAGGTAGAGTCAATATTAACTCAATCTGGGATCCTCACACAGGGACTTAATCACCAAAGTGCTCTCAACCCAACATGAAGCACAGGTAGGAGTTTCCCAGTAGCAATTCTTCAACTGACGAATCTTCAGGAGGAATGCTGTTATAGATGCACATTTTAAGAATTTTCATTTATATCTTGTAAAGCAAGATATTTTTGAACAGCTTGTTTGTGTAGCTACACAGGGCCAGAAATGTGCAGCTGAAGGAAAAAGAGACTAGACTCTGCTGGGAGGATGAAGGGAAATTTAGATGGATTTCAGAACCCAGCTTAATCCCATGGCAATTCCTTCCACTGCCTGAGCACCTCTCGGCCCCCTGCCCCCTCAGCTTCCAGATCTCACAGGCTCTTTATCGCTGTTCCTTCTAACAACAGTTGTAGTTGGGTAACTGCTTCTGCCAGGTTCTGTAGGGCAGGGTGGCCTAACTTTTTCCACTCATAACCTCTTTTCACCTGAGAAAGTTTTGTATGATCCTGAGCATAGAGGTATATAAACATAGACACAGGGCTGGAGAGATGGCCTAGCGGTTAAGAGCGCCGACCGCTCTTGCAGAGGACCCGGGTTCGATCCCCAGCAGCCACATGGTGGCCAATAACCATCTGAAACTCCAATTCCAGGAGAACTCCAGTTCCAGGGGAATCCGACACCCTCTTCTGACCTCCACGGCATTGCACGACACGGGTGCACAGACTTGCATGCAGACAGTACATTCATACACATACAGAAATAAATAAAATTAATTAAAAAAATTAAAAAAAACCATAGACACAAAAATGAGACATTTACTGATAATAATTCATAAAGAAATTTAGTTTTAAAAATGATACTTTGGTGTACATATTATTTTACCAATTATTCAAGATGAAAGCAAATTTGCATATGAGATGGATGTGTATACTTCTTTTTACATAAAGAATGAAATCTGAGAATTTTTTTTTTTGGTCTTTTTTTGAGACAGGTGTCCTGGAACTCACTATGTAGACCAGGCTGGCCTTGAACTCATAGAGATCTACCTGCCTCTGCCTCCCGAGTGCTGGGATTAAAGGTGTGCACCACGACGCCCATTGTAGTTGTATTTCTATAAGAGTACAAAACTCTGGATACATAGTAAAAACACTGCAACTCATCATATATAAGAGTCTTGAATCTGAACTTAGGTGTTTCAGGCAGTGCTCAGTGGTGTTGCATGGTATGCCAGCATGCACGGTCCAGACTACATGTTGTGTGTTCAGAACCCAGGCTTCAGTGAGGCCACATGGGTGAGCACCGACAGAAACACCTTTATTTCATTACACATGATTTTAATGAATTTTTGGTCTGTGCATGTTCAGAAACCTTTCATTTCTGATTGCCATTGTTTTGTGACCCCACATTCAGTTTTGTGATCCCACATGGGGTTGTGACCCACAGTTTAAGATGCTGTGCTGTGTGAGTTGGCAGGAGACCAAGGCAGCAGTGATTCCTGCCCTCCCGGATCTTACAGAGAATAAGCAGTTCCTTGAGGATTCCTGATTCATTTGAATCTAAACGTGCAACTATTTCTGTTTTTCTGAGCGACTACTTTCAACTTTGTTTACACAGCTTCCCATCTCCTAGCAAATGCCTGGCCTATCTGATAGCTTTCCAGACAAGTTGGGTGGCTAAAACACAGCCCAGGAAAGCTTAAAACTCCACCTGACTTCCGATTCAAAGAAATCCCTTCTCCCTCCTCCCTCATGTGTTGCGCTTGTTCATGGGGTCTGGAGGGAGAGCTGGGAGGATGTTGGTTGCTCCCTTTCCCCTAGGGTCAATCAACCTCTAAGAGAAAAGCTCAGTGGGATGAAATGCCTCTCCAGTGCAGCCGGTCTCAAAGCTGCAACCGATCCTTGCTGTATTCTTCCAATGTGTTCATTCTCAATTCTCCCTTGCCCTTTGCCTCACAGATACTGGCTTAGCTGTTCACATTCTGTGGTGAAGTAGAACCTCTGCTCATTTCTGAGATTCCCAAGGTCCAGGCCTGCTGCACTTGTCCAGGGATCACCCTGGGCACTAGGAGAGGGGGCATCACCTGGGTACCAAACTCGTTCTTCTCTGCCTTTCCTGTGAAGCGGCAATTGTACTCTTTGCAAATGAGCAAGGTAAACAATTTCTGGCACTATGGATTTCTTTGCTTGTAGATCTTTTTGGAACAAGGAGCTCAAGTGGATGCCAGCTGTACTTTAAAGTTCAACGGGACTCTTGTGGATCTTCTGGTAGAATTGTTACCCTTCTGAAAAACATGACTGGAATCTGAAGTTGCAGGGAGAAGCAGCACAGGTTCCCACAGTGGGGAAGTGAGGGTGATAGTAAGTGGAGACGGTACTGACTTTGTTCCTTCATTGTGAGGCCCAGACATTCTACTTCTTCGAGACACAGCAGAGCACAATGGTGGTTGATTTCATCAGACCCCTTTCACCTGTGTATACACTCTGTCCATGTCATCTCCAAGCTCGTACTTTCAACAGGCTGCTCTAGCACTCCATCAGTGAGGGGTGCAGTGAATGAGAGGCAGTGGACCTCACAGTCATGTGAAACTGCTTCACTTTCTTTGCTATAAAATGGTACCTTTGTCCCAGGCTGAATAAATGGTTCTGTCCTCCACAGTACAGACTGAATGCTCTGTAAAAATGGTGCTGGCCAGGGACAGGTAGATATAAAAGACAAAAGTAAACTGTCAAATCCCAGCAGGTAAATTTCGCTGACCCTTCCGGGTTCAAGTGGTCCAATGTAATCAGCTTGATGGGTGGTCTCAAAAGAACACTGGTAAAAAGTGTTAAGGTTTGGCCTCTGTTGTTAGCAGGCTTGATATCTGCTAATGGCAGAGGGAAGTGCAGCCTTAGTGAATGAGAGTCCATGCTCTTGGCCTCATACCCTCCATCCCTGAATCACTGAGCTGACACTGGGGTGGCTGATGTTAAGAATGTGGCCACACATCCTTTTGTCTTCTTGTTTGCCTGATACTTTTTCCATGGTAAATACCATCTGGAATGTATTAATATGTGATACAAACACCTTCATCCTTTATGTTTCTTTCCATAGGTCCATCCATTTTCTTCTTTACCTGGTCTCCTTGTTCATAACATTCCAAATGTCTCCCTTCCACATTCCAGATCTCAGTCAAGCCATTCACTTATTTCTCATAAAGACGACCAGGTGCAACATACGTCTTCCGTCATTTAGTGTCCCCTGTCCCTTGTTCACAAAAGTCTCCCCAGATGGTCAAAGGTGTGAAGAGGGAGAAGCGCTTGTGATGGCGAGGGCAGTGGAGCCTAGGATACCTGCTTCATGCAGCTTAGTTGTATAATTCATCCAGACTCACGCACAGGCCCAGAGGTACTACTTCAGTCTATTGACATGACTGGTTGACACATCCTATCATATGATCCGGTCAATCTGAGGGAACCCATGCCATAATGTGACACTCACCATGGGGTCAATTTTCGTTCCATCTCTCACAGGAGCACACTGTTTTAAAATGGGATATATGCACTAGAGCCATACAACTTGTCATTTGGGTGAAAATGGATGGAACTGTAAGTCATTATGTTTAACAAAACAAGCCAGGTACAGAAAGACAAGTACTATATATTTTCTCTTATATGTGAGTGATGATGATGATGATGATAAAGGCAACCAGAAAGTAGTAGATGGACTAGTGGGGAAGACGAAGGTCAGAGAGGCTTGGGTAGAAGAAGGCAGTAAGGTGGATATGATGAACATATGTTCTATGCATGTATGGAAATGTCACAGTGAAACCCTTTAATCTGTGTAATTAATATGCACTAACGATGCCATTAATCTGGCATATAGTTATCTGCTGCAGCTAACAATGTCTTGTTCCAGAACTGTTGAGATTTATTTTGTGACTCTCCTACAGGAATTTATTATAAGCTACCCATGTGCCCTCCCCATCCCAGGTTGGATGACCAAGTCACAGGCGAAAACACATCACTGCTGAGACTTAAAGATGGTGCCATATCCTGCTCTGCATTCTCTTAGACCAGAGAGGCTTCCATACCATTACTAAATGAGTTCAAGTACTGTCCTCGGATGAACATATGTGTTCATCTGAAACCTGTCACCAACCAGCTCATTACTGGGTGGCCGAGCCTTCAGGACATGAACGTTGACTGGGGGACATTTCATATTCAAATCATCACATCAAGTACTGTCCTCAGATGAACATATATGTTCATCTGAAACCTGTCACCAACCAGCTCATTACTGGGTGGCCAAGCCTTCAGGACATGAACGTTGACTGGTGGACATTTCATACTCAAATCATCACATCAAGGGAATAAAACCATAGAGGGAAAGAGGGCAGAGCGTTATAGGGATTTGCAAAGAAATGGTTATAAGAATGGGACAGGGAACTCAGAGGAAATAAAAGGGAAATGGAGAAGAGGTGTCTTTTTATTTTTATATTTTGTTTATTATTAAATTTTTATATTCTAGATCCTTTTTATTTAAATTTTTAAAATTTTTTTTTAATTTTATTTATTTCCGTATGTGTATGAATGTGTTGTCTGCATGCAAGTCTGTGCACCCGTGTCGTGCAATGCCACGGAGGTCAGAAGAGGGTTTCAGATTCCCCTGGAACTGGAGTTTCAGACGGTTCTCGGCCGCCATGTGGGTGCTGGGGATCGAACCCGGGTCCTCTGTAAGAGCGGTCGGCGCTCTTAACCGCTAAGCCATCTCTCCAGCCCCTTATTTAATTTTTTAAAGGGGGTGTTTTGGGGTTTTTTTTTTGGCTGTTTTTATTTTTTGGTATATTTTTATTGAACTTTCATGTATTTCATATGAAACATCTTAATCATTTTTATTTTTTATATATATATTTTTTAAATTTTATTTATTTCTGTATGTGTATGAATGTACTGTCTGCATGCAAGTCTGTGCACCTGTGTCGTGCAATGCCGCAGAGGTCAGAAGAGGGTCTCGGATTCCCCTGGAACTGGAGTTCTCCTGGAATTGGAGTTTCAGACAGTTCTCGGCTGCCATGTGGGTGCTGGGGATCGAACCTGGGTCCTCTGCAAGAGCGGTTGGCGCTCTTAACCGCTAGGCTATCTCTCCAGCCTTGGCTGTTTTTATTTTTTGGTATATTTTTATTGAACTTTCGTGTATTTCATATGAAACATCTTAATCATTTTTACACCCCCTCCCCCATCCACAGCCTCCCCTAGCCTCCCCACATTTTCTTTATCCTCCGGTTCTTCATCTTGGCTCATTTCATTTCCCAGCTGCTGTGAATAGTGCAGCAGTAGCATGGATATGGATGTAAAGGTGTCTCTGTGGTGTGCTGACTTCTTTGGGTATATGTTCTAGCAGGGTAAAGCTGGGTCACATAGTGCTTCTGTTTTCCCTATTTGTGGAACCTCCATATTGATTTCCATAGAGTCTACCAGCTTAGGTTCCCACCTGCAGTGAATAAGGGTCTTCCTTCCTTCACATCCTCACCAGGACTTGTCATTTGTTTACTTGGTGAAAGTCCCTCTCAGTTGAGTGAGATAGGATTTCAAGGCAGTTTTAATTTGCATTTCCCTGATGGCTAATAATGCTGAATACTTAAAAAAAGACTTATTGGTCATTTGTGGAGAACTATATTCAGTTGAGTAGCTTATTTATTGATTGGATGTATTTGACTTGCTTGGTGTTTTTTTTTTTTTAATAGTTTATAACAGTCTAGGCACAAACTCCCTATATAATGAATAGTTGGTGAAGACTTGTTGCCCCATTCTGTAGGCTGTCTCTTCACTAGGGTGATTATTTTCTTTGCTGCGCAGTTTTTTCCCCCTCAAGAGGGGGGGAATATTTTATTGACAACCAAGGACCTAGCCTTAAAAGAGGAAAGCACACAGGACTGCAAACTAAAATCCAGTAGCCAGTAAGGGCTGGCTGGGCCAGGAGCACTGCATCCTGGGGCCTCACCTTCTCTCACCAGTAGACACACAGGATTGGGTATCCCAGGGCTTGGGCAGAGCCTATGGTGTCCCAGAGAGGGAGAGGATGTGTGATGCCTCACCACGAGCCACAGAATGAGGAGGGAAAGTGGAGTGAAGCTCGCTCATTGCCCAAGAGCACTTCATCCTCTCAGAGCCAATACCAGATAGAGGATGGAACCATCTAGAATCTCGTAATCAGCTCCCGTCTTCTCATTATTCGTCTGACTGATGTTGCTTGTGAGCTGCTGCTGTTGTGGGACTCCCTCTTTCTCTTCCACATGCTCCTTGGTCTGCTCTGCCTGGTCTGTGGGTCCATCTCTTTTCTAGTCAGCATCCTCACTTGAACTAGCACCTTCTTCCAGCTTGGGGCTGCAAGCAGATACACTGCTGCTGGGGTCTCCACTGTTGCTTCGCAGTGCCCTGCTAATGGAGGACACTTCTGCTTTTGGGTCATGTTCTGGGTCTACCCTTTCTTCCTTCCACTGAGTTCTGAGGGATTATTTCATTTCAGTGGCATTGTAGATAAAAAGGAGGCCAGCTTAGTTATGCCTCTGTGATTCCGCACATCCCTAGTGAGCTGGGGTGAGTGGAAGGCAGGAGCAGAAACAGAAGGTTTTTTTCTTTGTTTGTTTGTTTGTTTGTTTGTTTTTTTGTTTGTTTTTTTGGTCTTTTTGAGACAGGGTCTCCCTTTAGTCCCAGCTGGCCTGGAGCTCGCTATGTAGACAGGCTAGCCTTGAACTCACAGACATCCACCTGCCTCTGCCTCCCAAGTGCTGGGATTAAAGGCGTGTGCCACCATGCACAGCAAGAAGGTTTTTAATTTCATGTAATTCCATTTGTCAGTTCTTGGTATTATTTCTAGTGCTATTAGAGTCTTTGAAAGAGAATCCTTGTGTATGCCTATAGCCTTATGTTGTTGTTGCTAATACATATTTTGAAAACTAATTTATTCATACATCTGGTCCCACTTGCCACCCCACCCTTTCTTATCACCCCCATCATATTCCCTGTTCCCCCAACAAGCCCCCTCCCACTATCATGCCTTTAAAAATGTTTTTGTTTTGTGATGAGCGTGGCATGGGTGTGGATCTATTCACTGGAGCACGAGTACCTCGCCACTGGCTCCTTCACTGAGGAAACGATGCCCCCTTCCCTCAGCAGCCAATCAACCGCCAACTGCTGTCTGACTGAATGTTGACGGGCCCAACCTTGTGTAGGGCATGGCAGGTAATTATAGCTGCTGTGAATTCATGACTGCAGCGGCCATGTCATGCCTAAAAGATAACATTTCATGGCCCTCCTTCCCATCTTACCATTCGTGCATTCTTTACACCCCCTCTTCCGTTATGTTCCTTGATCCTTGGAAGGGGTATTACAGGTGTTCCATTGAGGCCTGATTTCTAAACAGTCACTTCTTCTCACTTGACCAGCTCTGAGCCTCTGCATTAACTTCTGATCACTGTAAACAGAAGCTTCCCTGACCAAGGCTGGGAACAGCACTGATCTATGGGTATAAACATACATATTTAGAAGGAAGTTTGACATGTCCAGTTAGCACAACAGAAGCAGTAGGTTCACCAATGACCATCACAGGGATTTTGACTAGACCTACAGTATCAGGTAATAACTCCTATCTTCAGAGAAGATCAGATCCAATCAGAGTACAGTTGGTTACCCCTGTAATAGTTAGCCACTGTTGCACCGGTGGCTACATCTAGCTTCTATCTTGAAGTGTCTTTCCTATATTTTACTGTACCAGTTTCAAAGTCCCAGGTCTTATCATAAAGACTTTGACTCATTTCGAATAGATTTTTGTGCAGGTGGAGAGCTATAGATCTAGTTTCAGTCTTTTACATATGGGAAGTCCAGTTTGCCTAGTATTCTTTGCTAAGGAGGCTGTTTTTACTTCAATAAATGTTTTTGGTGCATTTGTCAAAAATTTAGGTGCTTGCAACTATATGGGTTTATTTCCGTGTTTTCTGCTTTATTCCATTGACCTATAAGTCTATTTTTGGGCCAGTTTCATGCTGTTTTTGTTATTATGGCTCTGCATTATAGTTTATGTATTGTGACACTTCCAGTATTGGTCTTTCTGCTTTGGCTATTCGGAGGTTGTGCTGGATAGCTTTGGTGTCAACTTGACACACCTGGGTTGAGGGAGCCTCAATTGGGGAATTGGCTCCATTGGATTGGCCTGTGGCCACATCTGTGGAGTATTGTCTTGATGGTTGAGCAGTGTGGGAGAGCCCAGCCCACAATGAGTGGTGCCACCCTGGGCAGGTTGTTGTGTACTGTATAAGGAAGCTGGCTGGGCATGAGCCAGGGGAGCAAGCCAGTGAACAGCACTCCTCCATGGCCTGTGCTTCAGCTCCTGCCTCCAGGTTCCTGCCCTGAGTTCCTGCCTTGGGCTCCCTGAGAACTGTGACCCAGGAGATGTAAGCTGAATAAACCTTTTCCTCCCCAAGTTGGTGTCGGTCAGAGTGTTTTGTCACAGCAATGGAAGACAAACTAGAATAGAAATTGGTACCAGAAGTGGGGTATTGCTGTGACAGACCTGACCTTGGTGTTTTGGGGAAAGATTGTGCAGGTGTTTGGAACTTTGGGCTGGGAAGATCATTGAATGCCTAAAGATCCTTGCTGTGGAGCTTGGAGCAGTTTTGCTGAAGGAGTTGTAGAAGATGAGAGAGGCCTGGCTTGTGAAGTTTCTAGTTTCAAAGGGGAGCAGAGATCATCAGGACTGTGTAATCTGTGGGTTCTGGTCAGCTGGGGCTGAAGAATCAGCTGTAAGTAACAAGAGACCAGAACCTGAAATGAAATCTTTGTTGTACTGGGACAATTGATGCTGGTTGGCTGGGGCTGAAGAATCAGCTGTAAGTAACAAGAGACCAGCGTCATTGTGGTGAAATCTTCTGGGAAGAATTTCTTCAGGGTCACCACACAGAAGCTGTGATCCAGAAGGGGCCCGAGCCTCCATGTCAAGCCAGAAGCAGGACTTGGTAACATGTAAGTATCTCCTATATGGTTCCGGTGTTGAAATTTGAGGGGATCACAGAGAGCAGCCGAGGCTTGGCACTATGAGAGGTCAGGAAAGACCATTGGTGGAAGTGCACCTCAGTTGCAGTGAAGACCCCAGGATTGCAGGGGTCATGGAGAGAAGCTGAGGCTTTGCACTAGAAGAGGCCAGAAGAGACCATTGGTGAAGGTGCTGCCTCAGTTTCAGTGGCAACCCCAGCTTTTTTGGAGATGCCAGGACCATGGGATGACCACCAAGAGCAGCAGCAGGTGTGGAATGGAGTCAGCCTGGGCCTTCGAGATGAGCTGTGTGTGCCATGGATGGCAGAGTTGGAGAGGGGGAGCTGCTGAAACCCTTTGGAGCCCAGAAGATCGTGAGTGAATCCCAGGTATCCAGTCTTGAGCTACTTTGCTGGACTTAGGTTTTGTTTGAGAGTGCCTGATTCTTCCCTTTGAAATAAGACAGTACTTGTTTTGGATTTTACAGCAGCCCACAGTTAAGAGACTTTTAATGGACTGTGGTGCCTCCTTTCTTCTTTCTTTGAATTGCTTCAATTCTCTGAAGGGTTGGTTTTCCGGAATGTATTCTTTTTAAGTTTGTTTATGTCATGGAAATTTTCTCTCTCCTTCAAACTATGATTGACATTTTGCTGGGTATCGTAAATCCTGGGTTGGCATCTATTGCTCCTTAACACTGGGAATGCTTTGCTCAGGATGTTCTTCTTGCTTTCATAGTTTGTGTTTGAGAAGTCAATTGTAATTCTGATAAGTCAGTTGTAATTTTGATCGGTTTCCCCTTATAGGTCACTTGTGTTTTTCTCTTGTGGCTTTACGGATTTTATCTTGTTTTGGGTTTTTTTTGGTCTAGCATTTTCACTATGATGTGGCATGGAGGAAATTTTCTTTCTGATCTTGTCTGTTTTGAGTTCTCTGTGCTTCTGTATTGGTATTGGTTTGATCTTTTTTTAGTTTGGGGAAGTTTTTGGGGAAGTTTTCATCTATTATTCTTGTTGAAGATCTGCTCAATCCCATTCTCTTGGGATTCTTCTCCTTCCTCTATTCCTTATGATGCAGAGGTGGTTTGATCTTTTCATAGTGTCTACAGCTCCTGGTTGTTCCATTTTGGTATTTTTTAAAATTTTTCATAATATTTCCTGAGTTTTTAGTTGTTCTGTGTTATCTTCCACAGAACAACTTTGTTCTGTGTTCTTTGTTCTGCTTCCTACATTATGCTTCTGAGGCTTTTTCACCTTCCTTTCCTCTTGATTGGATGGATGTGTTGATTCCTTTTTCATTTCCTTTTTCTGATTTCTTTATTATTCTACTTCTTTTTGGAGCTTATCAATCTCTTCTTGTTGCTCTTTGCTTCACTGGTTGGTTCCTTATTTTTGTCTAGCCTGGGATTCTTTTCCGTGTTTCTACTTCCTTCCGGGAGCTTGTCATTCTATCTTCTCTTTCTCTCTAGGTCCTTTTTGAGATCCTCATTTCTTTTCTTAGTTCTTTAAATTGTTCTTTATGATCTTGTTTTAAGTTTTCTTTAAGTATGTTCTGAATTGTTTTTCTGATGTCTGTGAACTGGGGCATCCCCAGAGGGATCCCACTGCAGGAGTCTTCCATCGGGTTGTTAAAGCTTGGCACGGGATTTTCTTGCCCCTTTCCAGTTTAGTCTCTTCTTTGTGATCCTGGCATATGGGCTTCTCTCTTGCCTGTATTCCAATGGAATCCTAAATGCCTCTTCACTGTGTTTAACGGCTTGCTTTTGCTTGCCTCCTTCAGTGCTTCTTCCTAATCTCAGTTGGCGGGGTTGGGGGGGGTGCGCTTCCCGCTCCCCCCCCCCCCCCCCCCCTACCTTCCGCTGGGCTCAGAGGATCTCAAATCTCAAACGAGTCACACAAGCCTACCTAACTCCGCCCCCACAGCCAAAAAATCCAATCAAGCCAAGACCACACCTTTAATCCAGCGGAGGGGATAACTCCAACCTCACAGATAAACTTCTTTTTTTTGTTTGATTTGTTTTCTCCTTTCTTCCTTGCTTATGGAGTGTTTTGACTTGTCTAAGCTTTAGGCTTCCCTTTCTGTTCTGAAAGTTTCTCCAAAGAATCACTTGGACACTTCTTTCGGTGTGGATCCAGTGGGGGCGGGTGGGGTTCCTGTTTAGCTCCGCCCCTAGACCTGTGCTTCAGGTGGTTTCTTGGGATCACCCAGATCTTCAAAAGCCTCACACTGGCCCACCTTTTTTTTATTTATTTTTTCGTTGTGCTTGGAATGTACTGCTCTGCATGGCAGTTTGTGCACCCGTGTCGTGCAATGCCCGCGGAGGGTCAGAAGAGGGCTCGGATTCCCCTGGAAACTGGAGTTCTCCTGGAATTGGAGTTACGACCGGTTCTCAGCCGCCATGTGGGGGCTGGGGATCGAACCCGGGGTACTCTGCAAGAGCAGTCGGTGCTCTTCACTGGCTAGGCTATCTCTCCAGTCCACTGGCCCACCTTTAATACCAGCTGGGAGGACAACTCTCCCCCC
>VZQC01008907.1:1990438-2115001 GCA_009823505.1 Rhizomys pruinosus
ACAGCTACACAAGCCAATCGAGCCAAAGACAATTAAATCAAACCAAACAATCCACCTGGCTGAAGCACCCAGCTCCTACGTGTGCTTCAGGTGGTCTTGGGAAATCCCTGATCGGAAGTTGTTATTTGTTTTTTTTTTTTTAATAATTTTTATTTTATTTCTGTATGTGTATCAATGTACTGTCTGCATGCAGGTCTGTGCACCCGTGTCGTGCAATGCCGTGGAGGTCAGAAGAGGGTGTCGGATTCCCCTGGAACTGGAGTTCTCCTGGAATTGTAGTTTCAGACGGTTCTCGGCCGCCATGTGGGTGCTGGGGATCGAACCCAGGTCCTCTGTAAGAGTGGTCGGTGCTCTTAACCACTAGGCCATCTCTCCAGCCCCCCTTTTTTGTTATTTTTTTTATGTTATTGTTATTTGTATATAGAATGTTGACACTATATCTTGCTACTTTGTTGAAAATGTTTATCAGATTTAAGATTTGTTGATGGAGATTTTTGGTCTTTTAAGTCCTGGATCAAGTCAACTGCAAATAGGGATATTTGACTTATTCTTTTTCCCATTTATTTTTCATTATTCTTGTTATTTTTGAGGCAGGATCTCCTGTAGCCCAGGCAGGCCTCAAATTTACTATGTAGCCTTGAACTTCAGATCCTCCCGCCTCTACTTCCCAAGGGCTGGGATTACAATTGTGTGCTGCCATACCCAGTTGATGTGGTTCTAGAGATCCCACTCAGGGCCTTATGCATGCTAGGCAAATACTCTATCAACTGAATTGCATCCCACCCTCCTTTCCTATGTCTATAGCTTTTACTTTTTTCCTCATGACTTAGTGAGTTGTGTAAGACTTCAAGCACTATATTAAATAAGAGTACAGAAAATGGGCACCTTGTTGTTTCCGATTTTAGAGGGCATGCTGTTAGTTTCTCCCCATTTACTATAACATTAGCTGTAGGTTTGCCATATGAGGGCACTATTATGTTGTGGTATGCTCCTTCTAACCCTGGTTCTTTCAGGGCTTTTATCATAAAGGGATGTTGAACTTTGTCAAAGGCCTTGAGATAATCATGTGGCTTATGACCGTCAGTATACTCACTTGCTGAATTGCATATGTTGAACAAACTTTGGGTTCAAAGTTCTACATTAGGCACCTCAAAGTGCTGAGCCTAGGAGAGAGGTCGAGATATCTATCATCTATGTATGTATGTATGTATGTATGTATGTACATATGTATGGATGGAGTGGCCTTCTGGTTTGCTGAAGAGGGAAAAGCCTGGGGTTCCAGATCAAAGTGCTGGAGTTATTTAAACTTAGCTACAATGACATGTATACCTGATAGCAGATACAGTGTTATAAGGAGGCCAGAGGATCTGTGGTGGAAAACAGGTTTGACTTTAAAAAATTACTTATTGCAGCTGTAGAGATGGCTCAGCAGTTAAGAGCACTGCCTGCTCTTCCAGAGGACCCAGGTTTGATTCTCAGTTTGATTCCTGGCCTCTACATGATGGATAACAACTATCCAAACTCTAGTTCTAGGAGATCTTTATTCTCTCCATGGGCTTTGCCCAACATGGGTGCACTTGCATACATGCAGGCAAACACTCATACACATAAAATAGATTGATAAAATTAGTTTATTTATTAATTAATGAATTATTTAACATGTATAAGTGTTTTGCCTGCAGGTATCTAAGTGCCCTGTGTGCATTCAGTGCCTGTGAAGGCCAGAAGAGGGTGCAGGATCTCCTGGAACTGGAGTTATGGACAGTCATTAGTTGCCATGTGGGTGCTGGGAACTGAACCTGAGTCCCCAGCAAGAGCAGCCAATGCTGTTAATCACTGAACCTGTCTCCTGTCTCCAGCCCCTAAGGTTCGACTATTTTTGATGTTTACATTTGACAGACTGACTAGGGAGCAGGAAGCATGACCGGAACCCAGAATCATAGATATTTTGTTGTATAATTCCAAGTATACATTTCCCTTTTCCTTTTATAATGAATTGTTTTATTTAATATTCATAAGGCATATATTGTACTTGATTCATCCCTCTCCCATCGCTTTCCCTCTAACTCCCCCATCTCCTCCACTCTCCCTCTCAACTACATGTACTCTCTCTTTTTCTTTTTAAAAATTTAATACCTCTGAATCCATTTAGTGGTGCCTATGTGTGCATGGGTTTGAAGCCATCTTCTGGAGCATGGGTAGCCTCTCTGGGTACATATCCTTAAAAAAGTCTTCCTCCTCCTAGCAGAGTCTGCCAGGAGCTCCTCAGATAGGAGTGGGACTTTATGACCTCCTGCCCTCATCAATGCTGGATTTTGGACGGCTTGATCTTGTGCAAGTCTTGTGCGTGAAGTCCCGGCTTTGTGAGTTCATGTGTCTGACAAACAATGTTTCTCTATAGACATCCACTCCCACTGGCTGTGACAGTCTTTCTTCTTCCTCTTCCCTGATGATCCCTGAACTTTTCAGGGAGCGGGTGGGATGTCCTATTTAGAGCTGAGCACCCCACAGCCTCTTATTCTCTATATGCTGATGGGCTGTGGGTCTCTGTTAATCACCATCTACTGCCAAAAGATGCTTTTCTGCTGAAAGTTGAGAGATGCACTGAAAAACTGCTTCCCAAGTTCTCTTTCTGTATTTTTTTTTTGCACAGGATTGTCTGGCTCATTCTGTGTAATGCCAAGGAAAGCCTGCATAGATATTTTCTCTCTTATGCTATGGCTTTACTTTATTTTTTCCTCCTCTTCCAAAGAAAGCTAGGCATGGCTTTGGTTTTTAGGGGCAGCAAGAAGCTCTTTTTGTAGCGCTGTTTCTTTCAGGGGAAGCAGACTTGGGTATGTTGAAATTTTTTTTCACTAATGTACTATTTTTCTTTGATTAAGGAAAAGTCTTAAATGCAAAATCTTCAGGGAAAGAGAACGTAAAGATTGAAATAAATGTTAAGGTGCAAGTGACAGGCTAGAAAGGTGCATCAGAGTGGATCATCAGGACACGTGGCATAAGTGGAGAGAATTAAGGAGACAGAATAGGAGAGGAGAGGAAAGCTGGCATGTAGGGGCCAAGGGTTTGCCCAGTGCTGGCTCTGCCCCCTGTAGCACAGGGGTGCAGCATTTAGTGGGGTTGACTGCTCCTGAGATCTAGGGGACAGTGCTAACAATTCTAAAGCAAGTGGAAATGTCCACCTCCCTCTAGGCTGGTGCTTGCTTTCTCTCCTCTCAGACTTTGCTTGGTTTCTCAAATTTGTATTTTCTCAAATGTACAAGACACCTGTGTCCATCTAGGTTTCCGCTGCATGGATTCCCATTTATTCTTTTTTTTTTTTTTTTTTTAAATCCATACCTTGTTCCCTGCTGCTGCATTTTTTTTTTTTTTTTATTAATTTTATTTATTTATGTATGTGTATGAATGTACTGTCTGCATGCAAGTCTGCGCACCCGTGTCATGCAATGCTGCGGAGGTCAGAAGAGGGTTTCGGATTCCCCTGGAACTGGAGTTCTCCTGAAATTGGAGTTTCAGACGGCTCTCGGCCGCCATGTGGGTGCTGGGGATCGAATCCGGGTCCTCTGTAAGAGCGGTCGGCGCTCTTAACCGCTAGGCCATCTCTCCAGCCCCCCCATTTATTCTTTCAACATTTATTGCTCCTATAGAAACAACTCTCCTTGAGCGGGGTCAAGTCAGTTATTGAAATTAGTCACTGAATTAATGGAGGATTTATTTATTTACTTATTTATTTTTGGTCTTTTTGAGACAGGGTCTCCCTATAGCCCCAGCTGGCCTTGAACTTACAGAGATCTGCCTGCCTTTGCTTCCTGAGTGCTGGGATTAAAGGCGTATGCCACCATGCCCAGCCAGACTATTTTTTGTTTGTTTGTTTTTTTTGAGACAGGGTCTCCCTATGGCCTCAGCTGGCCTGGAACTCACTCTGTAGACCACGCTGGCCTTGAACTCACAGAGATCTGCCTGCCTCTGCCTTCTGAGTGCCTATCATGCCTGGCTTAAAGATGGTTCTTAGCCACCATGTGGGTCCTGGGAATTGAACCCAGGTCCTCTGCAAGAGCAGTAGGTGCTCTTAACCACTGAGCCATCTCTCCAGCCCCAACTTTTTTTTTTTTTTACAATGGACTACTATTTAATCTTAAGAAAGAAGGTAATTAATTCTCTATTTGTGACAACATAAATGAACTGGGAGGACTTGATGCTAAATGAAACAAGCCAGATGTGGAAAGGTAAATACTGCATATATCACTTATATGGGAAACTAAGTAATAATAATAACAACAATAATAAAAATAACTTAACTGAACTCATAGTAACAAGACATAATAATAGTTACTAGTAGGTAGGGTTAAGTAAAAGGAGAGAAACTGGTCAAACCGTACAAACATTCAGGCATAAGACGTACAAGTTCTGAGTCAGAGAGAGATGGCTCAGGAAGAGGAGTACTTGTCAAGCCTGGTGACCTAAGTTTGATCTTGGGACCCACATAATGGAAGGAGAGAACTGACTCCCAAAAGTTGTTCTCTGACTTCTACATGTGCATGCATATACATACACACACACAGAGAGACACACACATGGACACACACACACACATACACATACATACTGATTAAATAAATAAATGTGAAAACTTAAAAGTGCCCAAGTTCTAGAACTGTAATACAATTTGGTGTTGAGTTAATATTGTATTTTCTGCTTAAAATTTGATGGAAAGGTGGGTACATATATATTGAAAACATCACATTGTACACATTAAATATATACAGTTTTCAGCTCTTGGATCCCAATAAAGCTGAAAATAAAAGGAAAAATGTATCTTTGAGCTTTAAAAATAAAACAACTCAAAATGAAAATTTGTCACTATTATACTGTTACTGCAACAATTTATAACGAGTCTTGTATAGTAAACTTTGTGAAAGAAGGGCTAACAATACATTAATGAAAAGTAAATATTGATCAATTGATTGATTAAAACAACCACATGTTATACATTAAATCAATAAATATCATAAAACATATAAATGGACTGAAAGACAAAAAACATACAATCATCTCAATTGATGCAGAAAAAGCCTTTGACAATATGCTTTCATGTTTAAAGTCCTAGAGGGAATTAGAATGGAAGGAACATTCCTCAACATAATCAAAGCCATATACAACAAACCCACAGCCAACATCATCCTAAATGGAGAAAAATTAGAAGCATTCCCCTTAAATGTAGGAACTCAGCAAGGCTGTCCCCTATCACCATTCCTCTTCAATATAGTACTTGAAACACTTGCTAGGGCAATAAGGCAAGAAAGGGAAATTAAAGGAGTACTAATTGGAAAAGAGGAAGTCAAACTATCCCTCTTTGCAGATGATATGATAGTTCACCTAAGTATGCTAAAACCTCCACCAGAAAACTCTTAGAAATGATTAAGAGTTTCAGTAAAGTGCTGGCTTTGGCAGCACATATACTAAAAATTGGAACGATACAGAGAAGATTAGCATGGCCCCTGTGCAAGGATGACACAGAAATTCATGAAGTATTCCATATTTTTTAAAAAAAGAGTTTCAGTAAAATGGCAGGATTCAAAATTAACCTAAAAAAATCAGTAGCTGGGACTGGAGAGATAGCCTAGCGGTTAAGAGCACTGACTGCTCTTGCAGAGGACCCGGGTTCGATCCCCAGCACCCACATGGCGGCTAAGAACCGTCTGTAACTCCAATTCCAGGAGAACTCCAGTTCCAGGGGAATCTGAGACCCTCTTCTGACCTCCGCAGCATTGCACGACACGGGTGCACAGACCTACATGCAGACAGTACATTCATACACATACAAAAAAAAAAAAATCAGAAGCCTTTCTTTACACCAACAACAAGCAACTGAAAAAGGAATACAAAGAAATCTTCCCACTCATGATAACCTCAAAAACAATAAAATACCTAGGAACAAACCTAACCAAAGACACCAAAGATTTCTACAAAAATTTTTTAAACTCCCGAAGAGGGGTTTTAAAAGAAGACATCAGAAGATGGAAAGACCTCCCATGCTCATGAATTGGAAAAATTAATATAGTAAAAATGTCCATTCTACCCAAATTAATCTACAGATTCAATGTAATCACAATTAAAATCCCCGTGAATTTCTTCACAAACTTGGAAAAAAATCCTTAAATTCATATGGAAAAACAAAAGACCCAGAGTAGCCAAAGCAACACTGAGCAAAAGTGCAATATAGGGGGATCAGTATACCAGACTTCAAACTACATTTCAGGGCTATAGTCATAAAAACAGCCTGGTACTGGCACAAAATCAGACCCATAGACCAATGGAACAAAATTGAAGATCCAAACTTGAGATCATACAATTTCAGCCACCTCATATTTGATAAAGGGGCCAAAAAGACTCAATGGAGGAAAGACAGCATATTCAGCAAATGGTGTTGGCAAAACTGTATTGCCACTTACAGAACAATAAAATTAAACCCTTACCTCTCATCCTGTACAAAATCAACTCCAAATGGATCAAAGACCTCATGTGAAACCTGAAACTATGAAGGCAATAGAAGAAAACGTTGGTAGCAACCTACAAGGCATGGACATAGGAAAAAACTTTCTAAATCAAATAGCAGTCACACAGGAAATAAGGTCGGCAGTTGACAAATGGGACCTCATCAAACTCAAAAGCTTCTGTACAGTGAAGGAAACAATCAAGGAAGTGAAGATAAAACCCACAAAGTGGGAGGAAACCTTTACTGTAGATACATCTGACAAAGCATTGATTTCCACAGTACATAAACTACTCAAAAAACAAAGAAGACAAATGATCTACTCAAAAGATGGGAGGAAAGAGATGAACAGAAATTTCACCAGTGAGGAAGTAAAGATGGCTGAGTAACATCTTAAAAAGTGTTCAGCATCGCTAATAACTAAGGAAATGCAAATTAAAACCACTTTAAGATATCATCTCACTCCAATAATGTTGGCTAGAATCAAGAAAACAAATGATACCAAATTCTGGAGAGGTTGTGGGGAAAGGGGAACACTCATCCACTGCTGGTTGGAATGCAAACTTGTACAACCACTAAAGAAAGCAGTGTGGAGAACCCTTAAAAGACTCAAAATGAACCTACCACCTGACCCAGCCATACCACTTCTGGGTATATCTACAAGACTCATCCTACAGCAGAGATACATGTACAGCCATGTTTATTGCAGCTCTCTTCACAATAGCAAAGAGCTGGAACCAACCCAAGTGCCCCTCAACTGACTAGTGGATAGAGAAAATGTGGTACATATACACAATGGAGTTCTATGCAGTGGTAAAGAAAGATGAAGATGACATCATGAAATGTGCAGGAAAATGGATGGAACAAGAAGATTTTGTGTTAAGTGAAGTAACACAGTCCCAGAAAAACAAAAGACAAATCGTATCCCTCATCTGTGGATGCTAGCACCAAGTATCTAGTTGCATTTTTTTTTTTTGGTCTTTTGGAGACAGGGTCTCCCTGTAGCCCCAGCTGTCCTGGAACTCACTCTGTAGACCAGGCTGGCCTTGAACTCACAAAGATCCGCCTGCCTCTGACTCCTGAGTGCTAGGATTAAAGGTGTGCACCACCACACCCGGCTCCAAGTACCTAGTTGTAAGGCAAACTGAGAAACATTAATGTTATATTCCTCATGATCTGAAAACAACTGTGCTCTTATATTGTGAATCCCTAGACAGGTTCTAGAACTAACCTACCATTTATTTTCAGACTTTGGATTTTTGGTATATGATGGTGGGTATGTATGCATCTTTTAGAGTAATATAAAATTAAAATGGAAAAATGCTAATCAAGAATTATGATATGGAAATAACATACAGTTTGTTTTCAGGAGATTCAATTTTAATATAGGTGCGATGTATCAGTCTGGTGTAACTTAGCCTTCCTGGGTGCTTAATGACCATACTTAACGCCCATACCAATTCGGCTGAGAGACCTAAGGGATAACATTGTTCCTTGCCCTCAGAGGTCAACTAAGTCTTAGGGGACTATTTATGGGGGCATTTCTTGAAATGTCCTGCAAATGTGAGTCACCAGTCTTCCTGTGCAGGGAGGTCTTGGAGATCCACTAATGGGACTTCAGCCAGTGTCCAGTCTATAAAGAAGAAAGTCTGCTCATGCTTTAAAAGGAAAGCCTGGTCTAACAAAACCTGGTTTTGTCCTTGAGTGGATGGAACTGGTAAATGAAAAGCTGAAAGGAGCCAGGGACTCCCCCATCCCCCCCCAAAATAAAAAAAAACCTGAGTGACCCCTGAGGACCAGATCCTCAACTGACTTTAAGAAAACAAAAACCTTGGTTAATCTGGGCTAACTGTGTGGCCTTAAGCATCCAAAAGGAAAGTCAAACCAGAAATAATAATCAGTAAGGCCTGTGAAACTGTACTCTGGATATAAAACTTGAGATCTTAGTAAAAAGAAAAAAAGAGTAAGCACTGTTGTTTGGCCTGTTTTCAATTCTCACTGGCAAGTGCATCTACTCTGTGGATGCCGTTGCTTTTGCCATTCTTCAAAGACATGAGACACAGCTTTTTTTTTTTCTGTATGTGTATGAATGTAGTGCACCTGTGTCGTGCAATGCCGCGGAGGTCAGAAGAGTGTCGGATTCCCCTGGAACTGGAGTTCTCCTGGAATTGGAGTTTCAGACGGTTCTCAGCCGTCATGTGGGTGCTGGGGATCGAACCCAGGTCCTCTGTAAGAGCGGTTGGTGCTCTTAACCGCTAGGCCATCTCTCCAGCCCCGAGACACAGCTTTTTAACCCTCCAATATGGACTGAAGACTCATGTCTCCAAGAATCCTCCAAACCTTCAATACTAGATGGGGACTACTGAGATATCCAGCTTGTGGACTGAGCAGCTACTGGGATTTCAGCCTTGTCAGAGTATAGACTGCCATTATTATACTACTCAGGCTATATTATGGAGACCAGTACAGGGGGATCAAGATAGGTCACGTGCTTACTGGATCTCATTTGGGTGACCATGGGAAGGAAAGACCCCAGTGTGGAGCACAAGGGCAAGATTGTTAGTTGTTTAGGCTTGCGAAAGAGGAACCCTCAACACTTCCTTAAGGAAAACATGACATCTTTTAGCAAAAAAAAAAAAAAAAAGGAAAATCCTCCAATTCAGGTGATATGTATATGTATGTATACACTTATTATGTATATAATTATGTATAAGTATATATTGAAGCAATACAAGTTGGAGAGAACAACAACAAAAGAACTGAAAAACAAAAAACAAACAAAAACCTCTGGAAAGATTCAGAAAAAGATGCAAGACATGTATGGCATAGTACAGGAAATCAGGTGGGGTGGGGGGCATGGAAAGGGAAGTGACTCTAAATTTGATTGAGAAATGATGTAAGATGTATAGAAAAAGTTAAATAACAATAAAATAATAAATTAAAAATTAACCCCCCAAAGTTTATAAGTAATTTTTAAAAAAGTGTTCAACATCGTTAATAATTAAGGAAATGCAAATTAAAACCACTTTAAATTTACTTTCAGATGTCATAATTTTGGTATATGTGTGATATACATATATGCATATTTCAGAGCAATACAAATTGGAGGGAACAACAAAAGGATTGGGTCAAAGAACTAACCGAAACAGTAAACTTCTTCCCCAAACAATAAACCTCTGCATAGAAAAATTTTAAAAAGATTGAAAGAAAGATGCAAGACATGTATGGCAAAATGCATGAACTTGGGTGGGGTGGAGAACATGGAAATTGGACTGAAAAATGTTGTATGAATTGCACAAAAGTTCAATAAAAAAGATAAAAAACTTAGGGTGGGGATCTGTAGAGGAAGATGTCTGACATTGATCTTTTGGCCTGCAAAATGTGGGCACACACATGCATGCACACACACAAACATACTTAGAAACAAAAAAGAAATGTATGTAGCAAAAATCATATGTAGCATTATGAAGGAAATTATTATATTGAAAGGCACTTATCTTAGAATAATATTCACTTCATTATACATTAACCAATATGATTTGGAAAATTAACATTGTAAATCTGTAAAGTCTGATGTATGTGACGTTAATATTTGAAATGATTGTAATACTGTATTATCTGCTTTCCCTATTAGTGATGGTCAGATACATGCTGACACAATAAGAAAAATAAAGGGGGATCTGTCAAAATACTTAAAAACAGAAGTCTCTCTCTCTCTCTCTCTCTCTCTCTCTCTCTCTGACATAGTCTTCCTGTGTTGCCCAGGCTGGGCTCAGGAGACCCTCTTGAGAACCACAGAGACTACAGGCACTTGCTAACATGCCCAGCCCCAAACAGTAAAATAATTTTAGAGACTTTTCTTTTTAAAGATGAAGTGAACTACAATTCTGAAGATCTAAGTTTTCTTTCTATGCAACGGCTGCATGATCTTGGATGCACCACGTAGCCTTTGTTCCTTGCTGACAGGAGATAGGTGGCATTGATGCAGTTGGTGCCCTGTGGCTGCTTAGTGCTGTTGTGATTTGGGTCTTGTTAAATCTGAGAATCTGGTTAAGCATTTCTGCTTCTGTTTGGTTAGTTTTTGTACCTATTTCCAGCAGTTGAGGACAATGTTAGAGTCATATAGGTTTTTGTCCTAGTCACTCCACCTCCTGAGATTCACTTCTCAGACTTCACAGTCTTTGAGTCTACTCTATGGGCCCTTCCTCTCCCACTTCTTTCCACTGAGGCCTCTTATGTTGGAGAACCCATTTGATTCCCCATCTCCAGCTGGGGGTGTTCTTGAGTTCTGTTTCTCCTCCAAGACTGAGAGGAAACGGCTTGCTCATTTCTCGACATCCATTGTTGCTTGTGATCTGAATGGAGCACACTGCTTGGCTTCCCTTCTCTGCACTTTTCTCTGTTAGTCTGTTTCTTTTAAGCATTGCTGCTCTATACAGAGCTCTCTCTGCTGTTAGAGTTAGTGTGTACTGGACATTGGTTCTTCCCGAGTGTATCATTTATGTGTCACCCCTCCACTCCACTGCAAACACCACAGTAAAGTGAGAATCCAGCAGCTGTCTTTCTCGTCCCATTTCTTTAAACATATGCACATATATTTACTTACTTACTTAGTGTGTGCATGTGCGTGTTGAGAGCAGAGGACTTCTCAGAAGTCTGTTCTCTCCACCATGTTGATGCTGGGGAATGAACTCAGGTCATCAGGTTTGGCAGCAGGTACCTTTCCTCACCCAGGCCATCTCATCTATCTTCTGTTTCTTCTTCTAGCCACATGTGTCTGGCTTGATTAAGAGGCAGTATGCATAGAAGTATGTCAGAAGTATGTGTTTTAGATAGGCTGTTTATCTACCAATGATGGAGTCACAAGATGCATACTTTTCATCTCAGTGTTTACTTGTGTGGTCCATTAGGGGCTCACCTAGCTTAGCAGAGCCTCCTGATTCTTTATATGTGCAGTGGGTATAAACTTCTTGCAAAGCCAGATATACTGGTGTATACCTTTGATCCCAGCACATGGGAAGCAGAGGCAGGTGGATCTATGTGAGATCAAGGCCAGCTTGGTCTATATATTGAGTTCCAGTTTAGCTGGGCTACAGGGAGCTCCTGTCTCAAAAAGGAAAAAACAAAACAAACAAAAAAAACTTCTTGGAGACTGGGCATGTAGCTTAGTTGGTAGAGTGCTTATCTAGCATACATGTGGCCCTGGGTTTGATCTCTAGTACCAAGTAAACTGGGTGATGCACATCTGTACTCTCGATACTCAAGAGGTGGAGGCCAGAGGATTAGAAGTTCCAGGTCATCGTCAGCCTCAAGCTAGCAAGTTCAAGGTCAGCCTGGGATGTAAGAGATCCTGTTTCAAACACCAAAAGCGGAGGTGGGGGATGTTGAGGAGACGGCTCAGTGGGTAAAACATTTGCTGTGCAATCATGAGGACCTGGGTTCCGATACCCAGCAGCCATGCACCATGCCAGGCATGGCAGCACACTCCTGTAACCCCAGTGTTGATGGGCAAAACAGATCCCAGGGGCTCTCTGGACAGCCAGTCTAGCTGAAACATTGAACTTCAGCTTCAGTAAGAGAGCCTATCTCAGAAAGAAAGGTAAAGAAAGGATTGAGAGGACAACCTGATGTCAGTCCCCACAGGTGGCAGCCCAGGTGAGTGCATACTTCCCACCTGTACACATGCATAACCACACATACACAGACATACATGCACAAACCAAAAACCCCAAGCAAACAGCTTCTTACTCACCTCACAATGGGAGGATAAAATAAAATGAGCATTATGCTCTAAAAATGCCTGCAGAGAGTTGTCTTTGCCATAATTATGGAGGATTTTCTAGGTGTTTAATATTAATGTCAACAGTTATGGGGCTCTGAGACAAGCTGGGTCACTGAAATACAGGAAAGCATTTGCCAGCATCTTGGAGACATGGCAAACTGAGAGTGAGGTTCCCCAGAATGTAAGGGGGAACTTCTTTGGAAAGAGTCTCTGTCCTCGGCAATGGCTCTGTAGACACTTGTCCTTAGAGCTCAAAGTCAATTTCTCAACGTGTGTAGCACCAGATATCCACACTATTTATCTAATAAAATCAAACAGCCTACCCTATTTATCTACTGAAGTTCTGCATTCTTTCTCCTTTGCCAAATTACAAGTGTTTTGAGGTGTAGTACTATGTGTGTGAATGCATCTTATCCCACAACGATAGCCCATGACAGTGATTTATAGTAGGTAGGAACTGAAACAGTGTGCTATTTATGCAAAGCCAGGCTGAGTCTTTCTTTGTTGAAAGTTGGTGAGAAAAGAGTGTTCTGTATGTGTTCTGTTATTATTTAAAAAATCTTTATTTTAAACAAAATCATAAATGTTCATATATTAAAAAGTTAGAATGATATAAGGCTTATAAAAAACTGTAACTGTGTCACCACAACGTTGTAGTTTACTCTTCAGAAGTAATTAATGACTCCTTGACTCTTAACTGTTCTACCCAGCTACCCTTTGGTATTGTCATTCATGTATACATGTCTGTCTGTATATAAATATAATAAAAAATATATAGTCATACATCTACACAACTATCCTTTATTCAAAATTCTTGGTTCAGATATTAATTTTTTAGATTTTTGGAATATTCGTATACATTCAATGCAATATCTTACAGATAGGACCCCAAATTTTCATTACTTACTTTCCACCATCCCATCACAGTGACACCTCATATCTGGTTAAATTGTCAATGTTCTATGTGCCTTTTATTGCCTGACAATTCATTATAAACTTTAGTGCCTTAAACCCACTCTACAATCTCAATTCTCTCTCTTGGTCCCTGTGGGTCAGGAATTGGAAAGGGCTGACTGTGTGGCTCTGGTTCAGGACATCTCATGTGATTATGGTCAGGTAATTGATAGGGTAGACCAGAAGGAGCTGGCCAGCATCCCCCGACTCTATTTAACTCAGGGCTTTTCCTGTAGTTTGTTTGCTGGGGCTTCTTATAGTACAAGTTCCAGTGACCAAGAAAGAAGCTGAATTGCTCAATGTACATCCCCTCAGAAGTTACATCGTGTCAGTGCTCTGGTCACAGACATTGCTCAGTGTACATCCCCTCAGAAGTTACATAGTGTCAGTGCTCTGGTCACAGACATTGCTCAGTATACATCCCCTCAGAAGTTTCATAGTGTCAGTGCTCTGGTCACAGACATTGCTCAGTGTATATCCCCTCAGAAGTTTCATAGTGTCAGTGCTCTGGTCACAGACATGTTCAGATTCTGGGGGAGAGAACAGCCATTGCCCTTACATGAGAGATATACCAAAGAATTTAGGGTCAGATATTTTGTTTTCCTTTGACTGAGACAATGTATATAGCCCAGGCTGGCTCTGAACATGTTGCTCAGGCTAGCTTTGAACGCTCCACCCTCCTGCCTCAGCCTACTGAGTGCTGGGATTGTAGGCCTGACCTGTCATATCCAGTTTAGAGTCATATTTTAAAATAGCCAGAATGGATGTTTTCCTCATGACCAAAGAATTGTAGTCTATTACTGAGTCAAGGAGGGTACTATGAATCAAAGAGGGTACTAGGAATCAAGGAGGGTATATGAATTAAAGAGGGTACTAGGAGTCAAGGAGGGTACTAGGCATCAAGGGGGGTACTAGGAATCAAGGAGGTACTAGGAATCAAGTGGTATACTAGGAATCAAAGAGGGTACTAGGAATCAAGGAGGGTACTCTGATCAAGGAGGGTACTAGGAATCAAGGAGGGTACTAGGAATCAAGGAGAGTACTAGGAATCAAGGAGGGTACTAGGAATCAAGGAGGGTACTAGGAATCAAGGAGGGTACTAGGAATCAAGGAGGGTACTAGGAATCAAGGAGGGTACTAGGAGTCAAGGAGAGTACTAGGAATCAAGGAGAGTACTAGGAGTCAAGGAGGGTACTAGGAATCAAGGAGAGTACTAGGAATCAAGCAGATACTAGGAATCGAGGAGGATACTAGGTATCAAGGAGGGTACTAGGAATCAATGAGGGTACTAGAAATCAAGGGGGGTACTATGGAATCATTCCTTTTCTTGAATAGCTTTTTGTTTGTATTAGAAAGATAAATGTTCTTTTGCTTTCTTGTCTCAGAATTTCTGGCTGTTTTCCTGTAGCTCTGTAGCTTTCCACATGGTCAGATATGTTAGGTAATCTGTCAGTAACCTCTACAGTAACTCCACTGTAGAGGCTCTTTGGGAACTCCTCTGCTCTTTTGTCTCATTGGACAGCTGCTGTGTTGTGATTTCTTTTTGCCATCAGTATGAGAAGTTCCTTCATCTCTTTGAGGGTTAAAGCCCTTGATTCCTGGGTCATATGCTTTCTTTTCTGGCCTATCCTATGTTTTGTTAACTTCTTTCTTGAGAAAGGATACACAGGGAGGTAAGATTTTTAGACTGTGGATATCCAAGGACTTTTCTGTCACTACACAGCCCAGGCTGGCTTGAACTCATAGTTATCTTCCTGCCTCAGCCTCCAGTTTCAGCCTCCAGAATGCTGGGATTACAGGTGTGAGCCATCATCACACAGTGAAGAGTTGAGGTGGATATGATCAAAATACATTGTATGAGTTCTCAAAGAATTAATAGTAACATTATATATTTTCAGTAAGGGAAGGGCAGTGAGATGGGTCAGTGGGTCAGGGTACTTGCTGCCAAGCCTGATGACCTGAGTTCAATCCCAGGACCCACATAGTGGAAGGAGAGTCCACATGACGCCAGCTAATTGTCCTCTGGCCTCTACATGCACAGATGAATAAGGAAATGCAATGAAATATTTTTCTTGGTTCTTTGAGAATGTCTGCAGTGTATTTTGATCATATTCAGACACCCTACCCCATCTCTATCATTACTTTTTTTTCCACAACGTCATGTCTTTATTATTTTTTCATTTTGAGAGGACTGTCAAGTCTAATTTGTTTCCTAAATGCTCTTGGGTATGGATTCATCCTTGGAGCCTGGTCAACCTAATATGTAAAAACTCTAAAGAAAATGGGCTCCCTCTTCCCAGAAACGACTACTTTCCGATAAATCCTCAGCCAGATTGAGGCTTCTTGCCCTCCTCCTGCAACCATGTTGGATCTTTGTCTGTTTTTGGTTTGTACATGTCTTATTCATGCTATCACAAGAACTTCCCTGTTATATCCAGACAACAGGATATTCTTTTTTTTTTTTTTTTGTCTTTTCGAGACAGGGTCTCCCTGTAACACCAGCTGTCCTGGAACTCACTTTGTAGACCAGGCTGGCCTTGAACTCACAAAGATCCGCCTGCTTCTACCTCCCAAGTGCTAGGATTAAAGGCATGCGCCACCACGCCCGGCAAAGGATATTCTTATATTCACCCACTACTCATTACACGTATAAAAAGCCTTCAACAAAACCCAACATCTTTTCATGATAAAATCATGGCCAATATAGGAATGCAGGGTACTTATCTCAACACAATAAAGGCACTATACAACAAACCTATAACCAATATCATGCTAAAAAGAAAACTCAAAGCATTTCCACAAAAACTAGGAATAAGACAGTGAAGTCCACTTTCTCCATTCCTGTTAAATATAGTAGTGCTTAAAGTCTTAGCTAGAGCAATAAGACAGTGAAAGAGACAAGGTGGGGGGGTGGGGGGATATGAACTGGAAAAGAAGAAGTCAAGTCAAAGTATTCTTATTCACAGACTTTATGATTCTATACATAAAAGATACTAAAGACTCCACCAGAAAACTCAGAGCCAACAAACACATTCATTCAAGTAGCACGATACGAAGCTAACATGCAAAAATGAATAGGCCTTCCTATATGCCAACAATAGACTTATTGAGAAAGAAATCAGGGAGATGATCCCAGTCAAAACAGCCTCAAAAATATCTTGGAATAAATCTAACCAAAGAAGTGAAAGACTCATATAATAAAAATGTTAAGACATTGAAGAAGATACAAGAAGATGGAAAGACCTTCCATGCTCATGGAACCATCCTAGCAAAAGAAATCTACAGATTCAATGCAATCCTCATTAAAGTTACAAAAATACAAAAAAACCCCAACAAAAACAAACAAAAAGTTACAACTTACTTCTTCACAGAAATTGAAAAAAACTATCAAATTTCTTATGGAAACAGGATGTCAAAACAATCCTGACTGACAGAACAGCTGGAAGCATCACAATCTCTGATTCTGAATTATACCACAGAGCTATAGAATAAAAACAGCACAGTGCTGGCATAAAAGCAGACACCTTGATCACTGGGGTAGAATTGAGGACCGAGATTTAAGTCCAGGCACCTACTCCCTTTGCCCCACTGTGGAGCCGTGGGGTGGGGGCCTGTGCCTCTCACGTTTCCCTGAGCTGACCTGCTTCTCTACTCTTCCCAGCTGTTGTATCACTCCCTTTGTGGACTTCTCATGCTCATCTTCTCTCTGAAATACAGTCTATTCTTGATTATGACTCTACATTCATTGTATCACATGAGGTAGCTTCTAATGAACTGTCTTATACTTACATATGCTAACGCCAGTATCACCTCATGCCGATCATGTTAGCTGTATGCTAGGTCTTAACATTAGGTAGTGTAAGTCCTCAAAATTTATGTTTTCATCACATTCACTAAGTGTGTGTGTGTGTGTGCGTGTGTGTGTGACAGCATGTGTGTGAAAATCAGAGGACAATACATTTACCCACTGAGCCATCTCACTAAGTGTGTGTGTGTGTGTGTGTGAGACAGCATGTGTGTGAAAATCAGAGGACATTACCCACTGAGCCATCTCACTAAGTGTGTGTTTGTGTGTGTGTGTGTGAGACAGCATGTGTGTGAAAATCAGAGGACATTACCCACTGAGCCATCTCACTAAGTGTGTGTTTGTGTGTGTGTGTGTGAGACAGCATGTGTGTGAAAATCAGAGGACATTACCCACTGAGCCATCTCACTAAGTGTGTGTTTGTGTGTGTGTGTGTGAGACAGCATGTGTGTGAAAATCAGAGGACATTACCCACTGAGCCATCTCACTAAGTGTGTGTTTGTGTGTGTGTGTGTGAGACAGCATGTGTGTGAAAATCAGAGGACATTACCCACTGAGCCATCTCACTAAGTGTGTGTTTGTGTGTGTGTGTGTGAGACAGCATGTGTGTGAAAATCAGAGGACATTACCCACTGAGCCATCTCACTAAGTGTGTGTTTGTGTGTGTGTGTGTGTGACAGCATGTGTGTGAAAATCAGAGGACATTACCCACTGAGCCATCTCACTAAGTGTGTGTTTGTGTGTGTGTGTGTGTGTGAGACAGCATGTGTGTGAAAATCAGAGGACAATATGTTTACCCACTGAGCCATCTCACTAAGTGTGTGTGTTTGTGTGTGTGTGTGTGTGTGACAGCATGTGTGTGGCAATCAGAGGACAATGCGTTTACCCACTGAGCCATCTCACTGTGTGTGTGTGTGTGACAGCATGTGTGTGAAAATCAGAGGACAGGGGCTGGAGAGATGGCCTAGCGGTTAAGAGCGCCGACCGCTCTTACAGAGGACCCGGGTTCGATCCCCAGCACCCACATGGCGGCCGAAAACCGTCTGAAACTCCAATTCCAGGAGAACTCCAGTTCCAGGGGAATCCGAGACCCTCTTCTGACCTCCGCGGCATTACACGACATGGGTGCACAAACTTGCACGCAGACAGTACATTCATACACATACAGAAATAAATAAAATTAAATTAAAATCTTAAAAAAAAATCAGAGGACAATATGTTTACCCACTGAACCATCTCACTAAGTGTGTGTGTGTGTGACAGCATGTGTGTGAAAATCAGAGGACAATACATTTAGCCACTGAGCCATCTCACTAAGAGTGTGTGTGTGTGAGAGGGAGAGAGACAGCATGTGTGTGAAAATCAGAGGACAATACATTTACTCACTGAGCCATCTCACTAAGTGTGTGTGTGTGTGTGTGTGTGTGTGTGAGAGCATGTGTGTGACAAGCAGAGGACAATGTATTTAGCCACTGAGCCATCTCACTAAGTGTGTGTGTGTGTGTATGTGTGACAGCATGTGTGTGACAGAGGACAATACGTTTACCCACTGAGCCATCTCACTAAGTGTGTGTGTATGTGTGTGACAGCATGTGTGTGACAATCAGAATCAGAGGACAATGCGTTTACCCACTGAGCCATCTTACTAAGTGTGTGTGTGTGTGTGACAGCATGTGTGTGAAAATCAGAGGACAATACATTTACCCACTGAGCCATCTTGCTAAGTGTGTGTGTGTGTGCGTGTGTGTGTGACAGACAGCATGTGTGTGAAAATCAGAGGACAATACGTTTACCCACTGAGCCAACTCACTAAGTGTGTGTGTGTGTGTGTGAGACAGCATGTGTGTGAAAATCAGAGGACAATACATCTACCCACTGAGCCATCTCACTAAGTGTGTGTGTGTGAGAGATAGCATGTGTGTGAAAATCAGAGGACAATACTTTTACCCATTGAGCCATCTCACTAAGAGTGTGTGTGTGTGTGACAGCATGTGTGCGACAATCAGAGGACAATACTTTTACCCACTGAGCCATCTTACTAAGAGTGTGTGTGTGTGTGTGTGACAGCATGTGTGTGACAATCAGAGGACAATACTTTTACCCACTGAGCCATCTCATTGACTCTCAATCTTTTTGTTTTTAAACTACATGTTTCCCTTGACTTATATGATTTTAGATCCTGATAGCACAATCAATAAGCTGAGAATATTGTAAGTAGAAAATGTCTGCACAACAGCTAACCTGCCAAACACAATGCCCAATATAGTAGTTGAAGTGAACTGTTTGCCCTTGGGATCCTGTGGTTGACTGGGAGCTGCGTTTGCTGCCTCTCTGCCCAGCATCTCAAGAGAGAGTGTGTCTACTGAACATCATTCCCCTGGGAAACGATCAAATTGAGAATCTGAAGGGTAGTCTCTATTGAAGTTGTAGTGCTTCCACACCACTAGAAAATTGGAAAATTGCAAATCGACCATTGCTAATCAGGTAGTAGGCACATATGACATTGAGCCTCTCCATTCATTAAGAATTCAATGAATATGGGGCTGGAGAGATGGCTCAGCGGTTAAGAGCACCGACTGCTCTTGCAGAGGACCCGGGTTCAATTCTCAGCACCCACATGGTGGCTAAGAACCATCTTTGACTTCAGTTCCAGAGGAATCTGACACCCTCTTCTGACCTCCATGGCATTGCATGACACGGGTGTAGCAACCTACATGCAGACAGTACACTCATACACATAAAAAATAATAAATAAATTTTTAAAAATTTAAAAAAGACTTAAAAAAAGAATTCAACGAATTTAATTGGATTTAAATTTAGTTTAAAATGTCCTCTCAGTAATGCTCCATAGTTTTCTCTGTATAGGTCTTGTACATTCTTTAAGAGATTATCATTGCATTTTTAATGAATTTTAATGCTACTTTAGGGGAAATTATTTTAAGAACTTTTTGTAGTGGTTGCTACTTTATAGGACTATAATGAACCTTTATGTATTGACTATTTACTGCTGCTTTGATAATTGACATCTTAGTAATATTTTGGTAGATTCCTTAGGAGTTCTACATGTGTATGAACAAAATGCTTTCATTTCTTTTCATGATGATTTTTATTTTTCTTGTCTAATTCCACTGGCTAGATCCCCTAATATAGTAAGGAATAAAACAAAGAAAGAGCATCCTTGCCTGCTCTTGGTCTGAGGAGGAACACATTAGGTATTTTGTCAGCAATGTAGTTTTTGAAGACTATCAACTTGGGGAATTTCCTGTTTTCTTTTTTTTAATTAATTAATTAATTTTCTATGTGTATGAATGTACTGTTTGAATGTAGGTTTGTGCACCTGTGTTGTGCAATGCCGCGGAGGTCAGAAGAGGGTGTCCCCTGGAACTGGAGTTCTCCTGGGATTGGGGTTACAGACGGTTCTCAGCCGCCATGTGGGTGCTGGGGATTGAACCCCGGTCCTCTGCAAGAGCAGTTTGCGCTCTTCACCGCTAGGCTATCTCTCCAGCCCTGGAATTTCCTGTTTTCAAAAATTGGTTTACCTTTGTGTGTTTATGATGTGTGTGTGCACATGTGCGCACATTCATGTCTGTGTGCCATGGGGTGTGTGTAGAAGTCAGGGACCAACCTCAGATGCAGTTTTCACCTTCTACCTTGTCTGACACAAGGTCTCTTTTGCTGTTTTTCTGCTGTGCACCATTCTAGCAGCCTGGGCTGTAAGCTTCTGGGGATTCTCCAGTGTCTTTTTTTTTTTTGTCTTTTTGAGACAGGGTCTCCATGTAGCTCCAGCTGTCCTGGAACTCACTCTATAGACCAGGATGGCCTTGTGACAGACACTTGTATTATGTTTTTAACTTCCTGGATTTTTATGTATGTTGTAGGGATTTGAACTCAGGTCCTCAAACTTGCACGGCAAGTGCTTTCTCCACTGTATCATCACCACAGCCTGGGAAATTTCCTTTCTTATTTTTTTTTTTAATTTTATTTATTTTTGTATGTGTATGAATGTGTCTGCATGTAGGTTTGTGCACCCATGTCGTGCAATGCTGCGGAGGTCAGAAGAGGGCGTCAGATTCCCCTGGAACTGGAGTTAAAGACGGTTCTCAGCCGCCATGTGGGTGCTGGGGATCGAACCCAGGTCCTCTGCAAGAGCAGTCAGTGCTCTTAACCACTAGGCCGTCTCTCCAGCCCTATCTATGACTATTCTAAGTCATATAGGTACAGAAAGCCTGGTAAGCCTAGAACTCAACTTTTCTAGCACCATTAGGAAAATAAAAATATTAAATGCATAAGATTGACCTTTATCTCACAGATACAACTTGGTAGCAACCAAGAAAACATAGATAATGATGTAGGGCACGAGTGTAGAGTTTGTAAATGTAGATGTGCATAGAGAAATGGAGAGGAAANTGTAGTCCCAGCTGTCCTGGAACTCACTCTGTAGACCAGGCTGGCCTTGAACTCACAAAGATCCGCCTGCCTCTGCCTCCCAAGTGCTAGGATTAAAGGCGTGTGCCACCATGCCTGGCACATAGCAAACACTTTTACCTCATGAACCATCTCACTGGACCAGAAATTTCGTTGTTTCTACTTTCCTAAATTTTAACTTTAAATGGATGCTGCATTTTTCTCAAACAATTTTAAACTTATGTTTTGTTGCTTAGTTTGCTAATATAGTGAATGACATTCTTTGATATTTTAAAAATATTTTATTGATCCTTTGAAACTTTCATACAACATGTTTTGATCATATTCAGACCCTACCACATCTCCACCCCTGTAGGCTAATCCGATCTGAACTTAGGTATGCATGGGCTAGCATTCCAGCCAGTGCCCCCCAGAGGCACGAGTGGGAGTCATGGGACCTCCCTGGCTATGGCCGCAGATTGGGATGTGATGACACAAAGATCTGGGATTGGACTCTGGGCGTGGAGGTCACACTGCCTATATAATCCATTCATTTGAATAAAGTGCATTCTGTATTTGGATTCATACATTACCATGTGTCTGTGTGCTGTGCTTTCTCATGCATGTTTTTTTTTTAAATTTATTTATTTTTTTTTATGTGTATGAATATCCTGTCTGCATATAGGTTTGTGTACCTGTGTCGTGCAATGCCGTGGAGGTCAGAACAGGGTGTCGGATTCCCCTGGAACTGGAGTTAAAGATGGTTCTTAGGCGCCATGTGGGTGCTGGGGATCGAACCCGGGTCCTCTGTAAGAGCAGTCGGTGCTCTTAACCACTAGGCCATCTCTCCCGTCCCTCATGCTTGTTTTCTACATGGCCCACCGTGGAAACAAATGGGACAAACCACACATCCTCCTGTACATTCCTGCCACTATTGCGGCAATGGGCATAGCTTGCCAGGCCACTTGTTACTAAAGATTACAGGGTTCACAGCTGGGTAAGAAGCTGTGCATAGCATACATAACATTTTCTAGTGTACAAAAGCCAGTCAGTAGAGACGAAGCTTTGAAGTCAGTACCAGCTTGACTTCTCCAGTTTCGTTCTATTGACTCTTTAGCAAGAGGGTCTTATTGTGAAGTTCTTGCATGTAACTCAGAGCGATGGTAATAGTTAGTACCGTTTGAGGGTCTATGGGAATCCCCTGGTGAAGAACTACAAAGGAGGGCGCCCATTCCTGGTATTTGGACCTTTTATTTACTAGCTTGTGGTGTCTGGTAGGCACATTGAATTCCCATTATAGGGTAACTCCATTTAAATAAACTCTTTTTAGATTGTGTATGTTTGCTTCCATAGTAGAATTTTCCATATGGCTTTTTCAAAAGGCCTTTAGGGGCTGGAGAGATAGCCTAGCGGTTAAGAGCACGACGCTCTTGCAGAGGACCCGGGTTCGAACACCGGCAACCACATGGCGGCTAAGAACCGTCTGTAACTCCAATTCCAGGAGAACTCCAGTTCCAGGGGAATCCGACACCCTCTTCTGACCTCCGCGGCATTGCACGACACGGGTGCACAGACCTGCATGCAGACAATATGTTCATACACATACAAAAATAAATAATAATAAAAAAACAAAAACAAACAAACAAACAAACAAAAACAAAAGGCCTTTAGTGTTAGTTACCCCTTCCTATATTTCCTCCTCTACCCTGGGCTCCCGTCACTGACCCCATTTAACCCTTCCTATCCCATGGTCTCCTTTCCCCCTTTATATCACTGTATTCTATTTCCCCTTCCGGGAAGCCCTTGCCCCATACCTTTACTAGTTTCCCCAGTCCTCTGAACTTTCCAATTGGAACACATATATCAAAAGATTCAAAGATGGTATCCGCTTATGAGAGAGAACATGTGACATTTGTCTTTGGCTCTGGGTTCTCTCACTCGGGACGACTGTTTCCACATTCACCCATTTATGTGTGAATTTCATAATTTCATTTTTTAACAGCTGAATAACATTCTGTTGTGTAAATGATCCAGCTATATGACACAAATACTATACAAAGGATGCATTATTTTATTTTTTGATTATTAAACTTGTATTTTTGGGATTCACTTTATCCTCTTATATATTGCTGGGTCCAATTTTCTAATACTGCATTAAGAATTCTTGGGGCTGGAGAGATGGCCTAGTGGTTAAGAGCACCGACTGCTCCTGCAGAGGATCCGGGTTCAATCCCCAGCACCCACATGGCGGCTGAGAACCGTCTTTAACTCCAGTTCCAGGGGAATCTGACACCCTCTTCTGACCTCTGCGGCATTGCATGACACAGGTGCACAGACCTACATGCAGACAGCACATTCATACACATAAAAATAAATATTAAAAATGAATTCTTGTGATGTTTATGAAGTATGATAGTATATAATTTTCTGTAATGTGGTTGTTGATCCTTAGTATAAGTATTATCTTGATTGTAAAATTAATTAGGAAGTGTTTCCTCTTCTATTTTCTGAAAGGGTTTATATAAAATTAACAGTAGTTCTTCCTCAATGGTCTATAGAATGTGCCAGTGAAAGAATATGGACCCAGCCAGGCATGGTGGCGCACACCCCTGGGAGACAAAGGCAGGTGGATCTCTGTGAGTTCAAGGCCAGCCTGGTCTACAGAGCAAGTTCTAGGCCAGCTGGGGCTACAGGGAGACCTTGTCTCAAAAACACCAAAAAAAAAAAAAAAAAGAATATGGAGTTGATGTTTTCTTTGTATGCAGGACTTTGATGATATATTAAATTTCAAACATTTGAATTATTAAAAATTTCTGCTCAATTTTGTGCTTGTTTCAAAAAGCCTTATTGTTGTAGAAGCTTATTTCATTTAACTTGCTATTTTGCTAAACCACCATATACTTCATAATGCAGTTTTTCTTCGGTGTTCTTGGGGTGTTGGTTCCAGGATCCCTATCAATACCAATATCCATGTATGTGCACAATCCTTCTATGAAATGTCATTGCTGGGGCTGGAGAGATGGCCTAGCGGTTAAGAGCACCGACTGCTCTTGCAGAGGACCCAGGTTCGATCCCCAGCACCACATGGCAGCTGAGAACCATCTGTAACTCCAATTCCAGGAGAACTCCAGTTCCAGGGGAATCCAACACCCTCTTCTGACCTCCGCGGCATTGCACAACACAGGTGCACAGACCTACATGCAGACAGTATGCTCATATACATACAAAAATAAATTAAAAAAAAAGAAATGTCATTGCTATTTTCATGGAACCTGTGCATACCCTTCTTCGTACTTTACATGGGATCCAGATTACTTGCCATCTCTAATACAGTGTAAGGGACTAGTAGTAAGGAAAACCTATACATGTTTGGTACAGACACAATTTTTCCTCCAATATTTTTTATCACTGATTGGTCAAATCTGCTGACATAGAACTCTTAGGGAGAGTAATAGGGTGTGGCTCTTTCTCCATTTGTGATACTGGCAGCTTATTCATTCTTTCCTTCTTGCTCGCTCTAACCAGTAGATTATTGATTTCTTTAAAGTCTCCATTTTTTTTGAGAGATGACCCCAAATATCCAATCAAGCCTTAACTGTGATTCCCCTGCCTCCACCTCCCAAATACTGAGATTGCTGGCATGTGCTACCACACCTGGTTTTATGTGGTTCTGGGGATCCAAACCAGTGCTTTGCGGATGCTAGATGAGTGCTGACCCCTCTAACATCCAAACCAGTGCTTTGCGGATGCTAGATGAGTGCTGACTCCTCTACCAACCACGTTACATCCCCAGTCCCCAAACCAACTTTTGCAATTGTTATTTTCTGTTTCTGGCTTTTGTTCTCTTTAACGTTTTTTTTCCTACATACTTTCGGTTTTAATTTAGTTTTGTAACGTGGAAACTTATATTGATTTTAAGCTTGTCTTCTGTTCTAGTATAAGCAATGGACACATCATTTTCTTTAGGCATTGCTGCATCCTATGCAATTTGCTGTTATTTTATTCACTCAGTTCAAAACATTCTCTAATATTCCTGTGACTTATTTGACACATGGTATTTTTGGAAAGATGCTGCTTAATTTTCAAATATTAGATGATTTCCCATGCATAGTTTTGTTATTGACTTCTGATTTAATTGTATTATGTGTATATTACATGGTTTGGATCTGATTTGCAACAGTTTATGTGCTATGAGCTTGGCCCACAGTGTGGTAATCATGAGACCTAGTGAAACCTTGGAGACAGGGGCTAGCACAATGGGATTCAGATCACTGGGTGAAGCCCACCTTCAGAGGAGATTCATGTAGTTTTTGCAGGCCTCTGCTTAATTCTCACAAGAGTTAGTTGTTCAAACTGAGGGCCCTTAATTTGGCTTGGATCTTCAGCAAACAGCTGCTTCCCTTCATGTCTCTACCATGTTTTCATGTGGCTATCATCAGAGACTAAACAGTTGGGGCCATTTATCTATCTTGACCTTTTAGTCTCCACTGGGAATTAAATAAATTAACCTTTATTAAAAATATCCAGATTCAGGCATTTTATTATAGTAAGGGAAAAGAGACCAATAGGGTCAGAAAACACGATTATAAATAAGATTTCAATACTATAAAATTTGTTGTGGCTTGTTTTATGGACTCTCGTCTTAATGAACAGCCAGCATGAACCTTAAAATAATGTTTTTCCTGCAGTTGTTGTTTAGTGTGTCATAAATATTAAATAGTTATTCAACTAGTCCACATCACTTCTGATTTTTAAGAGTGCAGCTGTGTTTTCAGTTTCTGAGAAGGTAGTAATAAAATCTTTAATCATGATTGTGGATTTATTTCTCACTTTAGCTCTCTTAGGTTTTACTTCATACATTTTTAAGCCCTGTTATTAGGTACTTTCACATTTATAGTTGTTGTGCCCTTTGCTGAAATTACATTTTGTTATTATGAAATATCATTTCTATTTGTGATCCTTCTTCTCACCCTTAAACCTATTTGTTGATATTATTCTGGCTACTCCAGGTTTCTTGTGATTAATGCTTATATTATATTTTTCTCCATCTTTTTTTTTTTTTTTCGTTTTGAGACAGGGTCTCCTTGTAGCCCCAGCTGTCCTGGAATTCACTATGTAGACCAGGCTGGCCTTGAACTCACAGAGATCTGCCTGCATCTGCCTCCTGAGTGCTGGGATTAAAGGCGTGTGCCACCACACCCGGCGTTCTCCATCTTTTTATTTCTAGTTTACATATGTCTTTGTATTTAGTGTGTCTTTTGCAGGCAACATATGGTTGGATTATGGCTTTGTCTTGTCTAAAAAATTTGTTTAAATTATAGTGTTTAGTTAGTCTACATTTAAAATAATTGTTGATGTGGGCTGGAGAGATGGCTTAGTGGTTAAGAGCGCTGACTGCTCTTGCAGAAGACCCGGGTTCGATCCCCAGCACCCACATTGCGGCTGAGAACCATCTTAACTCCAGTTCCAGGGGAATCCGACACCCTCTTCTGACCTCCGAGGCATTGCACGACACGGATGCACAAACCTACATGTAGACAGTACACTCATACACATAAAAAATAAATAAAATTAAAAAAATAATAAAATAATTGTTGATGTGAATGAACTTAGTTCTCTTACTTTTATATTTGTTTTCTATTTCTTTCTATGATTTTTTTGTTTGTCTTTCATTTCTGCTTTTTGGGGGGTGTCAGTGTAATATGTTTTAGCATATTTTTTAAATTATTCTTATATCTATGCATAGCTGCTCCAGGAATTATGTGCTTTTCATTTCAGTCAGTTTAGAATAGATATTGCACTACTGTAGAAAGAGTATGAGAACAATTTCAATAATCTCCCTGTTCTTTCAAACTACATTGTATATCTTTGTAAATATTTATAAATACAATCATATGTTTTATAATATTAGCATGCGATAGCCATATATCTGGGAAAGAAATTAAAAGAAGACAGTAGTACAGTGCTCTGCCTTGTGCTGGATAGCTTCAATTGTTGATGACACACCTGGGTAGAGAGAGCCTCAGTTGAGGAATTGCATCTCTTTGATTGGCCTGTGGCCTTGTCTGTAGGGGCATTTTCTTGATTATTGGTTGATGTGGGGAAGCCCATTCCACTGTGTTAGAGCCGACCCTGGGCAGTGGTCCCGTGTTGGGTAGAGAGTAGGCTGAGCACAGGCCAGAGGACTGGAGCAGTGAGCAGCGTTCCTCCATGGTCTCCGCTTCAGGTTCCTGCCCTGAGCGCCTGCCTTGGCTTTCCGGGATAATGAACTGTGCTGCTATAAGCCAAATAAACCCTTTCCTCCCCAAGTTGATTTTGGGCAGTGTTTTTTTTCCCAGCAATAGAAAGCTAACTAAGACATGGATTTACAAACATATTTACCATTTCTGGTAATTTTCCTCTGTATATTCAAATTTTCATGCATTTTCCATTTCCTTTAGTAGATAAAATTCACTTATTTGAAAATGTCTTCCTTTAGCTTCCTTTTAAATAAGAATATTTTTATTGAATCTTTGAGACTTTCATATATTTTGACCATATTCAAGCCCCTCCCCATCCTGTCTCACAGACCTATCTCCCTATCCCTCACTTCATGCTGTATGATTTATTACTTTTGAAAGGCCTATAAGGTCTAATTTGTGTTTCCCAAATACTCTTGTGAGTCCATCCCCCGGAGTATGGTCAGCCTACTGAGTGTCATACTCCTAAAGGAAAAGGAGTGTCCCTCTCCCCATCCGCGGCTGTTGTTGCTTGCCTGCCTGCCTGCCTCCCTCTCTCCAGGCTGTGGTTTTGCCTGGCTTAGGTTTACGCGTGTCCTGTGGATGTTGTCACATCACAAGTGCTGAGAGTTTTAGGAAAAGTGACATCTTTTAAAAATTTAAAATATTTATTTTTTGTTAGTTTAGAAAGGATTAGGATTCATCATGGCATATGCAAATAAAATCTGTCTTTGTTGTTTCCCTGAATTCCCTGTCCTGCCTTGTGTCCTCCTGCTTTCGGTCTTATCCTTTCTATTTTCATGACTTAGGTGACTTTTTGCCACACTCCCCACTTTTCAACACCTTTGCTCCCCTCTTGCGGTCTCCTATGTAGTTTCATAGTTTTTATGTATCCTTACGCTACCTTATTTACATCCATACAAACATTAAATGTCAGGATCTGCAAATTCTAGAGAGCATGCATTTTTGGCTTTGTGAAACTAGGTCACCTAACTTAATACAATACTTTCCAGATCCTTGCAAGATTCCTAATTTCATTTCTTCTTTATAGCAGAGTAAAATTCCATCGTGTATTTGTACTATATTTTCAGTGTCCCTTCATCTGTGGGTGACCATCTGGTCCCCTTTCCTGGCTATTGTGATTCATGCAGCAATCAACATAGATGTGCAGGTATCTCTGTGGTAGGATACTGGGTCTTTTGGGTATATGCCCAGGAGTGATATAACTGGGTCATATGGTAGTTTTATTTGTAATTTTTTGAGGAACCTCCATATGCTTCCCACAGCATTTGCACTAGTTTGCACTCCCACCAGCAGTGGATAGGATTGCTCTCTCTTCACATCCTCACCAGCATTTGTTGTCCCTAGTCACCAGAGAAATGCAAATTAAAACACTTTACACTTCCATTTCATCACAGTCAGAATAGCTATTATCACGAAAAGTGACATCTTCAAACCTTTGAAGCTGGAGATGGGGTTATGGCAGCCTTAAAATTAAGCAGTAGGAAAACATGCACATTCTCAAAGTTTTCTCCTATTTAAGATCTTTCTAAGAAAAATAATCAGAAAGAATCACTTCACATAGGTAATGGCAGATCTCCCCTCCCAGGGCCTTATTCATCCTGAAGATGAGACAAGCCGTCTGGGGCCAGGGCCACACTGTAAGTTGTCTGTTTCTGGTGGCATCCAGGGTTTTCCTTCTTGGCCGGCAGCTTACTCATGGAGCTGAGAACTACAAGTAGTGGGATACCCAGCCTTCTGAATAAGCTCTGGACATGTCTGTGCTTCCACCCCCAAATGGTGATGAGTGTAGGAACCTTCTTTATTCCTTGACAGTTTCATTCATGTGCATAATGTATTCTGATGGTATCCAATCAGATTGCCCTCTTACTCCGTTTGGATCATCTGATACTTCCCCTTCCCATCTCTATACCCTCTTCTATTTTATCTTATTTTGTGACCATTACTGCTGAGTGCATTTGCCTGGCTATGGGGCTGTCCACCAGAACACAGGCAACCTCCCAGCAGCCGTACCCTTAAAGAAAAATGACTCTTCTCCCCCAGCAGCCATAACTTGCTAATAGTTCCTTAGCTTGGGGGTGGGGGGGGCTTATGAGACTCTCCCCTGTCCATAGCGGCTTGATCTTGTATAGATCTTGTGCAGGCAAATGGAGCACTATGAGTACAATAGGTGTGTCCTGCCCAGAAGACAGCATTTCCCAGGACTCCTTCCCATCCTCCAGCCCCTACACCCACCCCCCCACCCCCCCACCGAGGTGATGTCCAAGCTTTGGTGGGTGTTGATTTATAGCCGGGTGTGGTGGCGCATGCCTTAATCCTAGCACTTGGGAGGCGGGTGGATCTTTGTGAGTTCAAGGCCAGCCTGGTCTACAGAGTGAGTTCCAGGACAGCTGGGGCTACAGGGAGACCCTGGGTGAAAAGACCAAAAAAAAAAAAAAAAAAAAAAAAAAAAAAAAAAAAAAAAAAAAGAAATGTCTCATTTATGAGCTGGTGATGACCCAATAAAATGTGCTTGTAGTCAAGCCTGAAGACCTAAGTTTGATCCCTGGGACCCACATGGTGGAAGGAGAGACCCAACTTCTTCTCTGACCTCTACATGCATACCCTAGTGCGTATACACACACACACACACACACACACACACAAACACACACACACACAAATGTAACTTTAAAAAGTGTCCCATTCAGGGGTAAGCACTCAATAGTCACTTGCTCTCAGCACTATGGCCAGTTATGAGTCTTTGCATTGACTATAGAAGCTTCATTTTAAATTAATCTTTAGAGCATAGCCCTCTCTCGGAACCCTGTCATCGTCAAGGGATCTTTTTCCCTCCAGGAATGAAGAAGCAGGAATTGGAATTATGCACTTGTCATGTTTGAAGCTTATTATGCTGAAAGCCTAGCACTCCCTGCCACATTTCCCCCCACCTTCCTCAACCCTCCATTGTTTCATCAGAGACAATGGATCTCCAGTTCTGGATTAACCATTTACTAGTTGTATAACCTTGGCAAACTCATGTCCCGGCATAATAAACCCAGTGTACTCCTTTATAAACTACAGGTGATAATGTGCTGACCTACCTCAGAGGCTTAGTGAGGCTTAAAGGGCAGGGTAAAACCGAGGAAGCATTATGAAAATTAAGTGATTAATACTAAGTCTCAGAGAAGTCCGTTCCCGAAGGAGGGGTAGGTTATAAAGGAGAATCTCTGTTCTTTCTGAGAGAATACAGGTCTTGTGATTACACACCGTGTAATCACAAGACCTGTATTCTCTCAGAAAGAAGACCAAGGAGGCTGTGATTCTGCTGAAAGCGTCCCTGCTGCTCTCTTCAACCCTGACTGTCCCCACAGGTGGAAGCAGCAATCCACACGACAGGACCCCTCCCCCCACCGCCACCCCCCATGTTGCTAGGCCGCCTATGCTGTGCTGTCTGGTCAGAGGGTTGACAATCAGCTCCCAGCTGCTTTCTCATCTTTCAGAAGCCAATTAAACATCTCTGGCCGCAGCGTGACAATCATCTGGGCTTCACACAGCGGATCTTTACCGGGTGTGGCACTGGGAAGCATGTATTATCCTAGAAAGCTTATACCTCCTAGAAAGATCGCCTGCCCTTGTTTAAAGGAGGACCCACATTCACATGGAGCAATCGCCCGGCTCCATCCCAAACTTCAAGGTGTCAAAGGAGCAGCAGTGGCTGTAGCTGTGCCCATGAGGGCTGTTTGTCCAGAAGCAATCTGCTGCCTTAAGAGTCAGCAATCATTTTGAGAAACTGTCAGCAGGGAGGGATGCTGGAAGGTTAGGTGCAGATCAGACTGGAGAGGCACTTGAAGCTGGGGGCAGGGCTGAACTTCGTGTTAAAAGCACAGTGAGGAACCTGATACTGGATTGGGGGCCTGGCCTCTAAGAAGAAGACGAGGAATCTGCCATGACCACTGTCAGGATTTCCTGAGGTTTGTTCACCCAGGTTTGTTAGTCACCATGTAGAATATTGTTTACCTAAGGTTGCAGTGGTTTTTCTTAAACATTCAGGGAGCTGCTGCACGAGGAAGCATCAGAAATCCAGAAAGTTAGATTCTGGCCCTCTGCTGCAAACCAACTGGGTATATAAATAAAACTGCTTCTCAATATGGGGCTTTACTTTGCTTGTCAGTAAAGTGCATATGGAGGGGGACAGCTAGATGGCTTGAACGCTAGGAGAAATAGCTTCGGCTCCTGACATGTATGTATGGATCTTACAAGTCATTGTCTCACATGCCCACAGGCCCACTCTGTTGGACTAAGTTTCTGAGGATGTTTTGAAGACAAAGTAAATGACTTGAAAAAACCCACAAGACCACTGATTTAATTTAGTTTTTACCAGGTAGACCATTTGGGAAGTATTTAGAATGGGACGATGACTTGCCAGCAGTTACATGGTGCCCAGTTTCCAGATTTCTTTCTGTTTTGCTTCCTTTCTGTCATTAGCTGCGGGGCTTATTATTTGATGAGAGAAATACTGTACTCTCTATAGTTGTAAGAGATTAGAAAGAGAAAGGATTAATAAACTCTGTAGAGGGTAGGAAAGACCAGACGTAGAACCTGAACTGGGTTTTGGCAGAGAGGAGAGATTTAATTAGACAAAGATAAGAGGATCAGGCATTCTAGGTAAAAGCAGATGGTGTGGCAGATCCACCACGCCACGAAATCCTCTGGCTTGATTCGAGCAGGACGCAGTCGGAGCTGAAGCACGGGCCTTACAACCAGGCAGAATGAGAGCTTGCCATGCTTGGAGCTCTAGGCCCTGGGAGTGCGTTAGACATGCTGGTTGTGGTGGCTCATACCTGCCCGTGGGAGGCAGGAGACTGCCAGAAATTCAAGGCCAGGCTGGGCTACAGTGAGTTCTGGACTAGAGTGGGCTGCAGAGTGAGAAGTTGTCTTAAAACCAAACAAAACCAAAGAAAGAAATAGGAGAATTCCAGAGTCTCGGGCCCAACTCAGGCCTCCTGAATCAGAAGGTAAAGTTTAGAAAGGTCTCAGGGTGATCAGTGCTGCTGTTCAGGATCATAGTTCTCTGAGATACTGAAAAGCAAGGGGCACCCCTGGTGCCCTTTGGTACCTCTACGTTGTAGCTAGGAGTGAGGACTATTGTTTTGGAATGGTAAAGCAAGAATGAACATGTACGGGTGTGGTAGCCCACGCCTTTAATCCCAGAGCTCTGGAGGCAGAGGTAGATGGATCTCTTTGAGTTCAAGGCCATCCTGGTCTACAGAGCGAGCTCCAGGCCAGCTGGGACTAAAGGGAGACCCTGTCTCAAAAATACAAAAAAAGGAAAAATATTCAGCATTAATCTTGGGCCAGGTGTGGTGGTGAACTCCTTTAATCCTAGTACTCTGGAGGCAGAGGTAGATGGATCTCTGCGAGTTCAAGGCCAGCCTGGTCTACAGAGTGAGCTCCAGGCCAGCTGGGACTAAAGGGAGACCCTGTCTCAAAAATACCAAAAAAACCCCAACCAAACAAACCAAACCAAACCAAACCAAAACAAAACAAAACAAAAAAAGAATGAACATGTTAGTTGAAGGAAGAGGAGACTTAATAAAGGTTAGGTTGCAGGATGTGGAAGATACTCAGGAAACAGAAACGAACAGTGACAAACCACATATTCAATATATAAGGGATGGCGACTCCATCATACTCCCTTGAAGAATGAGAAGATGGTTACTACCAAGTTGCTGTGGGTGCTTGTTCATAGTGGACACTGAGGAGTTCATTTAATATTAGATATTTCCATTGAGATTTGATGGTGACAATGTCAGGCAAGTTTTAGGTGTCACATTGGAGGGCAGGTCCTGAAAAATGAATTAAAAAAAAACTTTAAAAAGATTTATGTGTATGAGTGTATTGCCTGGATATTTGTAAGTGTACCTGTGTTGTGCAATGCCCACATAGGTCAGAAGAAGGCATCAGATGCCCTGGAACTGGAGTTACAGATGGTTGTTAGGCACCATGTGGGTGCTGGGAATCAAACCCCTGTCCTCTGCAAGAGCAGCCAGTGCTTTTAACCTCTGAGCCATCTCTTCAGCCCTGAATAATGGATTTTAATTTATTATCACACAGGTGGGAGCTGGAGGCATATAAATGCTACAAAGTTAGCTAGGAGAACAAAGGTTTTTGTTTATGTAGAGTCCAATCCAGAGGAATTTTAGAAAAGTTTAAATCAAACACCTGTGTATAAACCTGTGTCTTGACCTCAGTGGTAGAGCAATGGTTCACTTTCTGCTTGGCCTCAGCAACCCTCAGCCTAGAGTCAGGGAAGGACATACTTGGGCCACCTTCAAGAGAACCCTGTGGAGTCTGTTACCAGAAGGGCCTGGCCTGTGTGAAGTTCCCCTGCCAAGTCTGTGACTCATCCACACACTTCCCTAGTGATATTTTCAGAGTACAATTATGTGTAGCAGAATCTCTTCTCCATGGCTGACAATGTTGCCCATCTGTGAAGTCATTAAGCTCTTGTGCTCTAAAAGCCTGGAGGAGGTACACAGTGGGTGTGAATTGGGAACCTTCTCCAGCGATGGGAGCCTAGGATTCACACTCTGCCCCAGGGCTCTGGAGCCTTCTTTCTGAGGGAGCATGGAAGTTGAACATTAATGTGTGGTTCATCTCTGAGGTAGGGTGCAATCCAGATTGAAAACACATACAGATATGGAGATGAAAGAAGTAGGCTTGGAGGTGGGAAACCCAGATTCAGATCTAAGCTCTGCCATATTTTAGTAGCAGAATGCCCAAGTTTCTTCCTTAGTTAATTTTTTCTTCCCCATAGGACTATAGTAAGCAAATGCAAGTGAGAATGCTTTGTGAATTATATAGCACAGCATGGATACATTTTTTTAACAGTGGACATCAGAATGTCTAGGGTAAGGAAGCAGAGTGCTGGGTGGAATCGGAAGGTCCATTTCCGTGACAACACAGCAACAGCGTCTCCATCTTCTAACTTTCATAGTACATCGGAGGAGCAGAAATCTACCCATTGGGTTCTATCTCTGTCGTGGTCTATTTATTTCTCCTTAGCGAGACTCCCCAGGCAATACTTAAGGTTTTTATGCACCTATGACTCCGGCTATGTGTACACTTTGGAAAAATTGTGAAGGAAGTAAGGTTGCCTACAGTGACTCTAAATTTGGGCCGTTCTTTTCAAATCAGGGTTGCAGGCAGTTCACTTCTGGAGAACAAGTGGTCACAGCCTCTTTGTTCCAGTTTCCCTACCCAAGAAGTAAAGGGCTTGAATTGTGCTGTTTCCAGGGACATTGATATTTCAGGCAGAGAACTACAGATGTCATAAAGAAGCCACTGTGCTGGAGTTGCTGGTATCAGTGTGAGTAGAAACATAGAATTTATCTTTCTGGAGTTATTGGAGCCATAGTAAACATGCTTCCATCAAGGTTTGGGGCTCTTTTTACGTAGGATAATTCCAGGCCTCAAAAATATCAGCGATCGTATGATCCACTCTGTACGTAGTTCAGGATTCTGTGAAATTGGTCCAGTGACATTACTTTGTGGGGAGTTTGTGAGATTTAAGAACAAAACTGAATCGTCACTTGCTAGGTATCATGGCAACACAAGGCACTAACGTTCTTTATGGTGGCTCCATCCACCCAGGGCCATAGGAAAGCAGGTTGCTTGTACAGTGCAATGTCTTCAAACTCAGTAGGTTTTGGTCACTTGGAAGATTGTTAGCATGAAGATCGTGGTGCCCCCACCTCCAGAGCTTTCCACTTGGTAGATCTGAGGCTAGGTGGGGGATTTGCATTTCTAGTAAGTGCTCAGCGGCCAGCACTGCTGCTTCAGGAACTGCACTTTGGAAACCCTGGGACTTAAGCTTTATGGTATAAAGTACTTTCCCAGCACAGTCCCTCTTTTACTGTAATGCATCTGTGACCTTATGGGGTGTGCATATCAAGGGTGAAGAACCCATCTTAGACAGATGGACTGCTAAAGTTCTTCTAGCACTGAAGAGCATGGCTGAAATTCTGAGCCTGTCGCTCGGACTAAGTTGTGCCAGGGCAGAGTTGTTGAATGTCCACCAAGTGTGGCCCGATTGGGCTTTTCCTGGCTCTTCCTCGTGATGGTCACCTTTCTTCAGCCTGTAGTGAGCTAAAGTAGTAATTGCAGGATTTTGGAGATTTATGAAGGAATAGTTGGAGAAGGAAGAAAAAGGGCTGAAGGGAGAGGTTTGCAAGAAGAAAGAGCTATGGGCGATGAAGGAACCCAGGGAGCAGAAGAAGCTGGAGAAGGAGGCCAGGAAGAGCCTAGGCAGGGGGTTCAGAGCTGGGGTGCAGACTTAAGACTCTTTCTTCCGTGTTACTCCGGCATTTAGCCTCACGGGACAAGGTGACCACTCACCTTTTTAGCTTCTTGGTCTCTCGACCACATTGTCAGAAGTCCATCTAGTATGTTTCTGGAGAAGTAAGTATGTGAAACTCCCCTGTTCACTGGAATTCTTTGCTATTTGCCAGGAAAGTAGCATCAGCCTTTGAAAAAATTTGTGGAGCCTTTGATGCGACTCCCTGTCAGCTCCATGTGTTCCTTGTATTTATCAAAATGGAACACTAACAAATATTTATCCAGTTTCATAGACATGTTGACAATAAAGACTATCATGTGTATCGCCTGCCATGGTGATGCTTTTGCTCAATACATGATTGACCGAGATGTCTCTGCACACTATAAACACATACTAAAAATAGCAACCTCAAAAAGATAAAACTGACAAAGAGAAAGTTCCCTATTTCTGGATGTAAGACAGCACCAACCTGGTCATTAGGACAGAAAGAGATAATATCTAGTAATTATCTAAATTTTTATAACAATTCTTCAAAATAAGTGTTTTTGGATCCTACAATGTTTTTTTTAGCATTTATAAATTTTTAAAAACTGGAACTTTAAAAAAGTTTCTATGCATGTTCTAACAACCTAGGAAATAAAAAATCTGGATATTTCATTAAAGTTCCAAATTCACAGTCTGATTCCAACTTTTAGCATCTAGGTTTTTTTTACTCTAGTCATGAAGCTGAGAGAAGTCACTGAATTTTCATACTGCATTAAAATATTTTATTGTTTTCATTTTATGAGTGTATGGCTGAATGTAAGTGCACCCACATCATGCCATGCCTGCAGAGGTCAGAAGAGGGTGTCAGTTCCTTTGGAACTGGAGTTACAGATGGATTTTAGCTGCCATGTAGGTGCTGGGAACAGAACCTGGGTCCTCTGCAAGAGCAGCCAGTGCTCTTAACTGCTGAGCCATCTCTCCAGCCTACTTTTTAATTTAATTTAATTTTTTTTTTTTTTTTTTTTTTTTTTGTGTTATGGTCTTTTTTGAGACAGGGTTTCTCTGTAGCCACAGCTGGCCTGGAACTCACTATGGAGACCATGCTGGCCTTGATCTCAGAGAGATCTGCCCAGCCCTGCTTCCCAAATATGGGGATTAAAGGCATGTTCCCCTACACTGGGGTCATATTGCATTTTTTTGTTAGGCAAAATGAAAGCTTCCTGAACTGGGCAAGCACCCTCTGCTTTGTTAATCACAGGGAGTGAAGAAGTCTGAGCTCAAGGCTTGTGCTGGTTATGTCCCTTTTTCCCTTGGTTATTCTTTCCTCTCCTCTTCACTTATTTGTGTGTGTATGTGTATGCATGTGTGTGTACGTAGCTCAGAGGACAATTTTTGAGAATCGGGTCTCTCTTACGTGAGTTCCAGATATTGCTCTTGGGATGTTGGCTCTGGCCGCAAGCACCTTTACCTTCTGAGCCATCTCGATGGCCCCTTTTTTCCCTTTTTCTGTACTATGGATCTAGTACAGTAGGCAAGCACCTTTTCACTGAGCTGCCATTCCCAGTTTACTAAATTGTCTTGGCTGACCATGAACTCACGCTCCCTCTGCTTCAGCTTTATGAGTAGATGGGATTTTGGGAGTGTATCATTGTGTCTGGCTTGGGCTAGTGCTTATTTCTAAGGGTTTTATTTATAAGAACAAAATGAAGGAAATCAAAACTGGTTTTGTTCTTTTGTTTTTGAGATAGAACCTCATGTTGCCAGGTAGACTTTGAACTTGTAAGCTTCCAGCCTCAGGCTCTGGCATAGCTGAGGTTCTAGGCCCATGCCACTGTGCCCAACTGTGGGGAAAGTCTTAATAGTGCAGTGATTTCCTACTTAATATCTCCTTCCTGATATTGATTTAAAAAAAGTGCCGGGCGTGGTGGTGCACGCCTTTAATCCTAGCACTTGGGAGGCAGAGGCACGCAGATCTCTGTAAGTTCGAGGCCAGCCTGGTCTGCAGAGTGAGTTCCAGGACAGCCAGAGCTACAGGGAGACCCTGTCTCAAAAAGACCAAAAAAAAAAAAAAAAGTTTCAAAAAAGCTTATGTTAGTATCAGTGCTTTATGATCTCTCTCTCTCTCTCTCTCTCTCTGTCTCTCTCTCTCAGCAGCAAGACAAATAAACAGGTCTACAAACATAGCAGGTACCAGGTCTGAGAGATACTGGTGACATTTAAACTATGGTTTTATTTTGTGAATTGAATATTTAAACAACTGCTCTGAAGAAGCAGAAAGGAAACTATAATGTTTGAACGATAAAATTTCTGACGTTTGTTGACTCTCTGGATCTCTGTAACAACTTCCTGTCCTTGTAAATTTGCTCTTGTGGGTGATAGGATGCAGATTTGTGCTATTTTTCCATCACAGTGTGTGGCTGGACCAGGGTTGCTTCTAGTAGCTGGCCTGTGCTTTTAAGTGGGAGATGGCTGTGCTTCAGTGGCATTGACCGATCCAGTGGCCAGTGGGCTGTGCTCACATTCAGCATATGTCATGAGGGTGCACTTCTGTGCAAGGGGGTAAACAACCATTTTACTATTATCTCTGTTCTACTTTATCTGCTTTGGGTGTTCTCTGTAGTAACTGTTGAATCTTTTTTTTTTTTTTTTTTGTCTTAAACACTGAAACATGTACTGGATATTAAAGTTCAACAAAACACAAGGACTACTAAAAACCTATTGTGTTCCATTGTTTGGGGGACTATATTGAATGGCAGAATTCTGTCAATTTAAAGGGGATCCCTGTTCAATACAGTGGATTATATCTTGAGGGTGACATTCTAAAGCAGGGCCTAAAAGTAAGAGCAAAGATCCAGCCAAGGAAGGGAGGACTTCTGCTAGCACACTGTAAATGGCTCCTTCCCCTCATTTCCCTTTCTGTAACCGGGTACACTTAAGTTAAATTCTCATGTTATATGATTCAACTTGATGTATTCATCAGAGGCTGTATAATTTTTCATTTAATCAGTAATATCGGTAATAGCCTTGTTTTTATTGGGGGGGGGAGAAGGTTTCAGGATGTAGCCTAGGCTGACCTGGAGTTTATCATGATCCTCCTGCCTCAGCCTCCTGAATGCCAAGATTACAGGCATGTAACATTATTCCTGGTCTTACCCCAGATTTAAAGGTGAGGAAACTTAGGCCCCTGGAGGCGAATGACTCCCTCCAAATGATATAGCTATGTAGGGCCAGGACTGGAACCCAAGTCTGGGCTGCAAAGTCCAGCCTCTGTGGTATACCTACAAGAATGTTAGGAACCCTTAGAGACCCTGTGTTACATTCAATTTATTTCACAGATGGGAAACTTAAGACTTGATCTGTTTTCTTAGACATTATGGATAATGGGGTATGGACTGTGTATACTGTACTCTGCCAAGATTTCCCAACTGGAGAAGTAGGGATTTGGGACATTAGGGATGACAGATAAGATTTAAAAACTGGGTTAAGGGAGATGGGAATGAACCAGTTAAAGGAACTGAAATTGCTTTGTCTGATGTGAACAGTTACTTGATGAGGGATAAGGACCAGCTGGGCTCTACTTGCAGCGAAGTCAAAGCAAGGTTAAAGGACTTCAAGTTTTGTTGGGTGGATTATAAGCAAGTTGTCATCGAGAAGTCTTGATGCTGGAGGAGGTCAGGGAAGGATGAAGGGAGCATGGGGCTACTAATTGCCACAGGCTAGGGACCGTCCCCAACCTGGAGCTGTCTTCTGCAGGGCTGTTTCTGCTGCCCAATCCTAGGGTAATGTTGTCCTTAGCAATAACTGCCGTTAATAAGTGACAGCTTCTTTGAGCCATCAGATCCTCCTGCATTCTACAGATCTTCCTATCCCTTGTTCTGTCTTGCTGAACCCAGTTAGAGCTATTTTCATAACACACAACTCTGATATTTCTCTGTTCAAAAATGGCTCAGAGCAGCCTGAACGAATATTTTCAAAGTGTGGTCTACGGACTCCCAGAGGTAGCAAACAAAACACAGGAAGCCAAATTAAGTTTTATTCTGAGATAAATAACAAATGAACATTTTTAAATACAAGTTTGTCCCCCAATCCAGTCAGACACTCTTTTATTTATTTATTTATTTATTTATTTATTTATTTATTTATTTATTTATTGGTCTTTTTGAGACAGGGTCTCCCTTTAGTCTCAGCTGGTCTGGAACTTGCTATGTAGACCAGGCTGGCCCTGAACTCACAGAGATCTGCCTGCCTCTGCCTCCCGAGTGCTAGGATTGACGGTGTGAACCACCACACCCGGAGACACTCCTGTATTTTATCTGGCAATTCTACCTGGGGGACTACTGTAAAGTCCTTTCAAAACACCTTAGAAGTCAAAACCATTTTCATAGTAAGATTTGCCTTTTTCTACTGTGTCACCATTTGCACTGACAGTACAGAATCAACAGTGGTAAAAACTGCCAGTGTTTCAGCATAAATCAAGTCAGTGACACCTAAGTGAACTGGTGAACATTGAGTTAGTTATTCTGTGTTATGCATTCACAGCAACACACACACAAACACACACACACACACACACACACACGCAAACCCCAAGTCCAGTTTGACATAAGAATCGAATCTCCTTGGGCTTGGGGAGATGGCTCATTCAGTCAGTAAAGTGTTTCTGAACAAGTACAAAGACCTCAGTTTCATTCCCAGCATCCACATTAAAAGCTGAGCATGGGGGCATGGACTTGTAATCTTGACAGTGGGGAGGCAGAGCTAGGCAGATCCCTGCAGTTCACTGGCCAGCAGCCTAGCCTAATTCCCGAGACCCAGGGCTCTGCCTCAGGAAAGTCTTCTTAGGACCAATACCCCCCAGGCTGACCCCTGGCCTTCATATGCATGTGTGCCCTCCCAAATGCATACACAAACACACATAGAAACAAACACTCCTTGATGAAGCAGTAAAAATTATTAACTTCGGGGCTGGAGAGATAGCCTAGCAGTTAAGTGCACCGACTGCTCTTGCAGAGGACCCGGGTTCGATCCCCAGCACCCACATGGCGGCTAAGAACCGTCTGTAACTCCAATTCCAGGAGAACTCCAGTTCCAGGGGAATCCGACACCCTCTTCTGACCCCCGCGGCATTGCACGACACGGGTGCACAGACCTACACGCAGACAGTACATTCATACACGTACAAAAATAAATAAAATTTAAAAAGTATGCTTTAAAAAATTATTAACTTCATTAAATGTCAGTCCTATGTATCTGTCTTTTTTAACATTCCGTGTGACAAACTGGGACAAGTGCATGAAACATGTCTGCTGCCTGCAGTCACTGTGCCGCTCGTGAGAAGCTCTGAGACAGGAAGCTGGTGGATTCCTTTCCCACTGACAAACTATGGTTATTCAGACCTAAGTATTTGCCAGATATTTTCTTGAAAATGAAGTGAGCTAGTTACTTCAAAGAAAAAGAACTTGACAGTATTTGTGCCAATTATACAATTTGAGCTTTAAAATGAAAATTATAATTTTGAAAAACTTCTATCTGTCACAGAGAGCTTGACAGCTTTCCAATATTAAGAACTTTCTGATGAGATTGGAAGTGGTAAAAACGAATGTGTTTTTTATATTGTATAATAAAATGTGTCAACATTTGCAAAATCTGTGTGACTCTGTGAACCAGTACTTTTCTAATGGCCAATGCATGATATTACTGAACCACCAATGAGCAAGAGAGCCATTCAAACTGTAGTACAGACAAAGGTTTTAATGTAATAGAGTCTAAAAAGTTTTACCGATAGAGTTTCAATTCCACATCTCAAGTAACTTTTTTTTTTTTTTGGTCTTTTCGAGACAGGGTCTCCCTGTAGTCCCAGCTGTCCTGGAACTCACTCTGTAGACCAGGCTGGCCTTGAACTCACAAAGATCCGCCTGCCTCTGCCTCTGCCTCCTGAGTGCTAGGATTAAAGGTGTGCACCACCACGCCCAGCTCAAGTAACCTTTAAAAGTAGAGTTGTTATCATAGCAAAAACTAATACCCATGGGTTATCTGAAAAAGGCTGTTCAAATGGCGCATCCTTTCTAGCTACATGTCTTTGTAAGGCTGAGTATCCATCATTAACCTCAACAATTCATCTACTGCTATAGACCGAATGCTAAAAACACACATGAGAATCTGTCTTTTCTCAGCTATTCAGTAAAGACATTTGCAAAAACATTAAAAAAAAATTGCCAGTCTTATTATTTTGTTCTGGAAAACAGTTCCTTTTCATAAAAAATAAACCAGTATGTTAACATGTAATGAGAGTATTACTATTTTAAAGTGAACTAGTTTAAAGAGAGGGAACATTTTAATGTTCCCATTTGGAATTTTGAATATTGTAAATGTCAATAGATAAAATATACATAGCAAAAGCTCTGTGAGAACCACCATAATTGTGAAAACTCCAAAGGGAGGATTTTGAGTTTGGTCAGACTTCAGGATAACATCCATACTGGAGAGCCAGACATCAGGGATGGATTCCCCCTGACCTCTCCAGGCTGCCTCTGCCCCTTCCTACCATGCTATCTTGAGCTCTCCTAGGTCCCAGCCAGCTGCCCACTTACAGCATTGGAACACATGTCTCTACCTGCTTCATTACCTGCTCTGGTGGTTATTGTGGTATCAGGGATATTCTCTCTGCACCAGGCTCTGTGGGTAGAGAGACTCATTCCAAACCCAACATCTCAAAGTCTATGGCTAGATTCTGCATCTAGCCTTCAGGATCTATTTGTTTGCCTCCTTTAATTAGAATTCCTGGTGTGCAAAGGATTCAATTTTCTGTTTTTTATTTTTACCCTCTGAGGGCCAAGTGAGCTGTCATAAACTTTGCGTGGAATTTTGGTAAATATTAGCTGACAATTTTTAGAGACCTTTTTTTAGTGTTTATGATCCCATGAAAATTAATCAGAATACTTAGTGCCTGCTCTGAGGAAACAGTTGGAGGAGGGGGCTTGGGAGATGGTCCTTTGCTTAAGGACCTGCATTGTGCTTGGGGAAACAGGGTTACGGCCAAGAAAGAATCATACAAGCTACAAGAAGCTACATCACTAGAGAAATAACTGGTACTACAGGCCTTGAGAGAAGGGGTGCAGGGTTGGGGGCACATTGAGTATAGGTAGATGGCTACAGTAATCCCTGGAGGCTTCCAGTAGGAGGCAGGGACTTGACAGAGGCTCGGTAAATGGGGAGGGTTTAGTTAGAGGTCAGCAAGGCAGGGATTTCAGGTCAGTGAATAAATTCAAGCCAAGGCAGAGTCAGAAATGAGCACAGCATGTTCACAGCCTAATGAGGAAGGAGACTGCTGACCACAGTGAAGGTGAACCGTGTGGAAGGATAGGCTGGAAGCTGGTCACAGGAGTTTAGGCTGGATGTGGAAGAACAGAAGCATTTTATGGTTAGAGAAGTGACACAGTGTTTCCGAACACAAGATGGATAATTTGTGCGAGGGAGAACAGAGTTGATGGGGTGTCTTGTTTGTGATGGGAGTGAAGCTGCAGAGGTCAGGCATTGGGACCAGCAAAGAGCTTTGAAATGCAGTGCACACAGACAGCCACATTTGGGATGCCAGCTCTGGACCTTTAAGTGGGAGTGTTTTATAATAGTAGGGCACACAGCAGGATAAAGCCCCCTAAACAGAGGGTTAGTGATACAATTGAGTCTTTGCACATGTGGCCGGTTTAGAACAAACATGTTTTTGTGTGTGCTCTTTTTTTAAAAGTTGATTAAATGTACTCTTCGACACAGAGTGCATTCTGTTCCCTCTGACCCGCACCCTGACTTTTATTCCTCCTACCCCTGATCCCCCCTCTTATCTCTATAGGTCCCCTTCCTCCATCACGCTTTTTATGTTTTGTTTTATGACTCTCTGATTTGAACCAGGACTGTCTATGTGGCCATGAGTTTAGAACTATACATTGGAGTCTAGTAGGATCACTGTTTGGTACCTAACTGAAGGCAATGACGGTTTCTTCCCTAGAATCCATCAGAACTGACATCTTTCATTCTAGACCCTTCAGATTTTATCGCTACACCACCGAGTAGTTGTGGGTGTGTGGTTTGGGGCAAACTGCTCAATTCCTGGGTACTTAGTTTTGGCATCTTCAAACTATGAGTATTTATAGTATTTATAGTATTTTCTTTTCTTTTCTTTTTTTGTATGTGTAATGAATGTACTGTCTGCATGTAGGTCTGTGCACCTGTGTCATGTAATGCTGCTCAGAGGTCAGAGAGGGTGTCGGATTCCCCTGGAACTGGAGTCAAAGATGGCTCTCAGCCGCCATGTGGGTGCTGGGGATCGAACCCGGGTCCTCTGTAAGAGTGGTCGGCGCTCTTAACCACTAGGCTATCTCTCCAGCCCCACATTTATAGTATTTTCATCATTAAATGAGTTAATATCTGTAAAATGCCTACATTAGAACCGACAAACCTTAAAATATTATTTACCTAGTAATTCACAGTATCAGGGGATTATATTTAAATTACTCAAATGGTCTAAAGCATCCAGAGCTGTGTTGAATGAAAACCCTAGGAAATGAAAATAATGCTCCCACTTGATGGTGACATTAACAACTTCAATTCCATAAACTCATCCTTATCTAGACTGTAGAACTCAGACCGTCACAATTTAATCATGCTAAAACCATTTCGTTGGCTCCCACCACAGAGGAGATGGGTCTGGTCTTAGCTGTTCTCTCAGTGGTTCTGAGGGTCCTTAAGCCCCCATTCCACACTAACTTCATCTCAACCATGCGCACCCCTGCGTATTTTCTTTTTTTTTAACTGTTTTTTTTTTAATTTTTTTTTTTTATGTGTATCGTAGTGTCTGCATGTAGGTTTGTGCACCCGTGTTGTGCAATGCCACAGAGGTCAGAAGAGGGTGTTTCCCCTGGAACTGGAGTTCTCCTGGAACTGGAGTTACAGACAGTTCTCAGTCGCCATGTGGGTGCTGGGGATTGAACCCAGGTCCTCTGCAAGAGCGGTCGGTGCTTTTTTTTTTTTGGTCTTTTCGAGACAGGGTCTCCCTATAGCCCCAGCTGTCCTGGAAGTCACTCTGTAGACCAGGCTGGCCTTGAACTCACAAAGATCCGCTTGCCTCTGCCGACATTTCTCAGCCACCATGTGGGTGCTGGGGATTGAACCCGGGTCCTCTGCAAGAGCAGTCGGTGCTCTTAACCACTAGGCTACCTCTCCAGCCCCAGCCCTGCGTATTTTCAAACAGACCCCACCCTGCACTTCAACCTTCCTTCTGCTTCCACAATTACTCCCCAGTGGCTTTCTCTTAGTGCTGTATTTATGCCCTATAAAATTAGTTCCCTGTTTTTAATAGACTTCAATAAACTGGTAACCTTACAAGGAAATGACATAATAAGTAGAATATATCACCATATATTCCCTTGCTCAACTGTTTCTCTTACAATACATCTTGCATTAGTGAGGTATTTGTTACCACTGTTGAACCCATGCTGATGGACTATTATTAACTGAACTCCACTGTTTACATTAGGATTCAGCTTTGTGTGGCAGTTCTATGGTTTCTGACAAATGGATAATGCTCCACATTGATCATTACAGTGACATACGGAATAGTTTCATCGCCCTGTGTCCACCTGTTCTTCCCTCTCCCTAGTGAAGAATCAGTTAACTGAAAACTTCTGTTAAAACTTCTCAGAGGGGGCTGGAGAGATGGCTCAGTGGTTAAGAGCGCTGACTGCTCTTGCAGAGGACCTGGGTTTGATTCCCAGGACTCACATGGCGGCCAAGAACCGTCTTTAAGCCAGATGTAGTGGTGCATGCCTTTAATTCCAGCACTCGGGAGGCAGAGGCAGGTGGATCTCTGTGAGTTCAAGGCCAGCCTGGTCTACAGGGATAGTTCCAGGCCAGCTGGGGCTACAGGGAGACCCTGTCTCAAACACACACACACACACACACACACACACACACACACACCAACAACTCAAGAGTTTTTCAATAATAATGAACCCCCTGAGCCCTTGCATGTTTCAGCTCTTACGTTCTGTGGGGTAGAGACAGGCACACTTGCTTTCTTCACTGGGTTGTCCTTGACGGAGTCTGTGCCACAGATTTGTCCTGATAACACCTAGCCTAGACAATTGTTCTTAACAGATGCCTTGTGAATGCTGGCTGAATGGAATTGGATTTCGAATCAGTATTAGGATGCAATTTTGTAGAAAAGGTCTCGGGAGGCAAAGCTTTAGACCCAGAATTCTAACAGTGATATGTCCTTAACTTGCAAATCTCATGTTTCACCAAAGGATAAATTCTTTGAGGGGATCTTACATCCTTTCAGATTTTGGCTAGGAAGCAGCCACAGGTGAGGTGGCCCAGGCCAGCAGGCCATGCAGCTATTTCTCAACCTCTCTGCTCTCCAAAAAAAAAAAAAAAAAAAAGTAAAAAAGAGGAAGAAAGGTTGGTTGTTTTCACTTTCCCAGACCAGACACCCCTCTCAGGAAGGCGCCTGGAGAGTCATCTGTCTGGTCCCCACTCTCTTCCCAGCTGGCTTTCCTCGGTGTGTCGTCTTTGAGCAAGGAACACCTTCCCATAAACATTTATTTTCTTAATTCGCGCTGAGCTTTTTGCTCTCAAGATACTATTCTCAAACATTCTAAAAAGCTGTAAGAACAAGGAGATCGGAACAAAGGCAAACAAATCGAACCCTGCTAAGTAACAACAGCCGAGCACAAAGCTAAATGAGAAATATCAGTCATCTGGTAGATACTGTATTTCCCCCTCTAGACAGGAGCTGCTGGCTGCACACCTCCCCCACCCCAAAAGGAGGCCAAGAAGGTCTAGAAGGAAGTATTCAGCTCCTAGACGAAGTCAACAGTTTCAAGCAGCATCATTTGTATTTCTTTCCTCAGCAGCAGCGCTTTGGAAGACCTTGGCTGTTACTTCCCGGGACCTGCCTCCAAACACGTGGAGGTGGTGGTGAGAGCCCACCGCAGCGTGTGCGGAGGGCGGAGGAGGGCGCGGAGAAGGAGAAGGGGGCAGTCCTGGAAATCGGATCAGGACCGAGGGCAGTTACCTGGGGGCAGGTAGTGCTCCCTATAGGCAAAGGCTCCTCCTTCCCCCTGCAGCCCAAAGCCGGAGGAAGCCCTGGTGCTGGGGACGCCTATCTGGCTACAGAGCGGTTGGGGACCCGGGCAGAGCCTGGGAAGGGTGCGCTGGGCCGGGCGCGGCGACTGCCCGCAGCACCTGGCTCCGGGGGGCGGGGCTTCGCAGGTGCCGGCGCGGGGACCACCTGGCCGGCTGGGTCCAGCCCGGGTTGGCCCGGAGCCCCGCAGCCCCGCCGCGGGATGCGGGGGGAGGTGGGGAGCCAGTGCGCCCCGCGGCCGCGCGCCCGGGCCTGGATCCGGGAAGGGGCGCCCGCCGGCGGCGCGCAGGGGGTTAACTCGGGCCGCGGCTGCCGCGCGCTTAACCCTTCGGCGGCCGAGGCAGGCCCGGGCGGCGGCACCGGGCGCCGTGGACCCCGGCGCGTGGGCCGCGAGGCGGGCAGCGGGGCGCGGCGCGGCCGGGGGAGGCCAGGCGGCCGGGCGGGGGGAGCGCGGGGGACGGCGGCGGGCGCGCAGCGTCGCCAGGGCGAAGCCGGCGTGCGGCGCGGAGCGGGCGGGCGGGCGGCTCCGTCCCCGGATGTGAGCTCCGGCTGCCCGCGGTCCCGAGCCAGCGGCGGCGGCGGCGGGGCACCCGGCACCGCGGCGGGCGGGCGGACGGGCGGCATGGGGGGCGCGCCGAGCGGCCCGGGCGGACGGGCTGGCAGCCCCGCGGCGCCCCTCCGCTAGAGAGGGGACCAAGCCAATTCTCCTTTGCAGCAAAAAATTCCATGTATATATTATCAGGATAATATATGCATCCGATTTTATTATTTTTTTTTTAGAAAAAGTTTATTTTGCTCCATTTTTGTAAAGAGAAGGAGCGCGGGCGGCAGGCGGTTTTTAGAAATTATCCTTATTTTTGGTTATTTGTCTCTGCCCTTCCCCACCCCCCTGCTGAAGCGAAAATAAGGGCAGGGACCGTGGCTCCTACCTATAGGTAACCCCCTTACCCGCTCCTCCCCCGCCCTAACGCCCAGCACGGTGCCCTGCACACAGTAGGCGCTCAATAAATGTTCGTGGATGATGATGATGATGATGATGAAAAAAATGCAGCATCAACGGCAGCAGCAGGCGGACCACGCGAACGGTGAGCCCCGGGCACCGCTGCCAAATCCCATCCTACCACGGCCCTCCCGTCCCACCCCCTCTTTCTCTGCACCCCCATCTCCGATGTGCTGGGTGGGTTGAGGGGGGTGGGAGAGGATGCTTCTGGCTTGGTGTCATCTACATAGACAGAGGAGATGCGCGACAGCTACTCGGTTCTCCTCTTCAGGCCCTGAATGTCAGAGTTAATTCTGCATTTGTTGGGGTGGGGGCGGCCATGAGCGTGCGGAGCACTGGCACCGAGGGGCGCGAGTGAGGTGATTCGGGTTCAGTGTCCTCAGGCTCAACTTTCCTTCAACGCCCCCGAGCGATGGAAGAGAGGGTGTTAGTCTCCAGCCTGAGCCCCTTTCCAGCCTCTCCCCTTCCCTTCCCTTCCTCCCTCGCCCTCCGATTGACTAAGGAAGGTCTCTGGTGGCATCACGAAAATTCTGGGATTGCCCCCCCCCCCGTTTTCCCTTTGGGCGGGTTAGTGAAGCTTACACCCCTCTTCTCCGGGAAGGCCTGGGGTCTTGGGATCTGGGGAAACAGGGTCGGATGGAGCGTGAATCCAGCTCCCTGCGCCTCCTGTGCACAGTCGGTAACCTAGCAATGCCGAGAGAGTCACTGCGCTGTGGGGCTCGGCTCTCCCCGGCCGGGCACCACGTGCAGTTTCCACACCAGCCGGGGTTGGGTTGTGGGGAGGCTGGGGTAGCTTCTGGTCAGCCAGCCTCTTTGGAGACCGTTGGCGTCCCCCGCCCCCAACCCCAACCCCAACCCCAACCCCGGTAGGCTTGAAGCCTTTCCGGGTGAGCGCTTCTCAAATGAAAAGCTTGGCAGTTCTGATCCCCTGGGTTCCGATCAAGCGCTGCCCGCCTGCTTCCCTGCTCTAAGGCTTACAGGGCAGGGGACCTGTGCTTGCTTTGACTCTTAATCATAGTTGGTTTTGCAAACGTGGATCCCTCTAACCTCTCTGCCACCGCTCTCACTTTGACTTGTGTTTCAGCCGTGGGGAGGGATGGTGGCCCAATGTGGGCAGGTTGCTTTTAGACCTGCCTGGGAATGGCCTGAGCCACAGTGAGGACGCCTTGCACATGGAGGCCTCCTTATGTGCACCCTACATTGAGAGGATTCTTGCAGAGGCCTTGAGGGCCCCTGGCATGAGGCAGCCTGTTTCTCTTAGCTGTAGGGTTGCAGGCTGACTGGATGTTGGCTTGGTAGCAGCAGCAGCAGCAGCAGCAGCAGCTGCTGCTGCTGCTGCTGCAATTTAAAATGCAAAAAAAGCCCTAAAGATGTTTTTGTGTTTTCGGAAGCTTGTGGAGGAAATGAGTCCCAAGCATCATGAATTTTCATTTGCAGGAAGTGCTAGTGCATAATCTAGATATTTGTTATGGGGCTTTTGGTATTGCCTGGTGCCAGTGAAGAATATTTTTTTTCCATGAAGAAAAAAAAAATGCATTTGTGGCTATGGAAAGATGTTAGAGGAACACCCTGAAAATGATTAAGACTATTGAATTATTCTCTCTCTCTCTCTCTCTCTCTCTCTCTTTCTCTTTCTCTCTCTCTGTGTGTATGTGTGGTGGTAGTTCATTTTAGAGAAAAAAAGATGTTGTGTATATTTGTTGTCATAAGAGATACATGGGTTTTTTAACTCAGAGAAGACAGGATGAATGTGGGAATAATAGTTTGCCAGAGGAAATGCACTAAAGGATTCCTTTTGAAGACACAGATATAGAGCTATGGCAGAGTACTAATGCTAGGTATGGTACAGCAGTGACTCTGAGCGGTCATCACTCGGGGCAGAGTGCTGTAGACTTTGTTGCTGCACTTCCTGCCCAAATCCTCCAACTTCTGAAAAATAGGACCCAAGTTTCAAAATGGAAACACAGGAATAATTCCCTTTATTATTGATGGGAGACAGCCTTTACTTTAAAAAACAAATAAAAAAAAGCAAAAACCCACATGCATTGAAGTTTATCTCTCTCTCTCTCTCTCTCTCTCCTTTTTTTAACCATTCTTTTTCTCCTTCTCCCCAGAGGCAAACTATGCAAGAGGCACCAGACTCCCTCTTTCTGGTGAAGGACCGACTTCTCAGCCGAATAGCTCCAAGCAAACTGTCCTGTCTTGGCAAGCTGCAATCGATGCTGCTAGACAGGCCAAGGCTGCCCAAACTATGAGCACCTCCGCGCCCCCACCTATAGGATCTCTTTCCCAAAGAAAACGTCAGCAATACGCCAAGAGCAAAAAACAGGGTAACTCGTCCAACAGCCGACCTGCCCGTGCCCTTTTCTGTTTGTCACTCAATAACCCCATCCGAAGAGCCTGCATTAGTATAGTGGAATGGAAGTATCCTTTTTCTGTGGGAAGTCTTTCTCATCTTCTCTTTTACCATCTGTGCTTTAAAAGGATTCGCTTTCTGAAATGACACTTCTCAAAGCTGTGGCAGTCTGGAATGGGAGCAACAGAGGCTGGATGTGAGGGGGGTTCATAGCTTCCTATCTCCTCAGCTTGCAGAGGGGTGGCTCTGTGGGTATATTTAGCCTAGTCCAGTGTACATGTGTGTGTGTTGGGGGGGGGAGGGAGTGAAGGATGTAACTTCAAAGTGGCAAGAAGTCAGAATAGGAAACTAACCTTGATACTGGATGATATGCTATTGGATGGTTAGTTTTAAAGCTGTTTTGGTTTTGGAAGCAGCTGTCTGCATTTAACCTGTTGAAAGTGAGCTATGCTGATTTGAAAAATAAAAAAGATTAAGGCTGTGCTCAGACTGTTCTGGACATGACCATGGTGGAATCTTCTGCTTCATATGGTTAAAATTTGCTTCTGAAATTACAATGAATGCTAAGCTTATTCCTAGTTCTGATATTTGGTGATTCTCATTATTTAAACAGCCATAAATAATGCACATTTACTTCCTGGGGATTAATTTTTATATTATGATTGGCTGATCAGTGCTGTGATGTCCTGGAATTTCCTTTTGACAAGTTCCAAAAAAGTCTAGGAGCTGTGAGTGCACAGGCTGTAGCACAGGGGCTGCGAGCATCTCTTCCTCACAAGCTCTGTGAGTGACAGAGTATCTCTCTCGGGGGAATTGGCAGGTGCTGCCTTTATAAAAACATTTCTGTTTATATCCTTGGACTGACAGTGCATTTCTGGGTGTCGCCTTCGTATTTTTAAAACTGAACTTTCAGTGCCCCCAGGATGGCTGCTCTGCCTTGGTCTTAGAAAACTATGGAGTCCCCCCTTCTCCAGATCTGGACAGGCTCCAGTGACTGCCACCATCTAGGAGAGGCTGGCCGAGGCCTTCTCTCTGAGCACGTGCTCTCTGATTAATCACATGATGCTTTGGTTTGGGTAATATCAAGCGTTTGCTTTTCCCAGAAGACTGCTTGGGTCCGATGGGCCTTCTGAGCAGTTCCTGGCACTAGTGTGGAGCTTCCTCCCCAAGGCCCAGGGGAGGGAGAGACCATTCTGTAAGGATGTTGGCTGCTGAGTAGAAAGTGGAACTGAACACCCCCCTGTCAGAAATCCAGGTACCCACTGAGATAGTTCTTTGCAATCCCTCTGTCTTAGCTTGTTGTTTTCTCTGTTCATGGACAGGAGTGAAGATGAGACAACTCTGTCTAGAAAGGTTTTAGAGAAAGCAGCTGAATCCATGGCAGGATTTGAAGGTTTTCACATGATTTTTCTTTCTAGAACAGATGTCTTTCCTCTAGAGTGAGTTATGGCGTCTCTCGCATAGTTGGGGCTGTGTGTGTGCACATTCTCTTTAAGTTCACCTCTAGCCTGAGGACAGAGCTCTCATATAAGTGGGGTGGGGGGTGGGGGGTGGTGTGTGTGTGTGTGTGTGTGTGTGTGTGTGTGTGTGTGAAGGTGAAGGAAAGTTGCTACATTAGGGTGTGCCTAGGTGGTCTAACTGGAGTCAACAGGCTGCATTTATTTGCTGGAAACGTCTTCCTTCTGAGGTTGGTGTGAGGTGGTTGCATATGAGGTGACCTCTTGGTGGGGTCGTTCATTTTATGTGGGATGAGGTAGGAAGCCCCGAGCTGTTCTTTCTGCACAGTAGTTTGTATACAGCGGTTTATGTGTAAGAGTGAATTCCAGGATCTCGCTGCCGGCTCTCTTTCCTGAGTTGCCAAACACGTGTACAGTTCAGGAAGACACTTGCTTAAAGTGGGACAGTTTTTAAAACAGGTAGATAGTAAACTGTCCCTTCCATTTTAGGGAGTAGGTTATAGAAGTCCTTTGGCAGTTCAGTTAGACCCAGTTAGCACTGGGAAAACCCAGTTTATTTTGGTAGGCAGGCAGGGGGTAGTGAGATGTTCCCCTTATCAGAAGGAACTGCTGGATCTGTCTCCTATTTCTTGTGGTGGCGAGACTACCGTATAGTTTCTGTTGATTGAAACTAGACCACCACCAAGAAAAAAAGACCCCCCTCCATCTGTATGTTTAGCCTTCTGGAATTGTGTTAGTATCACTCAGATTTTCAGACTTATTTAGGTATTGAGAAGTGGAAGAGGGAGGATGGTGTGTGTGTGGGGGGGGGAGACACTAAGTGTGTCTTTATAGGGAATGACTCCAGGGCTGTTGATTTTAAATTTCAGTTGGGAACAGTGGAGAGAGAATTCCGAAGTCTTCTAATGGTGGACTTTCTTAAAGTTGGATCCCTGAGTAAAAGATTTTATAACATGAGATGAGTTGAGAGAATCAATATGATTAAAGCTAACTGGCTTAAAAATAAACCCATCAAAGTTAGTAAGAGGATAATGTTATTCCTGTCCTTATTGCACTGAGTTATCAGAGCTCTTCAAAGAACCTGTTTTATGAAACCCAAGGTTTCTCCAGAGAGGGAAGGGGTATTGTTTCTTGCGTCATTTCTGGGGTTCCCAGAAGGACATCAGCAAGAATGGAGACTAGTCTGCTCCTATCCTTGAATCTGCAGTACCTGGATGGATTTAGTTAAACTGGTGACTTGTCTCTTGTGGATGAGTATACTGCACAGGAGCTCTGTTGTAAAATTGAGCCCAGAATTGCAGATTAAGTCGATGCTCAGAAGAACCTCATGATTGGAAAGGCTAGACCAAAAGGGAGAAAAACAGTCATGTGGACAGATGTCAAATTTTATGTTTACCAGTCTTGACAATGTCGCTTAACAATACTGGAATGTTTAAGTGAGAATCTGTTGATCTCAAAGTGATTCTTCCAGTCTTCCAAGATCTAAAATTGTTAAAGCCTAGTTTGAAAGTGTCTGGTGCTGATTTCTTATGGCTTTTAAATTTAATCTGTTTATAAATTGAACACAGAAACAGCATATTGTGAAGTGAGCTCCAGTGCAGTTCTAATCGGAAACAGTTATAGTTATTGATTACTTTGCTAGAAAAAGAAGGGGGGGGGGAAGCTGGCAGCTGGCTTAGCATGGTGTGTGAAGTGCCACAACAGGGTCACAGGGAAAATGGAGGTGGTCCTAGTGGTGTGGCCTATCCCAGGCCATGTCAGGAGCTTAGATGGACTCAGCCAGAAATAGAGAATATGGCTCTAACACATGATACAAGGATCTGTGGAAGAGGTTTTCCCCATGATGGTTACCTCTCTGTGTCTGTGACAGCTGAGGATTTAGTAAGGCTCTTGCTGCTTTTTAAGTTACAGCAAGTAGAAGCCTGATTCACAGGGTGCCCTAACTGGATGCTTAGCGTTTTCAGGTTTTAAGACACAGTGTGCAGCAAAAGAATGAGTGTAACATGATCCACAGAAGAGAAGGACGAGTAGAGGTCACTAGATAGGATCAGTGAAAGTTACTTCTGCCCCAAACCCAGTAGTTACAATAGTCAGCTGAAAAAGTGTGTGTTTGTGTGTGTGATTTTCATTTTAAAAGCAATTCAGATTTGGAATTATTGGGAGTGTGATAAGGGATAAGAGGGATGGTTTACATTTGCATAATGTATATACCTTAACAAAACTTTCAGACCATTTGACATATTTATATTATTGGCTATTTTTGCCAATTGTGTGGCCTTAGCTATTTACATCCCATTCCCTGAAGATGATTCTAATTCAACAAATCATAACTTGGTAAGTGGCCTAGAATTTCTGTTTGTCTTCCTGTATCGTTGTCTTCTGTGCCTAAGCTGGCAGTAGGCTTTGTGGCTGGTTGAGATTCATAACCATATATGCTGTGTTTCCTGAAACTTTGTAATAGCGTTTTTTTTTTTTTTTAATTTGACTTGGATTCTCACATTTATGCTGAATGGAAGTGTTTGAAGTCATGAATCTTGTATAAATAGATATGGAACTTTGTGTGGCAGAAATTTGTAGCAGGTTTTAAAATAACTTTCTTTTGTACATAGGCTTTTGGTATATATTAACTTTTAAAAAATCTCATGTTATTTGGGAGCAGTGGGTATTGTGGTTAATTTTTCTGGTAAGTAGAGTTATAGATTTTTGTAAGTGAGTTGTTAATTTTTATAGACACATAACACAACAAAACTAATACCTATACATAGAACGTAATTTGGAGAACAAATCATTGTAAAAGTGGTGTTCATACTTCAAGTCCTACACAATGCTCCCTATGGATTTTAGGATGAGTCTGTGGTTAAATTCTCCAGGGTACTTCCAAATACTTTATTGCCCTCTTAAAAATTTATAGTGTACGTGAGCTGGGAAAAAAATCTCTGAGAAGTTCTGCAGTTGAGAAACAGGGTTCACTTGTTTAACTCATTGTTTAACTCAGCTAGTCACTGAAAGTAATTGGTTATGGATTCTTTAAACATTTGTGTGTGTGTGTGTGTGTGTGTGTGTGTGTGTGTGTGTGTCGCAGAAGACTAATATCATAGAACTTGTGTTTCATGGAATTTCCTTTGGGAAAAGTTGATACAGTTTTATTTGAAAAAGAAAGGTTCTAAAGAGCACTTGGCTGAGTCCAAGCCTCATCCCAGTCAGCTGGCCCCTGGCTGCACTTGGGGGACCCTTTCCATGTCGCCATTCAACTATCTGGTAATTAAGGGGATTGGCTAGGACTAGTAGTATTATTTTAAAACCTCTGACCTTCTGTAGCCTGTCTTTGATGATGCAGAAGCTGTTTCAGGACTTCTGGTCTGGCAGCATCCTTCTGACAAGAACTAATTCTTGTAATTGGAGGTCATGCAGAATGGTAGATGAAGGCCTGAACTGGTGCTCAGTAGCAGGAAACTGTTCTGTGTTGTCCTTTTTCATTTCAGCTTGTCCTATTTGCTGTGGATTCTGACATGGCAGAGCTAGATTTTATTTATTTATTTATTTATTTATTTATTTTTATTTTTTGTCTTTTTGAAACAGGGTCTCCCTGTAGCTCCAGCTGGCCTAGAACTCACTATGTAGACCAGGTTGGCCTTGAACTCACAGAGATCTACCTGCCTCTACCTTCTGAGTGCTGAGATTAAAGGCATGCACCACTATGTCCAGCTAAAGAGCTTTTTTTTTTTTTTTTTTTTTTTTTTTTTTTTTTTTTTTGGTCTAGGTGAGGGTTGTGCTCTGCACCAACCTTTCTGGCCAGGCAGAACTTGGCTGGCTGTCTGAGGTGAAGAGCTGTGCTCTCATGAGTCTGGTTGGGATTTGGGATTTCTTACGACATTTTAGATGATGTGCGTATTTCAGGTGTAACAAGATGTATGTTTGCATTTGGATTTTGATAGTTTGATTTCAAGAGAATTAAAAATTTTGGCTATTACTGTTGAAAAATATGGCTGACTAGGAGTACACACACATATACATGGATGTTTTAAATGGCCTTAGGTTCGGTTGTAGACACAGGACTTTAGATGATCAGTTTGAAGGAAAGGCAGAGGTAGTTGACAGCCTCCATCAATGGAGATGGGTCATTGTAGTCCAGGACACAGATGGTGTTAGCCTTGTTACCAAATTTAACAACATGGATGGTGACCCAATTTGTTGCTTTTTGTAGCTCAAGAGAATATGATTAAACAAACTTAGAAAATAAATACCTTTCAGAATGGCAGATTAATTTAGATCAATGGAATAATTAATGTAGCTGCGTGTGTAAGTCAATTAATATTCTGATTTTTTTCCCCTCTATGGAAATTCAGGGACTAATATAAATGATGTTAGACCATTTGAATTTCTCAGCTAGGAAGTGAGGAAATAGAAAAAGGGAAATAGATGAATCTCTGTCTTCCCATTGCAGCCCTTCCCAGCGGCTCCTTTCTTCATAGTTCTGAAGTGCGGGGCTTGTTCTGAGCGGAGGAAGGCAGTATGTTAGTTTGGCCAGCCTTTCTGAAAAAATGCCTTTGATTTCTTTGCCTAGTATTCTGAAACTCAGGGCATTAAAGTTCCTGTCTTGCTTTCCCTTGGATGGTCACATGGCCGGCTGAGTTTATGCATTGCCTGACTCTTTAAATATTTCCTTTTCCACTGTGGGAAGGGAGGATCCTTGTGGATTTGCCTCTGACTCTGAACAAGGTCCCATGCCATGTCTGTCCTCCCACTGGGGAGTCAGGTTTTTTTTTTTTTATATTTGACCCAATTTGTACCAAAGTGATTGCTCTATTTTTGGGATCAGTTTAGAGGCAGCTGAACGAAGCTTATTTCTCGTCTGTAGTAAATACCTTTCATTTAATGTGAATGACAGTAAAGGGCAGAGGCTGCCATGGGTGGGAGAGCAGCATGGATGGTGGCTGGTGATTTCCTTTGGCAAGGAGCTTGGTGGGAATGTGTATGACAGGCTTCAGCCTGAGACGCAGGGATTGCTTATGGCTGATGTCTCTGCCCCTTTCAGGTCATTTGTAGTGAAATGAATATTTTTGTTGGATCAGAAATGTGGCCTTCCCCCAGGGTCCAGTGTGTGTTTGGTCTGGGTAGTGTGTAACACAGCTAGCTTCGGGGATTTGGAGTCTACCTTGGGGAAGCAAGTTTTCCCAGAGTTAGAATTTTTTTTTTTTTACATGAGCACTCTATGTCTCTGTGCAGCTTTCGTTTGCAGACTCTCAGGGCTGAGTGGAAGCTGAAGCCATGGAAACGGTGCAGCTCCCTGAGTTCCCACAGTAATAGTCCTCCCCTCAGCAGCGTTTCCTCAGTTCCACTTAGGGAAAACATGTATCATTTTATTTCTTTTCTTGCCCACAGAGAGGAGGGAAGCTCTTCTGTATCAGGTGTCAGAGTGCGGATGATTGCAAGTTCTATTTCCCTGGGATGAAAATGCTTTGTTTACTTCATATCCCAGCCTTCAGTTTCTCCCAGGCAAACGGACATGGATGAGCAGTTGTCTGTGGCCACGGTTCCTGGCCCCCTCCTTTCACTTTCTGTCCCACGCAAACTGGCTCAAGTTAGAACTGTCTGAAAGGGGGTCCTCATAGGCTAGTTCGCGGCTTCCTTTCTAATACGCCCCTGGATCAGCTTGGAGGATTGGAGGGTCTAAAGTCTCTGTGGCTCACTAAAGGCATCTTTAAACTGTGCAGAATGTTTCACCAAGTCTTCGCCCTCGTTGAGTTAAGGTCGTAATGTCTGCACTTTGGGATGCTGATACGTTGCCTCTGTTGAACTCTGCTACCACGGCCTTTCTCTCTATTTGTATCGCTGTCAACTGACTTGCTGGAGTAAACCTGAGGCTTTGGTGACTCCACTGCCCAGAGGAGAGGACAGAGCCCGTGGCTTGGGGCTGCTTGGTGTGGCCTGGTCTTTGTTGTTTTACCCTCCTCTCCTCAACTGCAGAGTTGCCCTCTGCACCATTTGTCCAGTCACAGTTCCTACCGTCTGAGACTCCAATTCCAGGAGAATTCCAGTTCCAGGGGAATCCGACACCCTCTTCTGACTTCCGCGGCATTGCATGACACGGGTGCACAAACTTGCATGCAGACAGTACATTGATACACATACAGAAATAAATAAATGCCGGGCGTGGTGGCGCACGCCTTTAATCCTAGCACTTGGGAGGCAGAGGCACTCGGATCTCTGTGAGTCCGAGGCCAGCCTGGTCTACAGAGTGAGTTCCAGGACATCCAGAGCTACAGGGAGACCCTGTCTCAAAAAAGACCAAAAAAAAAAAAAAATCTCAAACTTATGTTTCTTATATGATACCTTTTCTGACCCAGATCTGAAGATCTGAACAATCTTATCTGAGTCTCTGTCTTGTGGTACTTAGAATATAAAGTATCCTACTATATTTTTATCATTTACATGACATTGTAGTTTTATTTAGAGTGACACACTTCAGATCCCTGACCCTACTTGGGGCAGTGGTGTAGATAGATACCCAGTTAGTCAGCATTGAGGACTTCCAAATGAACAGGAGAAGTACTCCACTCGATCCTCTTCTGAGCCACATGGAGGATTACTTTGGGTGGCAGATCTCTCTGAGGACTCCTGAGAACTCCTTGGAGGTCCTTGGCTGGGAGTAGCTGGGAGGTTGTTAAGTGTTTGTGAAAAGTTTAGGGGCTGCAATGCTTCTGCACTTTTGCTGCTGCAGCCCTCAGAGCTGGGGTTCAGAGACAAGACTCATATTTGAGCATTGGATCCAGGGCTCCAGGTAGCAGAGAGGAGTGAGGTCTCCCCTGGGAAGCTATGTTGGAGTGAAGACCCATCAGTGGAACTCTGTTAATACAGTGGCCAGATAGGGTACTGTGATTGCTTTTTTTCTTTTTTCTTTTTAGGTGTATGAGTATATTGTTTACATGTATGTAAGTGTACCTGTGTAATGCCTACAGAAGTCAGAAGAATGTGTTGGATTCCCCTGGAACTGGAGTTAATGGACAGTTGTTAGCTGCCATGTGGCTGCTGGGAATTGAACCTGGGTCCTCTCTCTACAAGAGCAGCCAGTGCTCTTAACGGCTGAGCCATCTCTCCAGCCCCAATTTCCTTTTTGTCTAAGCCTTGTGGACAGTATTAACTGGATTTGGAAGATGAACTCACTGGGTCTGCATGGTCATTGCCTATTGCAGCTCTGCACAGAGTGGAGGTGGAGTGTAACTGGGTACCTGAAGTGACTTTTACCCTAGTTCACTGGGTGTGGCCAGCAGGGCAGGTGTTATGGCTCTTGTTTCCGATTTAGTGGGGCTTCCTTTTCAGCATGCCCAGGTTCTAGCTCTTCTTCAAGGACAGCTCCCGTGCTGCCTCCTCTGTCCATCCTTCTCTGATTCTTGACCACTCACTGCTTCCTACCCTGCCTGCCCAATACATATTGGCTTTCTCGGCGGACTCGGCTAAGCATGGTATGCACTCCTACTTAGAGGCATCACCCCTTTCCACATTGTTCCATAGCTGGTGTGGGGAGTGAGTTGCCTGTGGTGGTTCTGCACATGGCTTTGGGGCTGGACAGCTGGCCATTGGGCTCATAGTTGACTTTGGATGAAAGTACAATATGAGTTCCCAGAGCCTGAGACTGGAGCCCAATTTAAGGCTGTGGCTTTGTGAACTTAGGTCTGCACCAGGCACACAGTAGGCACCTCAGGAAGTGTATGTCGAAGGACTGAATAAATGAATGAGTGACTTTGCAGCAGTTCCACGGTGTGTTCACATAGATCATTAGTTAATTTTCAACAATTGGCTAATGATTAATGTTTGCTGACTTCTTGTCCAGTATTAATGAGATTACAGGAAACATCTGTCAGAGTTCACCTTTAATATCAGGATGGTATCTTTCTTTCATGCCAAATTTAACTCTGTATTTAAGCAGGGGGGAAGGATTAGAAACATTGTGTGGTACTTGCTGAATCCTGTCATCAGCTGGCTTCTGTGTTGACTATGGAGCAATAGTTACACGTGAGAGCTTTCTTGTGGGGAAGGTCACATTTCACGTGATGATTGGTGGAGGGACAGCCACACAGTGACCAGAGCGGATGGAATTGTTATAAAACTTTACCCAAAACTTGTCCCCACAACACAGCATGAACCAGTTCATCTCTTTTATTGTCTCACCTCACTTTGATAAGACCTGATTACCCAGCTTGATTTTTTATTGAACAGACATTGCTTCAACTAAGGATTGATGGTTTTTTAGAAATAGTATCCAACTCTTTAAAAATCCAAATTTACTACTGTTCTTTAAGAAGAATTCTAGCAGTGTCTTCACTCATTTTGTTTGCTCATTCTTTATAAGGTGAATATCATGTTGAATAGTCTGTATTGGACAGGGAATCTCCAAGCTCAGACCCTTTAACAAACAATATTGCCTTAAAATGAAGACATTTGATGGGTATATTAGAGTGTTAGCCAGAACCCTTTGAATTATGCTCAAATTGGCTTAGCTGAAAGAAAAGAAAAAGTATGGATCTGTGAGCCTATAGTTGTGTTTGTTTGTAGCTCTCGGTGATCAAACCCAGAGCCTCATGCATTGTAATGGGTATGAATGTACTGTCTGCATGCAGGTTTGTGCACCCATGTTGTGCAATGCCGCGGAGGTCAGAAGAGGGTCTCAGATTCCCCTGGAACTGGAGTCAAAGACTCCATGTGGGTGCTGGGGATCGAATGCCGGTCCTCTGCAAGAGCAGTTGGCATTCCCAACTGCTAGGCCATCTCTCTAGCCCCTAGCCTGATGCATTGTAAACAAGAACTCTCCCACTGAGCCACACCCCCACCACAGTTTCTTCGCTTAGCTTAACTGAAGAGTCCAGGAAGTAAATATTCCATTAGATGCATTTAGAAAGGGGCTTAGAGATGTCAGCAGGATTTTATTCCCATCTTCCACCCATGGGCTTCTGAAGCCAGAGTCTCATTGGCTCCCGTTGGCCAGCCTTACATGCTGCCTCTTATGAACATTCTCCTTGGCTTATTTGGGGGAAGGTGTGTGTGGGATAGATTCTTTTCTTAACCTGTGCTCAAATGTAATATATTACAAACGATCAAGTGAGGAAACACAGACCCTTATAGTAGATTGATGGCCAGGTCCTCCCTGGCATTTGTCTAATTTGAATTGTCTGCAAAAGACAAGGACCTGCTGTAGAGGGAACAGCTTGTCCACTGGTAGAGACACTTACGTCTTGCTAATACTGGTGATGGTGGGGGAACTTCTAAATAGACCCCAACATGTCCTCATTAAAGAGGAATTTTCAAACAGTGACATAGGTCATAGGGACTGTACATGTGATGCTGGCTGGATGCACTGCAAGAAGAAATAATGGTCCAGTGTCCTTGGCCTGGCAGGGGCTGGCAGGCCATTTAGGAGGGGGGGTTTTAGCATCCTTGCTTGTCTCTCCTACTGAGCACAGACTCCTGGGGCCTCTGCCATTAGTAGTTAGTTGTGTGTTCTCCAAGTCCTGTTCTGCTCATGTCATGGAAATCAGGAAAGTGGCAGAAGGTGTGTTGCCTTTTCAGTTCAGGTGGATTGATATTCTCCAGGCTGGAGTTCATGTGGGCAGTAACAGTGCTTGGATGGGCAGGGAAAGCTGGAAATGGGGGGTGTGGGGAGATAAAGTCTCTCTCTCTCTCTCTCTCTCTCTCTCTCTCTCTCTCTCTCTCTGAGCTAGGGGGTGTCATTGCTAATTAATCTTTTTATGGGTGTATTTGCGTGTATGATGTATATACATGTTCATGTGGGTGTGTGTCTGTGGGAGCATGTGTGTGCCTGTGCCTGTGCCTGTGCCTGTGCAGACCAGAGGTCTATGTCTAGTGTCTTCTCAGTTTCTTCTCACATCAGACTTTGGAGTTGGGACTCTGGAGCTCATCAGTTTAGCCTGGCTGGCTGACCCATGAGCTCCAGGAATCTGCCCATCTCCACCTCCCCAGCGCTGAGATTCCAGATGTATGCCGTCACACCTTGGCTTTTCCATGGGTGTTAGAGATCCAAACTCAGGTCCTCATGTTTTTAGGGCAGATGAGCCGTTTCCTAGCCCTTCCCTTATTTTTTAATTAATTCTCTGCTAGGTGAGTGGTAATTTTATAAGTCCAGAACATCTGTTGAAATTGCTGAATGAGTGAACATGAGGGTCAGGCTGCAGGGAATTGTGGGGCAGATTGAAGGAGGGGCAGGCAGGTGCAGACTGCTGCAGACTGGTCGGTAGGACCCCCGGCCAGTGGACCCTGTAGGAACCCAGCTTGGAAGGATAAGTGTGGGGCTGCACAGGGCTGGGTGAGAGTTCAGGCTTCTCCTTCCTCTCTTGGAGGGCGATCAGTATTGGAGGGTCCACCCTGTCCCAGTGTCCATGCGGAAGTCTAGCACAAAGTGAATTCAGAGATATTTTTGCAGAGCTGTGAGGACATTGCTTATAGAAAGGAAATCAAAGGAGTTGGGGAGATGATTTAGTTGACAAAGAGCTTGCTATGCAACTACGAGGGTCAGAGCTTCATCTTCAGCACCTACATGAAACAATCTGGGTGTGATGGGCCACATCTTGTAATCTCAGTGCTGAGGAAGCAGAGAGAAGAGAATCCTGGGGCTCGAAGGCTAGTCAGTCCAGCCAAATCCACATGTTTCAGGTTCAGTGAGAGACCCTGTCTGAAAAAACAAGTTGGAAAGTGATTGAGAAGACAGCCAGTGTTGACCTAAGGCCTCCTCACATACCTGCGCTCACACATGTGCACACATACACAGAGGCAGAGACAGAGACAGAGACAGAGACAGAGAGAGAAACACAGAGAGAGACAGAGGGGGAAATTGAGGCACATTTTCTCAAGGAATATATACCAAGACCTAAAGAACAGAGCATACCAGTTTGTGTTGCTGACTTCCAGCCTCTTTGAATATGGCCCTCCATGTTCTGCCTTTTCATTAAGCATCCTTACTATATATCATCATTCAACATTTACACAAATAATACTTGAATATATTAAATAATTAAAATAATACAAAGTAACACACACCCCCCTTTGCCAACACAGCTCTTTGTAATCACTGTGATGTGGTGTAAACCTTCAGAATTGTTTTCACTGTGCACACGCATTTGTATATAATCTGTGGCTTTTGAAATATATATGTACGGCTTGGGTATTTTAAATTTCACACAAGTGGGAACATAATGCATGTATTATACAGCTTCCTTTTTGCCACTTAATGTGTCTGATAGATGTATCCATATGCTCTGAGGAAATCTGACAGCTCTTTAGATACTATGAAAACATTCCATGTAAGAATGGGCCACAATTTAATTATTCCCTTTCTGATGAGCATTTAAGTTAATTCCAAAAGTTTTGCCCCCTTGAAAATATCCTTCTTTGTGCATTTTTGTGCATGTGGGCAGACCCCTTAAAAGTCAGGTCCTTAGAGGTCTAGACTCTGAATTGCAGAGTATATACTTTATTTATTTATTTATTTTTTGAGACAAGTTCTCTCTGTAGCCCAGCTTTCCTGGAACTTGCTGTGGAGACCAGGCTGGCCTCCATCTCACAGAGATCCTCCTGCTGCTTCCTCCTGAATACTGGGATTAAAGGTGTGTGCCACTTCTCCCAGCCTGAGTGTGTTTCCGTGTGCTCTGCCACATTGCCGCATTTCTAGGCCAGTAGTCATTTCATTCTGACAAGTAAGTACAGTTGCTCTGTATCTCAGGCTATAGAGCACGGACTCTTGGGGGAAGGTATGGTCTCTCTTGGTCATTATTGGGTATCTCAGTGCACCTGGCAGAAGGTCCATGAACCCAAGCCCTAGATATTAGACTTGTTTTTGAACCAGTGACTCGGATAAAAGGGAACAGAATAAATTCTTTTGATGTTTCGGATGCCATGACCTTGGGTACTATATCCATTACACACACGTAGTTAGTATGAAGAAAAAAATTTAGCCTTTAAAATATATTATTATTATTATTATTATTATTTGAAGTCAGAGGAGGACTGTGGAGTTGGCTCATTCCTTCCTCCTTTACATGGCTTCCAGGAATTGAACCCAAATCGCCAGGCTAATATAGCAAGCGCTTTGCCTCCTGAACCATCTTGCTGGACCCCAATATTGAATCTTAGTCTGGGGCTGTTTGCTACACTTTAGAATTGAGATAGATACTGCCTTTGTGTCCCTGTTATCTGGGAAAGAAAAATATGTAATAATTTCTGCTGGCCTCTGTTTTTGTATATTAACAATCTTGTTTTTCATACATAGTAAAATTGTGCTGTTATTATGGTATTTGTATAGGATTTATACTCCTACTTCCAAAGGTTCTGAGGGGAGACAGAAAATATAATTTAATTTTATTATTATTATATGTCTGTGTCTGTGATGTGTGTTTGGGTGGGTGGGTGTCACAGCATTGTATGGTGTGGTGGTCAGAGGACAACTTTGTGGAGTTGGTTCTCTCCTTTCCACCTTTAGAAGGGTTCTGGGGATCAAATTCAGGTCACCAGGTTTGCGTGTCAAACACCTTTACCCACAGAGCCATTCCACAGGCCCAGAAAATGGATCTGATAGGGAATTGAAGTAGACACGCCAAGGCACTCGGGTATGGAATCGCAAACACCTGGCACCTCAGTGGCCATCAGAGTCTCCAGCAGAGCAGCAAAAGAGCCCATCCACATGTGCCCGCCTTTCATCTTCCCACAGAGGAAAGCGGCGTTCAGAGAGAGAGCACTATCTAGAAACCCAGTCCAAGGAGGAAGCTACTACGGGTCGGGTCCTTGTACTGGGTAAGGTGCACTGTTGGGGCACTGTGAGCCGAGTCTCCGCTGTGCTTTTGTATGTGTCAGAAGCGCTGTGCACACAGATGTTCTCTGCACCAACTCTTTTATTCTGAAGGGTTAGGCCACAACATTAAGCTGTGCTGTGAACAAAAGCATTTCTATATTCTCAGAGAACTTTCTGGTTATATAAAATAGGATTAAAATTGTGATATTAAAAATGAATAGTTTAACACAGCTATCATTTATTTAATCATTCATGTTTTTAAGCATTTCATTATGTGTAAAATGTAGTCCATTAAGCCCATTTGTTCACTGTGTTAATGTGCTTCAAGTCAAAATACAAAGGGATAGCAGGGATACATGCAAGCTACCTCCATCTCTCAGAACAGTTTTGAAGAGATGTGGTTTTATTATTTCTAATCTCAGGAAGTGACCAATATTGTTAAAAGAAGACATCCTTGAATGTTCTTCAGTAACTAGATAACAATGGGGCTTAATGAAGCACTGTTTATATTTAAAAGACTGCTTTTAAATTGTACAAAACATCTTAAGTGGGTAAATGGGCAAAATGCTGTCTTCTGTACCAGGAGCGAGCCTTTCCCCTCTGTCTTGATGATGCACAAGTGAACTGCTCTTTGTGCTTACATAAATTCTGAATTTTTGAAATATATAAATGAATGGTAAATCCCCCCCAAGGCTCTTTTTTTAGAATTTTTAATCAGGTGGAAGTGAAATTAAGACATCAAAAATAATAAATTAGAAAGTAGAGAACTAGCAAGAATCTGGTAAAAGAGAGGCACTTACTTAAATCTTTCCCAGAAAGCTAGTGGGGGTGATAAGGTACTGTTGGGTGGCTCAGGGGTCAAAAGCACTGGCTGCTTTTGCAGAGGACCTGCTTTTGCAGAGGACCTGCATTTGGTTCCCAGCACCCACATGGTGGCTAGCAACCATCTGTAACTCCAGTTCAAGGGAATTTGACACCTTCTTCTGACCTCTGTAGGCATTCATAACACAGGTACACTTACATGCATGCAGGCAATATAACTCATACACATAAAAATAATAATAAAAAGATGCTATTGGCACAGAAAGCTTTGGTATGCTAGGTTGGCCTCAGGAATTAAGCTGAATGGATGCACTGAAGCCAGGTGGGGCATTCGTGGCCTGGGTGCCCTGGTGTTGATTTGCCTCATTAGTGATGCACAGATACCATAAGGATCTGAGAAACACTGTCAGGGATGGATCAGTTCTGTTTCACACTCAGCAGTGTGACTTGTCCTTTGTCACCCAGTGAGAGAGGAGCCAAGCTGGGTCTCAGGCTAGGCTCCCTGGTCTCCCCATTCACCCTAGTAGCAAGTTGAGTCTCAAGAGGGCAAGGGTTTGAGAATATCAGGACAGTAGTGGCAAAGGACTGTCTCTTTAAGGCAAGCTGGGCATTGAGCCAACTTCGAATACCCTCAAGGTTTCTTTCTTCTTTGTGTATCTTCCAAATGATCATTCTGCTCACCCTTTTCTCTGCCATCTGGCTTCATAAAATGTTTTCTTCATGCAGATGAACCTGCCAGAGTCATTCAGCCATAGATGCCTCCGTGCTCGGTAAAGGTGGACAAGAACTGGTCAGTGGTCGAGGCAGTCCTGCAGAGGTTCTGCAGAGCTAGTTCCCATACGCAGAGGGGCTTCCTTCAGTTGTGCCATTCTCATAGTTTCCCGACTCTTCTCTTCTTGGTGATATCCGGAGGCACGGTGGTGGCGGCCTTTGTTGCCAGTTTATGTCATTCACTGAGCTAGGTGGACTTTTCATATATAATCTCCTTAATCCTTACTGTAAATCCATGTGTGAGGTCATGTTAAGATCTTCATTTTACAGGGAAGGACCCAAGGCTTAGGTGGTTTGGTTGCTTGCAGGCAGGCGGTCACTCTAGTGATGGGTGGAGCTGGGCTCAAGACGTGGGCCGCTGACTTCAGTTCAGACTCTGAGGCTGATGGTGCCTAACACTGACTAGAGGAAGTGCAGCTCAGGGATAGAGTCAGAGAGGGAGCTGAGGAGGGGTGATGGCAGAGCCTCCTGAGGGTCCCCCTGGGTAGGCTGCACATTCCTGATAAACCTTCCATCCCACGCATTTCTCCCCAGAGGCGTTCCCAGGCTGGGGGGCTGGGGTGGGGAGCAGAGCTTGTGGTTGAGAGAACCACGCAGAGGTTTTTATAACTCAGTAGCCCCCTGACGCCCCCGACAACCATCAGCTTAAAGCGAAAATGATTAGAGGAGTTGAAATTTAAGTGACAAGCAGGTTTTGTTGCCTTTTTAAAAAAATTTTTTTTTATTAATTTTATTTATTTCTTTATGTGTATGAATGTACTGTCTGCATGCAAGTTTGTGCACCCGTGTCGTGCAATGCCGTGGAGGTCAGAAGATGGTGTCGGATTCCCCTGGAACTGGAGTTCTCCTGGAATTGGAGTTTCAGACGGTTCTCGGCCGCCCTGTGGGTGCTGGGGATCAAACCCGGGTCCTCTGTAAGAGCGGTTGGCGCTCTTAACCGCTAGGCCATCTCTCCAGCCCCGGTTTTGTTGCATTTTAACTCTTTGGAAAGTATTGACTTGTGAGTATTAAGTCTTGGGCTCTGGAACTTTCCGTTGAAGTTTGCTGAGCACTGAGCAGTGGTCCGCAGCCAGCCTCTGAGGTTGCTGGTGGTCCCTGGACTCATCATCTAGCTTCAGGCCGTGGCTTTGCCTTTCCCAGACGTGTGACAGCAGCAAGGCCTTTTTCTTCCTGTGAAGGAGGGACTGTGGCTGATAATGGGTTATCTCAGAGCCTGCTCATAGAAAAACTGGCCTGAGCTGGGTTTTACAATAAAGAAATCGAGGCGCAGGGAGACTGGCTGTCTTCTTCCAGGCTTCCTAGTGCAGGGAGCAGGATGCTGGCAGCCATACTGAAGAAGTTTCCAGGTCACTTTGCCCAGGTGGGGTTTGCATCCTGGGCCACTCTACAGATGCCATCTTCAGCAGACGGGTCCTGTCCATCTGTCTCATTAGGCAGCCTAAGATGGTCTGTCAGAGAGGACCCTGGTGCCCCTGGTGAGGAATCGCGTTGGCGTGTAGCCTGCTGGTCCTAGGTGGGCAGAGCTTGGACAACTGCTGCTCGTTCAGTGGTCAGGATATTATTCTGCTGTAGCTAGGAAGACTGAAGTCCGTGTGTCCATAGCAATTTAGGATCAAAAAGAAATCAAACACTCAAACCAGGCCCATGAAGTATGTCTTTACAAATGGCTTTGTCAGCTGACTTGGAGTTCATGGGGCCAGGTGGGCAGCCCCTTGGCACCCTTTGATTTACATGTTGCTCAGAAGTGAAAGAGAACAAGAACAAAACAAGAGGCAGGTGTCAGGGTAGTGCTGGCCTGATCACTGTGCGAATCGTAGAGCCGAATAATGACGCTACCGGCTAGGTCTGTGGCACGCACAGCCTCCACAGCGCTGCCTCACAGTGCCTGATTTCATTCTTGCAATGATCTTGTGAGGATTGCTCATGTTTTAGAGATGAGGTAGCAGAAGTTTAGGGCTATTGGGTGACACACTTGAGATCAAGCGGCAGTTAAGTCCTGGACATCACCTTTTCTTTCCGCCCTGCTGTTTCCTAGCACCATGGCATCCTCCATCGCGTGTCATTTAGGTGGCAGAGCTGGGCTTACACAAGGCTGGTGTGCCTTGCCAGAGGCAGAGCTTATCAGAGCCCAGTGGGTGGTCTTCCCCCACTACCAGGTCCCTGACCTCACCTAGGAGATGGGAATGATAATAGTAACACCTACCTTGAGTGGAGAGAATTAAAAGTGCTTTCATGTGGGAGCCACAAGTGCTGGACCATTAAATTTTTGCACATCAAACCTCTCTTTCTCAGGTCATCAGAGTCTGGCTCTGAGGTGACTCCCTCTCTGCTTGGGATGGAGCAGGGATATTGAAGAAAGATCTGGTTTTGAGTCTTACTTTTGTGGCTGGCTAGCTTTGTGAATGGACAAATGATCTTCCCCTGCTGGCTTTGGTGCTGCCATCTTGGAAAGATCGGGTAGTAATCTTTATTTCACTTTTGGCGTGGAGTCACTGTGAAGAGTCAGTAGGATAACATCCAAGTGAACCCTAGACATTAGAGAATTATAAAAAGACATTAGAGAATTTTTCTTTTCCTCCAGCGATGTTTAATGGGCTTGGCAGTGACCAGCATGGGGAGCATCTTCTCCTATTCCCCTTTGAAATGCTCTCTCTAGGTTTGAAAAATCAGCCACAGGTCACACCTGTTAATCCCCGTGATCTTTCGAACTTCCTTTCCCTGGTCCCATGAACTCTTTCTTTCCTCTGTTGTAGCTCCGTCCACACAGTGGGAAGACCATGCCCCTTCCATTTCCTTCAGCATGGTTGTTTGGTCCTGTTCCTAGCTCAGGGCTTGCTGGCTGCAGAAAGCTGCAGGGGCTGCCAGAGTGTTGGTCTGCCGGCCAGCTGCTCTCAAGAGATGCTGAAGTCAGCATCTCAGAGCAGGGAGCCAGTGACCGGGAGCAGAGCAAGCATGCATGGGGCTCTGGGCTTCATATCATGTTCCACTGATGTTTCTGTGGGAATGTGTTGCCCTTTGTGCCTGATCTACTAAGGCCTGTGTGTTGTGACTTACACTGTTTGCAGGGACTACGATGGGCTTATTTATTTATTTATTTATTTTTGGTCTTTTTGAGACTCCCAAGTGCTAGGATTAAAGGCGTTCGCCACCACGCCCCACTGATGGGCATTTTATATGGGTTTTCTTGCCTTTATAACAAAGAGTAGAAAGGTTACTCACATCCCCATTCTGCAGAGGCAAATAAACCTCTGAAGTGTCCCCTCAATGACTCTGTTGAGGGAATCAACCTGCAGGGGGGCCAGTCAGTGGTCACTCCATCATTCACCACATGTCCAGCAGTAAGCATGGAGAATGTTCTAGAGAGAATGCTGAGATCAGGGTCAGGAGACCTGGCTTTGAGTTCCTGCTCTGTAACTTCACTTCCACCTGACCCTGACTTTCCTCAATGGTTAGAGAGAGTGCAAACTCCAGTGGTTGTGTAGGAAAGCATGTCATGCATGTCATGTATGTCAGGGTATGCATGAAAAGTGTTATCCTTATTAGTGTCTGAAAAAGAGTAACTACACAGAGAGGGCCTCAGCTTCCCTTAGAGAGCAGCACAGGACCCTCCAGAGAACCACAGTTCTACTCTTGTCTCCCCAGTCCCCAGCTGGGCCCCACATGGAAGAGCCATGCTGTACAGTGCAGTCATGTGTCAGGTGCTGGGGGAGGGGCTGATGATGCAGATGGAGATGAAGCCTAGGGAGGCCTGATAAGACTGTCAGACCTGGAGCTCGTCTGTCGGACCCGGAGCGTGTCTGCCGGACCCGGAGCTTGGAGCTGCCCTCCCACCCACCTGGGAGTTATTGCTTCAGAATTTCAAAGCCAGCTGTTACAGGAAATCTGGACTGTTCCTTGAGCTCTTTGAAATTTGTGGAATTCACCGTGCTTGTGAAATGCAAACCACAAACAGTTTTGCCTAGTAACGGATAGGCTTACGACCCAGTAAGGCCTCTAGGCAAGCCAATGACATTTCCTGGTGTTAAGTGTGAACAGAGCAGTTAATATCACATCTTCACTCCGATCCTCAATTTGTCTTCATTTTGTCTGTGATGAAAAACCAAAGTAATGGATTTGGTCATGGCCTGAGGCTGGGTATCCGTCCGAGACTGGAGGCTCTGCACATGGGTCTCTACTCCTTCCTTGGGAGGTGGCTGTGCACTTGGGTGCTGACCAGAGTGTTTTCTGGATCACCAAGTGGACGAGCCCTGGGGGAAGCCGACCACAGACCCTGGTGTGTTTGCTGTGAGGCTGCTTTCCTGCTTCTGACAACAATGTGAACTTCTTGTGGGCAGGGATAGCCTTCTCTTTATTATAATCTTGCACAGCCTCTGGCTTGGGGTGCTTTGTACATAACAGACCATTAATGTGTCAGTAAGAGGCGGCCCGAGTTTGCTTTGTTTTGGCTATTTTGTTCTCTCTCTCTCTCTCTCTCTCTCTCTCTCTCTCTCTCTCTCTCTCTCTCTCTCTCCAGGGTCTCAGTGTATAGTGCAGGCTGGGCTTGAAGTCCGGATTCGCCTGCTTCAACCTCTCAAGTGTGTGGATTATACGTTTGTGTCACATTTGGCTTGCTTTGACTATTTTTTCCTCTCTCTCCCTTCTCCATCTTTTGAGATTCAGTCTTATGTAGCACAGACTGGTATCTAACTCATTGCCTAGCTGAGGATAACCTTGAACTTCTGATCTTGCTTATGCCCCTGCAGAGCTGGAATTACACGCATGTGCCACCATGCCTGGCTTATGCAAAGCTAGGGACCAAACCCAGGGCTTTGTGCGTGCTAGCCAAGCTCCCCGCCAACTGAGAAATAGCTCTGGCTCCTGACTTTTAGTTCTCTCCTTCTACCATGTGGATCTTAGGGATCAAACTCGGATTGTCAGACTTGGTGGCAAGCACCTTTGCTCTATCTGACGAAATCTCAGTAAGTTTCCTAAACTTTGTCCCAAAGGGGGTTTGTGACTCTATTTCTTTTTTTTTTTTTTTTTTTTTTTTTTTTTTTTTTTTTGGTTCTTTTTGAGACAGGAGTTTCCCTTTAGTCCCAGATAGCCCGGAGCTCACCGTGTATATTTTAGCTCCAGCTGGCCTGAAAACTCACCAGCGATGGGCTCCGCCTGCCTTCTGCCTCCAACATGTTGGGATTTTTTAAAAAGGCGGTGCCACTCACACTCCAGCAATGGGCCCTCTTTCAACCTGGGAACAACTGTTAGATGTTAGAGCTGGAGAGAGCTTCTTCCTTCTACTCCCAGGCCATAGCCTAAGGAAAACATCTGAACTTCCTATATTAAAACTGTCCCCTCTTCAGAATAGTCATTCTAGGGGTTGCACCATGATGTTGGAACACTTGTCTTCAGAAGCCTACCTGGAGCAATTTCTACTTTTCATTCTGCTTGCTTCTGTCTGGAGATGGGGTGATCCAGGTCTATCACTGACCTTATTCTCCAGCTGTTTTGTGGAGAAACTCTCAGGTATTTATAAGAAAACATAAAATCTCCCTCCAAGAATCACGTTTTTCCTGTTTTTTTGAAGCTACTCAAATGGGGAAAATGTGTCAGGGGCTTCAAAGAGGTCTTTACTGGGAATCTTGAAACATGTTCTAGTGCATGGCACTATTATCGGTAATTACATTGTCCTGGTTCCTAAGTTACCACTGGGACGGGGGAACACCATATTTACATGCGTTCTGCGTGTTTTGTTTTATTAAAAAACAAACAGCCTCACTGTTTTTGGCAGTCAAATTCTCTAAAGCTGTGGTCTTGTTTGACTGAACTTTCTCCTGTTGCCCAGAATTATCTTGTATCCGGGGCTTTCTCTTTTAGCCCTGGCCCCAGGGGGAAGGGAATGCCATGGTGAGATGTTTTATTCCTGGCTCACACCTGGGGTTTAGAGGCCTTTACTCCCCTGGCAAGGCACACCCTTCTCAGGGGACTCAATCCCAGAGTTCTGCAGAGTGGTGATAAGTACTGACCCTCACCAGGGCTAGTGTATAAATTAGACTGTTCACAGCTTTCGTTGTCTGGGTTGGGTTTATTTACATAAGTGACAGTCACTTTAGTTGTGGGCAGGGTTCCTTGAGGTTGACTCAGGAGACAGGCATTACCTTCTGTGGGTCTTTTTTCCTTTTTTGCATTTTTTTGATACCAGAAAAGTTAGGGACATGTAACATTAGCTGTGATGACGTGTATCCACTCTCTGGATTGATGAGACGCACTGAACGCTTTACAAAGAGAAGCCCTCTTCATTTAGTAGAAACAGGAATAATGGGATGGGACCGAAAAAAAGAAGGAGGGGTGAGGAAGGAAAGAGAAGGACAAACGAATAGCCAAAAAGGGTCAAAAAGAGAAGGGGGGACGGCAGGAGGGGGAAAGATGGAAAAGAAGTAAGAAAAGAAAGGGGGGGAGGTAAGGGTGGAGGAGTGGGCGGGTGGGGGGGTAACAGGGAAGAAGAAAGAAGCCGAAGAAGATGACAACGAAGAAGACGAATGCAAGCAGCCTCATCCGCCTAAGCCTCCTATTACTACTCTTCTTACTACTTTCTTTCCTCCTCCTCTTCTTCCTCTTCTTTGCATACATATCACCAGTTTAAATTATGCAAACCAGTAGTTTTTAAGCTATATTCACAGAATTGAATAACCATCATAAAAATCAACCTTAAGAATATTTACCCCACCCTAAGTGAAATCCCATGAGCATCACGCCCCTTTATATCAGTCTGTCTGCCCCCCCCCCTTACTCCAGCTCTGCACACCAGGCACTCATCTCCCTATTTTTATGTGTTTGTCAGCTCTGAGTGTTCCCTACCACTGACTCACATAGTAGTGGTAGCCTCTGCATCAATTACTACCGTATAAGTACTTGGCGCATTTTGACGGCTGAATAATCTCCCATTGTATGGGTACATTACATTTTATTTATTCCTTCATTAACTGATGGACAGTTGTGTTGTTTGCATTCTTTTCTTGAGGTGGGGGATTTCACTGTGTGGCTGAAGGAGATTTTGAACTCCTGGGCTTTAGTGATTGTTCTGCCTCAGCCTCTGGAGTTAGTTGGGTAAACAGCCTGTACCATCATGCTTAGCTGTTTCTGCTTTTGGTTGTTGTGGATATGCTGGTAGGATATTCATGTGCAAGTTTTTGTGGAATGTATGGCTTCAAGCTTCTTGGTATCTATCTCATAGTAGAGTTGCTGGGGAATATAGTAACTGACAATTGAGGTAGACAAATTGTTTTCCGAAGCAGCCAACCTGCTAAGCTGGCTGCCAGCAGACCCCAGCAGACCCTGTCTATGACCTCAGGCTACAGGCGCATGAGGAGACCGCACTCAGCTGCTCAAGTGAGTTCTGGGGATTTGAGCTCAGGTCCTGTTTGTGCAGCAAGAGCTCTTACCATCTCCCTGGACCTTCCTGTGCATTTTAAAGCATACATTCTTATCTTAGATACTCAAAATTACAACGGGTCTTAAATATGGCCTGTTTCATTTCTCTCATCTGAATAATGATATAGAGAGGAGGGTACTTGGCCAAGGTCATAGACTACAAATAGGCCTGGAATTCAGGTCTCTGAGCTTTGACCTTGGGGCATTCTCAGTTTCTGTCCCACTGTTTGGGAAGGTGGGAAGGTTAGGTTATATATTTAAGGAAGGAGACTTGATGGCTGTAAGAATTGTCTATCTTGAAGCACACCAGACTTCAAACTCTGCCTTATTTAAGGATGATACTGACCCAAGCACTTCCCTCTCTCTTTTTTTTTGACAAGGTCTCATTGGGAAGCCCAGGCTGACCTCCAACTCCTTATCCTCATGAGTGTGGGTTTCAGGCAATGCACTGCCTGCTCCTTCCTGCCTTTGCTTTGAGAGAAGGATCCCAGTAGTAACTTGGTTTGTTTCAAAGGGTGTACTACATGAGAGAACAGCCTTGGGCCACAATGTCCAAGATCATAAAATTGTGATCACTGGTCATTTTGTGTCTACATATGGCTACCAAGTAACATGCATGTGTAACGTTGCCATCACGGCAGCAGTCCTGCTGGCCAGCACTGGGCCAGTCTGTGGTGTTCCACCACCTTGACTCGGGTTGGTGCCTGGACTTACAGCCATGCTTTTGTCTTCTGTCTGTTCCCAGTCTATGTGCTGCTCAGGCTTTCTATTCATGAGGTGCCTCGGCTTCCTGGGAAGCCCGTTCCTCTGCTTGGATGGCCTGTGGGTCTTGCTGGCAAAGACACTTCCTATTTGTGGTCTCTTGACTTGGTTATCAGCACTGAGGCAAGCGTTTCTCCTCCATTCAATAGATGTGGTTTACAGTGATAGAGCTGACAGGTGCTTGAGGTGGTGTGATCCTTTCTGGAGAAGCTCACTTTGAAAAAAAATGAATGGATGAATTGACATGGCCTTTGAACAAGGAGAGAGGTTGAAACGTCTTGCGTGTAGTCCTGTTGATTGGTTCTTGCGTGTAGTCCTGTTGATTGGTATCTCCTTTTAGAGGTGGTTGGCTCCAAGAGTTTGCAAGATGCTAATCGAAGTAGGGTGGGAGGAAAGAGTTGAAGAAAGAAAACCTGGACATTCTGAGACACTGACATAAAGAATTCTGGGTCTAGTCCTATATAGCACTCTTTAGAATTTTAGATGTCTAGAATCCTTACAGCCAACTGAGCCACTGATCCCAAGGTCATCAGGACTGCAGAAAGAAGAAAAAGAAGCAGCTCATGTGCAAAGCTTGTCTATGCCTTGGTGGCAGGAGGCAGTGTGGGTATACAGAGGTGGGGGTGTATGGGTGAGGGGGTGTGGGGGGGTGGGGGAGTGTGTGAGGGTAGAATCTATTATAGTCCAGATATGAGCCTAGGGAATGTGTCAGAGAGAGGGTTCACCAAAGATCGCAGCCAATCAGTAGTGATGAAACTGAGGCTGGGACCTCTGGTACCTCATCATGTACAGATGCCAAACACTCTATGCTGTGTCTTCACTTACATTAAGACTGTCACTTCAGGGGGCTGAGAAATGGCTCAGTGGTTAAGAGAGCACTAGCTGTTGTTGCAGAAGACTCAAGTTCAAATCCCAGCGTGGGACGGCCAACAGGTGTCTGTAACTCTAGTTCCAGGGACTCCATGCACTCTTCTGTCTTCCTCGGGCACCATGCAACACGGAGGTACTTAATATGTGCAGGCAATATGCTTGTAGTTGTAAAATAAAAATAAAAAACTAAAAAAAAAATAAAAAAGACTAGCATTTCAGATGTACTAACAAGCAAAGCCACCTTTTGGAGACATTTCCTGGGCTTAGATATTAATTTATTTAGCCCCCATTAGGCACTAGGTCCTCCCTCCAAGCCCTTCTTTGCTAGTCATAATTAGGAAGTATTAAGAAATCTTTCAGCAATGGCAACATGGCCAGGGCTCTTATTTCTTCTCCAGCCTACCTCCTGGATCTGCTTCCTACAGGGAGGTCTGCCCTTGACTTTAAAGAAAGCTCCTGGAAACAAAGAGCCTTGTTGTTTTTGTGAAGGTCAGCTTTCTCCACCAGACTCAGAGCCTTGAGGGCAAGGACAGCATGGCCTCTGTCCCCACTCAGGGACTGGCACAGAGCGTTCTGTTAGTGAATATCTATGGAATTTCTCTTTTCCGGAACATGTTCCCTTTTGATGGGTTTCTGAGGTATGAAGTCTCTTCTTTCTGTGCTTCTGATATATTAGCAATTCCAATTTGGGAACTGTAACCATCACAATGGGAGGTGCCCATTTCCCCTTTGAACTTGGTAAGAGCTGGTGAACTTGCATGTTATGCTGAGGATAAAAGGTGTTTTTTTGTTTTTCCTGGATTGAGCTAAAGGTAGACTGAACCCAACAGGATAATCCCGGGGAGGATTCCCAGAGCAAGAAGGAGCAAGCATGGAACTGGGGAAGGAGAATTTGTTTAGTAGCAGAACTTTCCTGCTTTCTCCTGTAGAGGTGACAAACAGTTCTTTTCAAAGACAAGCTAATGACTACTGTGCCAGCTCCCAAAACTACAAGATAAATTTATGCACCAGCTTAGCACTTGAAATGCAGTTTACAACAGATCTGCATGAAAATCTTAGAAACAGGTTGCAAACAGCCTAGGTGCAGCTGGTGTGCTTCTCGTCTTGTTATTAGGGACCAGGAGCAGAGATGCAGCCCGGGCCGGAGCACCTGGGCACCTGGCCTCTGAAGCCTCTTTGGGGGTTTGTTTTAATTAATTCCTTGTTCAGCATTGACCAGGACCTCAGCTTCTCTGTTTGGAGCAGAGGAAGTTTTCAGGCTGAATTACTTGGATGGCTGCCTTTGTTTTCCTTTCACATAGCCTGTGGATATCTGGCCTTTTCAGCCAAGGAAAATGGAAATGGTTTGAAACACTCACTTGAGCCATGACTTTCAGCTATGTATTCATTTGGTGTTCATTCCGTGATTTTCATATCCCCTAAGAAGCAATGACATGACAGAGCCAGGCCTCTTGGGTCCTTTGGACATGCTGAGTAGCCTGAAGCTGTGGGAGAAGCCTAGGGAGTGTGGACTCATGGCCTCTGGTTGGTGGCGTCCACAGAGTCCCTCCTGCCCTCTGGTTGGTGGCGTCCACAGAGTCCCTCCTGCCCTCCCTCCATCCTTCCCTTGCCCTTTGTGCTTTTGAGCTTTCACTTAAGATTTCATTTGGGGAAAAAGTTTCTGATAACTTCTTTCGTAGGCAGTCGAAGAGAGAGCTGTCTTATCCTTACTGGGGACAAAAGGACTCTGACTATTTCAGGCTGAGCTCTTGTTTCCGCCTCCTGGGAGTGAGCCTCAGGGTAGATTATATACTAAGACCTCACTTTTGCCTCCAGTTTATAGCTATTGCTTTAGTTCTCTGGGGTTGCAGAAGGAACCTGCTACCACGATCGAGCACAGTGCCTATAAATAAGTGGTTTCTGCATATTACTGACATCATGACAAATAGTGTCATCTCCATTTTAAAATGAAATATAATGGGGTTAGATCAGGTCGTGAACCCATTCCTGTCTTCTTCCCAAACCATGCCCTAAGGAAGGGAAAGTGCAGAGATACAGAGAGGCTGGGAGCCCAAATCCGCTCGGTAGCTGTTCTCTAGCGACGTTGGGAATATAGGAATAATAGAGAACTGACGGTGGAATGCTTCATAGAGGGTTTTGCATGTTTTTGTTATTTTCTGTTTTAGGTGTATGTTTTTCTTGGCAAAGCTTGAAGGTGACCTATTTAATTCCTGTATGTCTGGAGCTCCAGAATGTTCCAAGGATCAGGCCAGTTCATTAAACTCTAACTGGGGGTCAGAAGTCAGTGTCCAGCCCCAAGGAGCTAATAGTTCAATGGGAACAGACAACCCTTAGAGAGTGTGTGTTACAATTCCTCTGCTTAAAAATAATGGGTCCAAACTCAGCACAGACTGGATTAAGTAAAATAAGAATTTATTGACTCACATAACTACCGGTCCAGAGATAAACCCTGGAGTTAGCTCAGGGGCTCAGATGATGTCATCAGGATCTGGTTTCCTTCTCCCCGTTCTGGCTCAACTTTCTGTGTGCTGACTCCATTCTCAGACTTGACCTCCCCTCACAATTCAGGAGACTGTCACCAGTTTCTAAGCCTATGTCCTTCCACCTTCACCCAGTGGAAGAAAGTATGTGTCTTAGTCCAGCCCCACCAGACAGACTTGTTTCCCTCTGTTGGCTCAGGCCGGGTCACATATACAGCCTGAATCAGACATGGGCACAAAGGCCGCAGGAAGCACGAATGAAGCACCCAAGTCATGTGCTTCAGCTCTAGACCCGTTGTCTCTAGGGGACCTAGGAATAGGGAAAATTCAAATATTGATTATGAGGAAAAGGTCACATGGTCAGGCTTGATCTCTGGTCTGACTCACTGTTGGGGCCGACTGAACTTGAGGCTGTATGTCTACCTTTTTGGTCTTTTTGAGACAGGGTCTCTCTGAAGCCCTAGCTGTCCTGGAACTCACTATGTAGACCAGGCTGGCTTTGAACTCATGAGATCTGCTTGCTTCTGCTTCCTGAGTGCTGGGATTAAAGGCATGTGCCACTACGCCCAACACCAAAATGTATTCTGATGTGAGTGTGGTATCCTGTTACCGTGTAATTTTGGTTGTACTTGGATTTAGGATACTGAATCTTCTTTTCTTTGAGAACATTGTACTTGGCAGTGGTGGGGTGGGAAACTTTGAGCATTATAACTTTAATATTCAGTATCTTCAGGGTGATGATGTCAAATTCTGAACCATGCAAGAGTAGTAGATGAGGATAGTGCAGTGACACTTTCTCCAACTGGCCATGTTATTCATATAAACATGTCTTAATCTTTCTGATGTTTTGTGTAGCAGGGTAGAAAATAGAACAAGCATTAGAGATGTGAGCATATGACTTGACTTGGTCCCCGAGCCTTGGGTATGGGTTGACATTCTTTGAGGCTGTGAAAATCTGTCCTCTGTCCATCACTGCTTGGTGTCTGAGAACCTTCTAGACAGGGTGATGGTAGAAAGCTTCCCAGCAGCGCAGAGTGCAAGCACAGAGGATTTGGGCCTCATTCTCTCATTTGATCCTTAGAACATGCTTGTGACGGAGAAAAGCAGGAATCCCTATTAAGCTGGAATGCCTTGCCAAGGACTCGGACATCATCTTGGGTATCCTGTGTCTACTGGAGCATTTTGCTTCTTCCAATATGGATTTTCTTTTGTGATTCAGTTTGTTGAATTCGTTAGGTGCCCACCATGGCTTTTGATGGATTTGCCTGGAGAACCATGTGGTGCCGTTCATCCTGATAAGCTTTGAGCTCCTAGAAAACCACCACTGTCCTGGTACTTTTACTTTGTTCATTGGCTTGATTGATCAGGATTGAATTTGCAAACCTCTTCTGCCATTAAAGCAAATTGCCACAATTTCATTGCATGAAATAACATCAGTCAAGTTTATGCACTTTGGTTATAGTCAGTAGTTTCCCAATTAGAATGAGAAAAGCTTGTGTAGCCATTTCAAGTCATTTATTTTGGCATGCCTTATCCAGGTAAAGATTTCTCAGAGACTTAGACTGCTGTGAATGATAGTTAGAGCCCCAGTTCTTGGTCTGTTAATGCATGGCTCATTTCTTCCTCTCTACACCCCTCCTTAAAGCATTGTACACCGGTAGTACTTAGAGTACAGGATGATAATTGTGGCATTAATTACTTGAGAAGAAAGGAGACTATCATTAGAGTATTGTTAATATTACTCTCTTGTGTTTAATAGGACTATATTTCAAGACTTTCAAAATGTACAGACAGGATTAGTCAAAAGCATTGTGCACATAAAGGCTCTTCGAGTATGCCCGCTCATAGATGTGAGAATGAAGTCGTCATCTGGGACAGATTTATCAGTTATTAGGCAGCTTAGGGTGGGTGATGTCTGGATTGGCTGACAAGTGAGACTAAAACCAGGTTGCCTGGCTCATAATTTGTCAGGAACAAGCATTTTGTAAAGACACACAAGACCTTGACCTAGACCCATTGTCTAAAGGTACACAGGTATTTCTGTGATGATACCTCTTGTCTGAGACCAAAGTACACCCAAATGCCAGGTGTTTCTGAGGTATGCCATGTAGACTGCGAGGTACATTAAGGGCATAAAACTGCACTGCACTGCTGTGGTTGAGAGCGTCACCTGTCAGCTTGACACACCTGGGTAGAGGGACCCTCCACTGAGGAATTGCCTCCATTGGACTGACTGGCCTCTGGCCATGTCTGCGGGCCATTTATTTGATTACTGACATGGGAGGACCCAGCCCTCTGTGGGCAGTGCCACCCCTGGGCCAATGATCCTGTACTGTGTAAGAAATCAGGCTGAGCACAGGCCAGGGGAGCAAGCCAGAAGGCAGCGTTCCTCCATGGCCTGTGCTTCAGCTCCTGCCTTCAGGTTCCTGCCCTGAGTTTTTGCTTTGGCTTCCCTTGATGATGGACTGTGAGCTATAAGCCAAATAAACCCTTTCCTCCCCAGGATGTTTGGGTCAGTGTTTATATCATAGCAATAGAAAGCTAGCTAAGACAATTGCCTAATGAATTTATAAATGTACATCATATAACTACCATCCAGATGAAGATACAGAAAATCCCCATCACTGCAGAAGTTCCTTCCTCGTTCATTCTCACTCATCTAGACTCCTGTCCAAGAAATCATTTCTTTTTGAGAAAGAGTCTCCCTGTATCCTTAGCTGGCCTAGAACTCACTATGTAAACCAGGCTGGCCTCTCTCTGACAGAGACCCGCTTGTCTCTGCCTCTTAAGTGCTGGGAATAAAGGCATGCACCAGCAGGCCCACCTGGAAATCTCTGTTTTTATTTCTCTGTATATTACCTAAAGTTGCATATTCATGAGCTTTATTGTGAAGGATTCATGTGGTTCATATTATATGTCTGTCTTCTTCTAATGAATATCATGTCAAAAGCACAGGTTTCTGCAGTTGTGGTTGGCTTGTGAATTTAACCAGGAGTTTTAGAAACCTGGATGGATTCTGGTGGGCAGCATACATCCCAGTATAAGACATGTCCTGGAACCATCTTGGAATGGAATAATTAAATGTGCAGGAAATCTAACACCCCCACCCCCCCATAAAAGGAATTTCTTGGAACTGGAAACATCAGGGTTGAACGTCCTTTCTTTGCCTGGTCTGTGATTTATGAATGTTTTATGAGGTCAGTGATTGCTTTAGTTTATATTCTGTATTTTTCATAGTCTTCATATTTTTCCTGATCTTAGAATAATTCCTTTGTATGCAGTATGGGTGCAGAGTATTTTAAATGACATTTTATTTTTTATTGCTTACTTTTTTGGTTTATATTTCATACCTTGACATTTGCCATTTACTTTTTACTTTAATTAAACCTTGGAGAAAAAATTTCTCAGTTGAAGTCCTTTAATTTGGAGAAATTAGAATTTTACTTACATTTGGATATATTTTTCAATAATGTTAAGTAAATTTTGCTCCTTTTTTTTTCTAAAGGTCTTAGAATCTTCTGGAATTGTTCTGATAGATACCCAGCTGGACCATAATTAAATAATTCTTATAACCAAAAGAAAAGTTGAAATTTGAATTATAAAATATTTGAAGGGAAATCTAGTTTTATTACTTTTATTATTATTATTATTATTATTATTATTATTCTCAGTGCTGGGGATCAAACCCAGTGTTTGGTGCATTATAGACAAATGTTCCATCATTGATCTATGTCTCTGCAATGTGCATTATGGGTAAAATGCCATGTGCTTTTTGAGAAGCTGGCTCTGGAAGTAGGATTGCCCCTCCTGCCCCCCACCCCCCCAATTTCAGACAAGCCCCTTTGTCTCAAAGTGTCATTTAGAATTTCCTGTGTGCTGGATAGCTTTGGTGTCAACTTGACACACCTGGGTTGAGGGAGCCTCGGTTGGGGAATTGGCTCCATTGGATTGGCCTGTGGCCACATCTGTGGTGTATTGTCTTGATTGTTGAGCAGTGACAGTATAAGAAGGCAGGCTGGGCATGAGCCAGGGAAGCAAGCCAATAAACAGCAGGAGGACAGCGCAGTGGACAGCAGTCCTCCTGGCCTGTGCTTCAAGCGTTTCCTGCCTCCAAGTTCCTGCCCTGAGTTCCTACCTTGGGCTCGCTAAATGATGAACTGTGATGAACTGTGAACCAGGAAGATGTAAGCTGAAATAAACCCTTTGCCTCCCCAAGGTTGTGTTGGCCAGAGTGTTTTGTCACAGCAATGAAAAAGAAAACCAGGACATCCTGTCAGAGGATGGGCTGGCCACCTCCCCTGCCCCTGCCCCCCCCCCCCCCCCCCTAGTTCTGTGACAGAGGGGGGAGAACAGCAAAGCAGCCCAAGAGTGAAAACACTGGGTCCTTGGGAACAGCTAGAAGGTGAACCGTTTCCAACAAAGGTGACTGCTTATCCTTGACTTAAAATGTGCCTGCAGCAGGCATGGGAAGCCAGGAGCTCAGCCGTGGGAAGCTCTGCCATGGACAGAAAACTCAGTCAAAAATTTCACTGGCCTGCCTCTACTTCCCCAGTTGTTTGTTTTGATGTAATGATACTGCTGTTGTTTGCTCTCTCGGTTGGGTTACTCCAGTCATCTCTGTTGGAGATTACCAGTTGCTCTCTGCTGCTTATCTGTCACCTGCTAGTTATTCTTTTACTTTTGCTTGCTCTATACTTAATAAACTTACTCATTCTAAACAGAAAGTATGGCTACCCTGGATGATCTTCAAACCATATGAAAACAATCTCTAGCCCATTGCTTTTAATCTTGAAATAAATTTGGATTTTTTTTATTGTTAATACTATCTAGGTCCTAAGAAAAATAGAAAAGATACTCTTGCATTTTCTTCTAGAAGTTCTATAGTGTTAGCTTATATATTTAGTTTTTGGCCCATTTCAAATGAGCTTTTTTTTTCTCCTGTGGTGTGTTGTCCCTCTCTTCACCAGTTTCTATATAATAGCTCCAGTAACATGTTGAAGATACTTTCCTGCTCTTATTGACTTGCTTTGGTACCTTTGAAAAAAATCAATGGAGCATATAAATTTGGTTCTATTTCTAGTGTATGTTTTGTTCTATTGATCTATTTTTGTGCTGTTTCTATACTGGTTTGATTACTATGGTAAGTCATAAACTAAGGTAATGTGTTTCAGTTTTTATTTTCTTTCTCCCCCTAAATGGTTAGGTTATTATATATCCTTTGCATTTTAATAGAAATTTTAGAACCATGCTGTCAATTTCTGCAAAGCAGGCTTCTGAGATTTGGATTGAGATGGTTTTGAATCTGTTGGTCAATTTGGGGAGAACAGCATACCAATTATTAAATCAGTGACCGAAATGATGTAGCTCTCATCTATTTGATATTTTTTCTCTAATTTTCTCATCAACGTTGTTAATGTGGAGGTTGTACACACATGTTGCTGGATTTGTCCCTATGTTTTGTGTTTTTGATATTATAAATAGAATTTATAAACCAAATTCCTGCTGGTTGCTGGCATATAGAGACAGGTTGGATTGATGTTGGACACATGAAGCACATTGATTGATAGACATCACATTGTCAAACTGGCCAACTGGTTTCAGTACTAACTTAGAGGTTCCTCAGTATTTACTTTAAAGATAGGCATTGTGTGAATAAAGAGTTTTCCTTTTCCCTGTTAAGCATACATATATTTTTCTTGTTCTTACCACATTGCCAGAACCTCCAAAGTAGCATTGAAATGGAAGAGGTAAGAGTGTCTCTCTCGTTGCCTAATTCTCTAAGAGGGAAAGTGCTCTTTCACCACTGAGTACAATATTTTTATACATTTTGCATAAGTGTTCAATATTGGCCATGAAAGTGTTCTGTCTCTACTGAGGGTTTTGTTATGAAAGGATGTTAAATTTTATTAAATGCTTTTTTTCTGCATATATTGAGATAATCACATGGTTTTTCTCTTTGAATTTCATTGAATTTTAAATGTTAAACCAATTTTGCACTCCCAGGATAAACTGCACTTGGTCCTAAAACCATTTTTATATGCTGATGGGTTTGAGTTTTCTAACATTTTGCTATAGGTTTTTTAATATAATAACTTTAATTTTTGAGACTTTCATACCTCGCTAGTATTATGTTTCCATCACTGTCACCCCTTCCAGCCCCCTTCCATCTCCTCTCAGGTCTCCCCAACTCCCTGTCAGATTCTTGTCCTTTTCTTTGATTATCATTGTTACATATACATACATGCATTTATAAATACATACATACATACATACATACATGTATACATAATGTGATGATGATTCCATTTAGTGTAGGTGTGTACATGTGTTTAGGGTTGACCACTTGGGATTAGATAACCTATCAGGGAGCTAGTTCCTGAGGAAAAGTGATTCTCCTTCCCTCAGTACTGTTTGATTGTAACTCTTCCTCTTGATGTGGGACCCCATGTCAACTTGTTTTGTCATAATGGAGGTCTTGTTAGGCTGCCATACTGTTGAGATTTCATGGGTACAGCTTTCCCATAATGTCTCAAACGAATTATCTAGCAGCAGGTGTGCTGCTCCTGTCTTTCTTCCTCCACGTTCCATGACCCTTGGGTGTAGAGGTAGTATTGCAGATGTAATCAGTTAAGACGGGGCTCCCCACAGCCACTTGTCCTCTGCATTTCCAACACTGGTGGAACTTCATAACAATCTCTGTTTGAGAAAGAAGCTTCGTGGAAAAGTGATGAGAGCTGTACTTGTCTGTGAATGTAAGGATGAATATTTAGAGTCTAGAAAGAAATTATATTGATTTAGGTAAATGGCAGTAGCAGGTTCTTCTCTAGGCTCTGTGACCTCTCCAGCTATGTGTACTTGGCTGTATTTACAGAACCAGACATGGATTCCCTCCAGTCGAGTGGCTCTTAAGTCAGACAGTCACTGATTACCCCAAGATAAAATTCCACTATTGCACCAACACAGATATTTTGATAGCTGAGTCATTGTTCTGGTTTGTAGGTTTACAAGCTGGGTGGGATGATTGATTGGCTCTCTCCTTTGGTAGCTTGTGTAGAACCTTCTGATACTGTGAGAACTGGTCTTCGGAAGGAATCTTCATGTCAGTTCCAGCTCAGTTGCTTTAAGACCTATGTCCAAAGTGTTATGGATTTTTGTATGCATTTTCTTTTCTCTCTCTCTCTCTCTCTCTCTCTCTCTCTCTCTCTCTCTCTCTCTCTCTCGACAGTGTCTACCTTTAGTCCCAGCTGGCTGGAGCTTGCTATGTAGACCAGGCTGGCTTTGAACTCACAGAGATCCCCTGCCTCTGCCTCCCCAGCGCTGAGATTAAAGGTATGCCCCTCTACGCCCAGCTTTTTTTTTTTTTTTTTAAATGTGTATAAGTGTTTTGCCTGAATGTATGAAAGTGCACCCATGCATGCAATGCCCACAGAGGCCAGAAGAGGCCGATGGGTCCCCTGGACTAGAGTTAACAGATGGTTATTAGTGGCCACATGGGTGCTGGGAATCAAACTTGGATGCAGTGGAACAGCAACCAGTGCTCTTAACCTTTGTGCCATCTCCCTAGCCCTGCATGTGCATTCTTACCAGGTTTTCTTTTGGTTCTCAGGGCTTGGTTCAAAATGAAGAGTTAGTTTTTCAGTGCTGGTTCCTAGGCTATGACCATCAGCAGATCTAATTTTCTTTTGTTTAAGTGGGGAGAGTTACAGCTATGAGGAAGGAGGCAGAATTCCTTTACTGAGTATCTAAGAACCTCTGCTCATGATATTACAGCTACAGAGCAGCATACTTATTGCCTATGAAGTAGTACATCTTTCCCCAAATGTGGGAAACTCAACTGCATAATTTGTGGTAGTGGGGGACTGCATTCGCGCTCTCTCCTGTAAAAAAAAAAAAAAGAAGTAGTACATCAAAGATGCTGGGAAATATTTTAAGTGGGTTGAGCAACTCACACCATCAATTAGGCAAAAATTATATTTATACATTTCAGCAAGATTTATTTTATCACTGACAACAAATTATTTGATTGTCACTCATTTGTGATTTATTGCCCATTCAGATTGTATGGTTTTATTATATGCTAATATTTGAGACTTACCTTTTTTCTCTGTATTTCTTTTTGGTTTTAATTCTCTCAACTAAAAGCTTAGTCATAAGTAAGCTAGAATTATTTTGTACCAAGTTGGCAATTGCCTCAAATAAAATAAAATACCACACATTTAGATTGGTGGCTTTGTAGGTTGTCACTACTACTGTGATTTCTGTTTAAAAGAAGAATGGCAAGTTTGGTTTAACTCAGAAGTTTGATATGGAATAGAGTCGGGAGAATTTAAGTAATCAGTATTGGTACGATAGAAATTGTGTGGGTGAGAGGAGGCTTGGAGCAGCAGTCCAGTCCCTTTGTCACATGGTTGCAGGAAAGCACAGGAGAGATGGAGCTATGGAGGGAAGCTTTAGGAATTGTGCCATCTTCTACACCCATGTTCAGATCACATGTTTGGCCACATTCCTTACGCATGTTCAGCCATGCTAATTTTGCTCTTTGCCATAAGATGGCTCTTCTGGGGATTCACACCCCTTGCATGATTTAGAGGGATCTTTCCCCTATTTTTTTGTTCTATGATTCAAAGAAGGTTGAGTGAGTTATGGGCTGAGCCTGGCACCCATAAGCCTGGCACCCATAAGCCTGGCACCTTCTGCAACATTGTATGCCTGAGTTACGGGCTGAGCCTGGCACCCATAAGCAGGGACTTGCAACAGGTATGAGCATGTGGAGATCTGAGATTGACAGGTCGTGCCTTCTTCCTGCTGTCACCCCTTCTGTCCATGGCAGGTAGAGACACATGGTGTTCATAGTGGTGTGCAATTCTCAGATGTCACAGGCTCCCCCCAAGTCATGCTTCTGTTCTCCTGAGGCATGTCGGCCTACCCAGCATCATGCCTTAAAGAAAAATGACTCTCCTCCAAGCATCTATCAGTTGCCACTACACCTTCAGCTAGGGCTGGAGCCTCCTGCCTACTTCCTCTACATGTGCTGGGCCCCTCTCTGGTTTGGGATTGCACAGGCATTGTGCATGCAGTCACGGAGCACTGCGAGTTCATATGTGCAGCTGCCATGCTTTATCCAGAGAGTACAGTTTCCCTATATTCATCTGCCACCTCTGGCTCTCACAGTCTTCCCAGCCACCTCTTCCATGATCTCTGATCCTTGGGAGGAAAGGGTGTGATACAGCTGTTCCATTTAGGGCTGTATATTCTGCAGTGTCTTATTCTCTGCATGGTGACCAGTTGTGGGTCTCTATGTTAACTGCCATCTGCTGCAAGGAGAAGCTTCTCTAGTGAGTGTTGAGAGATACACTAATCTATAGGTATAACAGTAAGTCATTAGCAGTCAGTTTAATACTTTGTCTATTTAGCAGAGTATTAGTTATAGATTCTTTTCTGTTTAGCAGAGCATTAGTAAGTAGTAGATTCTCCCCTTTGGCCTATGACCTGTCTAGCCACAGGCTGCTGGGCCATGGTAACAGTGCCGGGTATGGGAGCCATCTTGTGAAGTGGGACTTAAATCTAATCAGAAGGTGGTTGGTTACTCCTGTAACATTTGTGCCATTATTGCACCAGTGGCCATATCTTGCCCAGCCAGTTTTTATTGTAGCTTGTAGGATTTGCAGGTGGGTAATATCGATGATTACTTTTCTCTTCTGGTAGCATGCATAGCACTCTGAAGGCTAACTAGTAGAGACAAAGCTTCGAAGTTAGTACCAACTTAATTTCTCTTTGTTCTACAACACATGGGTTTAACATTTTTAGCAATAGGGTCTTATTATCAAGTTCTGGTTTATAACCAAGAGCAGTGGCAATAACCAGTATTGTTTGAGGACCACCCCCTAGTCCGCAACTTCAAAAAAGGAGTCAATTCCTGGCATTGGGCTTTTTTTTTTTTTTTTAACATTTTTTAAATTCTTTTTTATTAATTTTATTTATTTCTGTGTGTGTATGAATGTACTGTCTGCTTGCAAGTTTGTGCACCCGTGTCGTGCAATGCGGCAGAGGTCAGAAGGGGGTGTCGGATTCCCCTGGAACTGGAGTTCTGGAATTGGAGTTTCAGATGGTTCTCAGCCACCATGTGGGTACTGGGGATCGAACCTGGGTCCTCTGTAAGAGCGGTTGGCGCTCTTAACTGCTAGGCCATCTCTCCAGCCCGGCATTGGGCTTTTTTATTTGCTAGGCTGTGTGTCTGGTAGGACCATTGAACCTCCATAAACAGGGTATCTATGTTTAAACTATTTTTATACTGTATATACATGTATTTTAAGAAGTCCTTTTTTTTTTTTTTTTTTTTGGTCTTTTTGAGACAGGGTCTTTCTGTAGCCCCAACTGTCCTGGAATTTGCTCTGTAGACCAGGCTGGCCTTGAACTCACAAAGATCTGCCTGCCTCTGCCTCCCAAGTGCTAGGATTAAAGGCGCCCGGCAAGAAGTTCTACCATACTAGATTTCCATATGACTTTTTTGAAAGGTCATTAGTGTTGGGGCTAGAGAGATAGCCTTGTGGTTAAGAGCACCAACTGCTCTTGCAGAGGACCCGGGTTCAATCCCCAGCACCCACATGGTGGCTGAGAACCGTCTGTAACTTCAATTCCAGGAGAACTCCAGTTCCAGGGGAATCCAAGACTCCTTCTGACCTCCGCGGCATTGCACGACACGGGTGCACAAACATACATGTAGACAGTACATTCATACACATACAAAAATAAATAAAATTAAAATTAAAAAAACTTGATTTATTTAAAAAAAAGGTCATTACTGTTATTCCTCCCCTTACTTCCTCCCTCGCCTTGGCCTCCTGTTTGGTACCCCATTTAATTCTTCCTAATCGGTTAGTCCCCTTTCCTTTCTATAACTGCAGTCTAACTGCCCCCTCCCCCATGATGCCACCCCAGTGGCCCCTTCCTAGTGCATGACATCTATGGATTTTTCAGTAAAACATCTATCTAAAGATTCACAGCTAGCATCTACTTATGAGAGAGAAGAGTGATGTTTGTCTTTTGGGGTCTTGGTTACCTCACTCAGAATGATGGATACTGAGTCCTTTGGGTATATGCTCAAGAATGGTATGGCTGGATCATGTGCTTGATCTATTTTTAGCTTTTTAAGGAATCGCCACACTGATTTTCATAGTGGCTGTACCAGTTTGAACTTCCACTAGCAGTGAATGATTACTCTCCTTTCCCCACATCTTTACCAGCATTTGTCATTGTTGTTGGTTTTTTTTTAATCTTAGCCAATTCTGACTGGGATTAGATGAAATCTCAAAATGTTTCAGTTTACATGTCCCTGATATCTTAAGATATTAAATATTACAAAACTATTTCAGAGCCATTTGCATTTCATCTTTTGAGAATTCTCTGTTACATTTCTTGCCCAAATTTTAAATTTGGTTGTTTATTTTTAAATGTTTAGTCTTTTGTGTATTCTGGATTTAAATGTTTAGTCTTTTGTGTATTCTGGATATTAATACTCTGTCACATGTGTAGCTGGTAAAGATTTTTTTTTCCCATTCTGTAAGTTGCTGCTTCTCTGGAATGATGGTATCTGTTCTTTGCGGTAGAGAAGCTTTTTAGTTTCCTGAGGGCCCGTTAGTCAATGACTAATCTTAATGCCTCTGCTATCAGGGTTCTATTCAGAAAGACCTTTCCTGTGCTTGTAAGTTCCAGTATATTCCCTTCCTCCCCTATCAGATTCAGGGTATCAGGTCTTATGTTGAAGACTTTGATCCATTTGGAGTTTAATTTTATGCATGCTGAGAGATGGCAATATAGTTTTCCTTCTTCTACATGGAGCTACCCAGTTTGATCAGCACTGTTTGTTGAAGATGTTATCTTTTCTCTAATGCGTATTTTTTGCCCCTTTGTCAAAAATCAGGTGGGTGTAAATGTGTGGACTTAAAATATGGATCCTCAATGTTATTCCATTGATCAATGTGTCTGTTTTTCCTGCCTATACCATGTTGTTTTTATTACTAGAGCTCTATAGTATAATTTAAGAGATCACATATGGAGACACTCTAGGTCTTCTGTTGTTCAGGATTGTTTTGGCTATCCTGGGTTCGTGTGTGTGTGTGTGTGTGTGTGTGTGTTAGATTTTTAAAAATTTATGTGAAGAATTGTGTTGGACTTATAGTGAGGATTGTGTCGAATCTGTAGATTTACTTTTGCTAGTGTGGCCATTTTCACAACATTAATCCTTCATATCCATAAACATTCCGCCTCATTCTTTTTTTTTATTTTTTATTTTTGTATGTGTATGAGTGTACTGTCTGCATACAGGTCTGTGCACCTGTGTCGTGCAATGCCTCGGAGGTCAGAAGAGGGTCTCGGATTCCCCTGGAACTGGAGTTCTCCTGGAATTGGAGTTACAGACAGTTCTTAGCTGCCATGTGGGTGCTGGGGATCAAACCCGGGTCCTCTGCAAGAGCAGTCAGTGCTCTTAACCACTAGGCTATTTCTCCAGCCCCCCGCCTCATTCTTAAAGGTTTTATTTCAAGTCTATCCTCCAGAGCCTTCTCTGACTTACAGTGTCTGTCTTACTAAATATGGTCCTTGCTTTACTAATGTCTCTGTCTTAATGACAGTCTGACTTATCAATTTTTGACTTCATGCTGGTACAAATATGTTATGGATGCAGTTGAAACCATTCTCTGAAACTGAATCTTCCCCCAGGCTACTGATATGGTACCTGCCCCCTCTTGCAATACTACACAGTGGCTATGAGCACAGTTCTGCTGATGCTTGGCTGTGCTGCTAACCTCTGAAATACTTAGGTTAGGTACAGGAAATATGTTAAGATGCTTTCAACTTGCCATGGCCTTATTGGATCATAATCAAACTATAAGTTGAGGAAAATCTGTGCTCCGGCCTCTTCTTTCCTCTAGGATTCACTTTTTGCATGTGTATAGTTAAATATACTCTGAAGAAAAATACACTTTGGATTGTTCTTGAGGCAACAAGACTGAGATCACAGATATAATTGAGATCTGATTTTTTTTAAAGTGACAGTTTAGAGGTTTAAGAAAACCTTAAATTCTCAGGTGGGTTTTATTTATTTGGAGATGGCAAAAATAATTAGAAAGTAAAAAAAAAAAAAAAAAGGGAAATGAAGTGTTTACAACAACCAGAACATTTAGCATATGATGTCAGAGCAAATGATTTCGATGGAGAGAAACACCATTAAATTATTTGTGGGTTTCATTTGTCTGACTTGATCTTCTGGATCATTCCTTTACTTTCAGAATACCAGGCATTCCCAGAGCCAGACTATAATGTCAAGCAACCAGTCTTTCTGGTCTTCTATTCCCTTTTAAGACAAAAAGAATGAAGCTTGCCTTGTAGAGTGGTGGTTAGAATTCGAGTAACATTTGTCTCATCCTGTAGCAGAAACTAATGGTGGCCAACAACAGGTGTCTGCTTGCTATCTTCCAAGAGCTGCCTTGGTCTGCTTTCATTCAGAAGATTGTGATGTTACATAGTAGGACCACCTGGATACCTCAGGGTGGTGGAAGGGAAGCTGGGATGGCAGGGTGGTGGAAGGGAGGCTGGGATGGGAGGGTGGTGGAAGGGAGGCTGGGATGGGAGGGTGGTGGAAGGGAGGCTGGGATGGGAGGGGGTGGAAGGGAGGCTGGGATGGGAGGGTGGTGGAAGGGAGGCTGGGATGGCAGGGTGGTGGAAGGGAGGCTGGGATGGCAGGGTGGTGGAAGGGAGGCTGGGATGGCAGGGTGGTGGAAGGGAGGCTGGGATGACCATTTCAAAGCAGGGGAAGGAACAAAGATAGGCAATGGTAAGACATGTTAAGTACTTTTTAAAGCAAAGCACTAGAATTTTCTTATAAATCTTTTGATTTTTAAGATCAATGGCCTATTGACTAGAATTTGAAATATTTTGCCATGGTATCATTGGCCTTTAGACATGGATTTTGGCTTTATGTTTATGGTTATTTTTCAGAACTCTTAGCTTTCTCGGATTTTCTGTTCTTAAGCTTGTGGTGAGGCTGCCATAGCTGGACAGGATTGAAGGACGCGATCTGCTGAGGAGACCGCTGGGCTCTGGTCTCTTCTTGCTGCTGTGTGGCTGAGGAACAGATAACCCTAATGTCACCAATAGAGTGGGGGTCTCAGTACTTGGCAGGAGGTTGGGGTCAGGCCCTGTGGCCTTTCCTCTGTGGCCCTTGATTGAGCTTGCGTGAGGTCACGAGGAGGCTTTGTCCTGGTGCCGCTGGCAGCATCTGCACAGCCAATTCTCAAGCATGACTGAGGTTTCAGATGCGAACCTCGCAACTCGGGCTCTCTGCCGGGTCAAATTTCTTTTGATGTCTGAGCCATGCCCCTCTGAGATAGCGTGCTATGTATGACTTGCTAAAATATCTGGGTTTTCAATCATGTTTTCCTTTTTGTCTTGGCTTCAAAGAAGCTGAGTGGAATTTATTGTTTGATTATAGTTGTTGGATGGGCCAAGGTTTTAAATATGTAGTTTTTACTTTTTTATGTGACGTTTCCTTCTACTTTCATTTTGATAATTTCATTGTTTCTGTGACCTTTAGCATATACAACCTTAAGTCATTTTTAAAGTAGGTCAGGTCCACGTTTTAAAGTCATTTCTGAGAGAAGCTGGCTATACAAATAGAAACAGATTTAAGTGGTGCTAGTCAAAGACAGTTGGGATAGACTTTGTATTTAAACTCTGTTATTTGCCATAACACAATCCTCCCAGTTCGTTTTTCTACCTTTTCACATGCAGTGTACATCTGAGAGAAGATTTTTTTTTTTAATGGAAATTGTTTTCCTGAGATGGCATTTCTGTCATTCTGAAGGGAGGGTGACCTTCAGTGCCGACCTGGGACTCCTGGAGGTTGCTGCACAGTCACAGCCCTCGTTCTTCCTGTGACAGGCTTGAGGCAGCTTCCCTGGAGTGCTGAGGTCCCTCCTCCAGGGTCATGTGAGGCTGAGGGTGCCCAGCATGTGCAGCTCCGGCCAGTCCTCCTGGCATCGAAGAGGGTAAGATTTGGGAGGTAGTTACTAGGTGTCTAGGTTTTAAGAAGTAGCTTTTGGTGTCTACTTGGTGTCTGTTCTTTGCTGGGCCCAGAGGTGGGCACTGTATTCTTAGGCATGCGGTCATGACAGCAGCACCATCAGTAATTATGAATGTTAGATTCCTCATAGGCACAACAAATTTTAAAGCACTGATACCAAAAAGATTCATAGTGTTTTATGTATACAGCTGTAGGAGAGGAACCAAGGCCCTACCAGGTGTGTCCAGCCTGCTTGAGACTATTATGAGATTAAATTATTATCTCTGTGTATGTGTGTATATATGTGTGTGTGTGTGTGTGTGTGTGTGTGTGTGTGTGTGTGTGTGTGTGATGTGTGTACGTGCATACGTGTGTACGTGCCACAGCAAACCCTTGGAGGCCAGAGGACAACTCTGTGGAGTCATTTTCTTTCCTTCTACCTTCGCATGGGTTCTGGGGGGGGGTCAAACTTGGATATCCAGGCTTGTGTAGCAAGCCCCATGCCTTTATCCTTTAAGCCATTCTTCAGCCAATGTTAGGAGATTTTATTGCAGTTTTAAAAAACTTATTGTTGTGGTTCTTTTTTTTTTTTGGTCTTTTGGAGACACGATCTCCCTGTAGCCCCAGCACAGACTTTGTAGATGACAGTGTTGATTCACAGTGTGAATTCAAAAGGCTAGATGTGCCTTTGGGAATTGTGGACACCTGTGGGCTACGGACAGAGTGGAATTCGCTGTTCTATGTTGGCTTCTGTGTGTACGGCTCTGGGGAACCTCTTCACAGTGATCCTACATACTTAGGCTTACAAGGAAAGTACCTCAGATCCCTGAGCCTTTTTGGAGTGGCCCCCAGAGATTGCATGAGTTATTTCCAGAAGTTTCCTGGGAGGGTGGGGTGGAGCATGTGTGCCGGCCTGCTTGTTCCTCCCCTCCCCTCCTGTGGCTCATGCCTTCTGTAATTCAACTGATTGCTTTTCTTCCCAAATTGCTGGCTTAGGCTTTATCTTATCTAATTTTATCTCTTCCAGCCTTGTATATCTAGAGCATCATTAGGGCCTGTACTCATTCTGTCCCTTCAGCTTCTCCTGTGATCCCTCCAAGTCCCTAGGGGATAGGGACTCAATTTGCATACCCTCTGCTTTTTATGGAGATGTCAGGGCAGCTGAAGGGCTTTTTAATTTCTGGAACCTCCCTTTCTTTTTGGCTCTCTGCACCTCTGTCTCCCTTCCCACCCCCCTCGGCCCACTCTCACCTTTCAACCCAGTCTTTCTTGTCTCCCTCCTGCCCTTTGCTGCTCGCTTGTTTTTCTTCTCCTCTGTCCCATCTATATGTTCCCTGTATTCTTTCACTCCGAGCATCTGTTCCTCCAAGCCCTGAACTGCAGTTGGTACAATTAAATATGCAATACGTTTCTTTTAATATCAGTATGTCTCTTCATACGCATATTAGTAAGAGACTTGGCTGTCAGCATTGGGCACGACTATATTTGCAAATGCCCAATTGTGCCAGGTCTCCTTTGGGACAATTATTATTCTGCTCATGAATGTTCTCTCTGTCTCTTTGCCTCGGTGTCTCTGCTCTGTGGATGTCTCTCTGTGTCCTTGGCTTTCTCTTTGACACAGATTGCTCAATTAAGATTGCCTTTTCCTCTCCATGTTCCCGTGTTTGCGGGCACACATACATGAGTGAGGAGGAAATGAAAAAGCCTTTGGTCAAGCTTACTTAGCTAGGAACTGGTGGAGACCTACAAGTGCATACCCTCGTTGCTATTGCCCTTTTAACCCCATCCTCTGATGTAGCAGCTCTAATAGCTTGGCACTTGCCATCTGGGCACCCACTCCTGAGAACCTTGCTTATGCAGAGGAAGGAAGCTAGGAGCAAGAGAGCCTATGGGTCGATCCTCTTCTTCAAATGCATGGTAAGGAGACCAGCCCATCTGCCAGGCATCAAGAGGCGAGCCACAGGAAGAAGAGGATCCAGTATTAGAACAGATTATGTGGTATTTGCCAGTCACTTCCGCTTAAAGGCAAATAAAAAATCTATTTTTGGCTTAGAATTGTTGCCTCTTGACCTGTGGGTGAATACTGCCTGACAAGCTTTACCTCCCATGTAGAAAAGGCTTCCACGAAGGGCCGTAAATTAGAGCTCTGCGTTGGATGCACCAGCTTAATGTTTTCTGCCCAGTGGAATTAGAACATGGTGTTTCTTTTAAGGTTACAAAACAAACCAGGATCCTCTTCTTCCCAGACTAGTGGGAAGTAAGTGAATTGCTTGAGAACTTCTTTTATCAGCCATAAAAGTAAAACGAAAGCCAGGGCAGTTATATCAGAATCTCGATGTGTGCGACCCCATATTTCTATTCCTTTTCTGGAAGAGAAAAATTGTATTTTGTTTGTTTGTTGGCTTGCTCGCTCTTTCTCTTTCTTTCCTTCCTTCCTTCCTTCCTTCCTTCCTTCCTTCCTTCTTTCTTTCTTTCTTTCTTTCTTTCTTTCTTTCTTTCTTTCTTTTTCCTTTTAAGACATCTCACTCAGTAGCCCAGCCTTGAACTTGTGGCAATCCTCCTGTCTCAGCCTTCTAAGTACTAGAATGACAGGCATGAGTGACTGGCCCACTAAAACTGCATTTTAGAATTAAATAATATAGTCCCTTTAAAAAATATTTTATTTATTTATTTATTTATTTATTTATTTATTTATTTATTTGAATGTACTCTCTGCATGTAGGTCTGTGCACCTGTGTCGTGCAGTGCCACGGAGATCAGAAGAGGGTGTCGGATTCCCCTGGAACTGGAGTTCTCCTGGAGTTGGAGTTACAGATCGTTCTCAGCTGCCATGTGGGTGCTGGGGATGGAACCTGGGTCCCCTGTAAGAGCAGTTGGTGCTCTTAACTGCTAGGCTATCTCTCCAGCCCATATGGTCCCTTTTTAAAAAAAATTTATTTTCATATGTGTATGAATGTACTGTCTGCATGTAGGTCTGTGCACCCATGTCATGCAATGCCGCGGAGGTCAGAAGAGGGCATTGGACTCCCCTGGAACTGGAGTCAAAGATGGTTTTCAGCTGCCATGTGGGTGCTGAGGATCGAACTCGGGTCCTCTGCAAGAGCAGTCGGCGCTCTTAACTGCTAGGCCATTTTTCCAGCCCGATAATATGGTCCCTTTTAAAAAGGTTATTAAGCCAGGCGTGGTGGTGCACACCTTTAATCTCAGCACTTGGGAGGCAGAGGCAGGCGGATCTCTGTGAGTTCAAGGCCAGCCTGGTCTACATAGGGAGCTCCAGGCCAGCTGGGACTAAAGGTAGACCCTGTCTCAAAAAGACAAATAAATAAATAAATAAATAAATAAATAAATAAATAAATAAATAAAAAAGGTTATTAAGTAGCAGGGCTGCAGAGATGCTCAGTGGTTTAGAACGCATTTTGCTCTTATAGAGGACCTGAGTTCTGTTTCCAGCACCCACATTGGGCCACTCAACTGCCTGTAACTCCACCTCCAGAGGATGCGACACCCTCTTCTGGACCGCACGGGTACTACACTTATGTGTGCACGCTCATACACAGACGCACACATATACACATAATTAAAAAAAATAAAAACAAATCCTTTTTAAAAAAGGTTGTCACTAGGAAGATTGTTTCTAGGGTCTTGAGTCTTAGCACACTTCTGCAAGTTGGCTGGCTTCCCTGAGCCCCTTTGCTTGTCTCTCTAAGGGGAATGAACATTCTTGGCTTCTAGGTGGAAGTGAAGATCAGCTGGGAAACCTGTGCCAGAGCACGTGCTTCGCCCACAGCTATGGCAGATAGCCCTAGGCTAGGCATGTGTGAAGGGTAGGGGTTCTTGTGCTGGTGCTAGCTTGCCTGGTCTGGTGCATGGCTGGACCCACACAGGGCATGTTCTCTGCTTCTGTGGACACACACTTCTGGGTCATCTTAGCCGTATTGTTTTTCTGGAAACTTTGAGAGCAACAAAGTTCTGAATTTCCTTTTTCATTTATTTGCAAAAGATTTGAAAGCTTAGGTCATGTAATTAATAACAGTGGAGTTTCAGAGTCAAAGATTTTCCTCTTACTCGGGTCATTTTTTTTTTTTCAGCTGAACTTGGCATGGGTTGAAGCAAATCTGTCTTCTTGACCCAGTCACTTCTTTTTGCTAACTGAGAAAGTAGATTTTATCTCTAATGAAATAATTGCAAACAATCCTGTTAACATATGGTACTGATTTTTCACAGAAGCTTGTTGAAAAGCATGGGAACTACTAGGTTAAAAGACAATCCTTGTATTCCTGAGGGTCCAAGTGACATGAGAAACTCTAGACTGATGATGGTTAGTGGACTTTGGTCCCCAGCCTTATATTTGTATGACCTGAGGATTAAAAAAAAAAATTATGCTTTTCAAACTTCTTTATTTTGTAGTTAAAAAAATTTATTTATTTATTTTTTATGCATATGAATGTACTGTCTGCATGTAGGTTTGTGCACCCATGTCATACAATGCCGCGGAGGTCAGAAGAGGGCGTCTGATTCCCCTGGAACTGGACTGGAGTTAAAGACGGTTCTCAGCCGCCATGTGGGTGCTGGGGATCGAACCCAGGTCCTCTGCAAGAGCAGTCGGCGCTATTAACCGCTAGGCCATCTCTCCAGCCCTGCTTTTCATATTTTTAAAACTTTGACCAAAAAAATCTGTGGAAGAATAATATTTTGTGACTTATGAGAATGTCACATTTTCATGTCTGTTTTGTTGGGACAGAGCCTCGCCCCTTACATACTGGGTGGCTTCTTCTCTAATAACAGCTACGTTGAGTAGCTGCCTAAAATATTTACTGTCTGGGGCTAGAAAGGTGGCTCAGTGGTTAAGAACTGCTCTTGCGGAGGACCCGGGTTCGGTTTCCAGCACCCACATAGCCGCTAAGAACCGAGTGTAGTGGCTCACGCCTTTCCTCTTAGCACTTGGGAAGCAGAGGCAGTTGGATCTCTGTGAGTTCAAGGCCAGCCTGGTCTACAGAGTGAGTTCCAGGCAGCTGGCCATTATAGAGTCTGCCAAGCCAGAATCTAGATGGTGAGGAATTCTTGTTTTAATATGTATTAGTACATGGTTTATTCTCAAAACTCGGCTTCTGATTTCAGGATTAAAAAAAACCCTTTCATTTCTTATTAATAAAGCAGATGTAACCAAATATGACTCATTAATCTCATTACTCAGACTGCATCCCTTTTAACATTTTTGATAATAAAAATTAGAAAACCCATGCTTAGTTTTCAAATAGCATAATAAAGGTGTACAGTAAAAAAAAATCTGTTTCCTACTTTTTCCACTGTTCAGGCCCCTCATAACTTGCTTAATATATCGCTAAAATGCTGTTAATTATTTAAACATTCATTATGAAGCATGTTCAGTCATGTTCTGTGTAAGACAGAACCCCAAGTGTCCATCCTTCATGCTCAGCGTTGTTCAATTTGTGTTCATCTCGTGGCACCATATTTTGTGGAAACAGATCTAAAGCACACTATTTTATCTGTAAATATTTCAGTGCTTACCTCTCAAACACAATTACTCTTTTAAGAGACCTAACCAGAGTCCACTAACACATGTGAAAAATAGCAACAGTTCCTCAATGGAAACTTGAACACTGTGTGTTATTTATAGTTGTTTTTTTTCTTCCTTTCTCACAGTTGTCTTTTAAAGGTTGGGTTCTCTTAGATCCAGATAGGGTTTCCGCAGTGACACTGGTCCATGTCCCTTAAGTCTGTTTTAATCCACTGGTTTTCATTACAACTCTTTTGTTCTCCTCCTTGCTTTTTTTTTTTTTCCAAAGCAATTAGGTGATTTTCTAGATAGAGGTTTCACATACTTGAGTATCATTTAATATGTTCCTCTGTCTTCTGAATTTCCTATGAGTTGTACTTAGCTCTTGAGGCTCTGTCACATTTAGTTTCTCTTTCTTCCTAGCTAAGCTGTTTCTTTTATTGTTAAAATTTTTACTTTTATTTAAAATTATATATATATGTTTGCATGTGTGTGTGTGGGGGGGGTATGTGCACATGTGTACAAATGCCAAATGCCCTTGGTTGCCAGAAGAGGCCATTGGATTCCCTGGAGCTGGAGCTATAGGCAGTTGCAAGCTGATGTAAATGCTGGGAACTGAACTGGATCCTCTGCAAGAGCAGCAGGGGTAGTAACCACTGGACCATTTCTCCAGCCCCTGGCTAGGGTATTTCATAGATGCTTCTCCTCCTCCTAGTAGGAGGCTCACTAAAGACCTTTTTCTCTTTTTTTGTTATTAGCCCTTGGTGTTTAGCATGCAAATCACTTCATCTCTATAGGTTGTAGCATGACGATAGTCTAATTCTATCACTGTTTTGCCATTTATTAGTGGAACTGTGATTTTTTTTCCATATGTTTACCAGTTTTGAAAGTTTGTTGTTTTCAGATAGGGTTCCACTACGTCATATGAGCTGGCCTGGAGCTCACTATGAAGAGCATCCTTGGCTGGCCTTCACTTTGTCTCACAGAGAGCCACCTGCCTCTACCTCCTGAGTGTTCATATTAAAGGCATGCACCACTCTTGACTAGTTTCGAAAGTTTTGAGTTGGCTTATTGTTTAAAAATGTATTAGTTACTTTTGTATTGCTATAACAAAAATATTTGCTAGAAAAAACTTAATGGGAGGAAAGATTAATTTTTGGTTTAAGAGAGTCTCATTCCTCCTTATTAAGAGCAGGGAAGGGATGGCAGAGTGGCTTAGTCTCTTCACATCCCAGTGGACCATGAAGCAAAGAGGGAGATGGGTACTGGAACCAGAGGCTGGGCTGTCACCTTCAAGAGCCCACTTTGGCCAGCCAGGCCCCACCCCCTAAAGGTTCTATCACCTTCCTATATAGCAACAGGAGCTGGAGGTGGGGGGTGGGGATGTATTTCAGAAGCAGGCCACAACAAGCTGACTTGTTTGGTTTTTGTAAAAAAAAAGTTTTTTTTGAGACAAGGTCTCCTGGTGAGCCTAGCTGGCCTCAATTTCACAGAGATTTGCCTGCCTCTGCCTCCCAAGTGAGTAATGGGATTAAAGGCATATGCTACCAGCCTGGCTTTTTGCAAATTTTTAAAACAATATTTTATTCATTATTTTTATTTTATGGGTATGGATGTATTACCTCCATGTATGTAAGTGGACCTGTGTTGTGCAGTGGCTACGCAAATGTCAGAAGGGGGCATTGGATCCCCTGGAACTGGAGTTAAGGATGGTTGTTATCTGCCGTGTGGGCGCTGGGAACTGAACCGGGGTCCTTTGCAAGAGCAGCCAGTGCTCTTAACCACTGAGCCATCTCTCCAACCCCCTTTCTGTAAATTTCAGTGTATTTAACTTGCCCCCTTGAAGTCACCGATGCTCAGATTATCCCCATTCTGGCCTCAGTCAGCTTCCCAAGCTGTTTCTCAATCCTTTTGACATGAATTTTGTCAAAGTTTCATTTAGCAATTTCTCTGAATTTACATTAATAATGACTTAAATGGTACTCTCATCTCTACTCCCCATTTCTGTTGGGGGTAATAGGACTTCGGTGTTTACAGTTGAGTTAACATCTGTTATGACCTAGTCCAGGTGTGTATCTGGGTAGATGCATATTATACTTGCTACATACTTCAGAATCAGTTTGTGTCTGAGCTCTTCATGCCTGCCTATACTTGGGTAAGAAGCGTGGGCAATGTCCAGGAACATAGCATCCAGCTGCAAGGAGCAGAGTAATAATTACTGTCCCAGTAATAGCTAGCTTTTATTAAGTGCTTAGTGTGTGCCAGGCCTGCACATTTTCAAGTTGTTGCAAGAACAGGATAAAACCCTGCACTGAGGTAGCGCTGCAGTTCCACTGTCATGACCACTATGACTAGTCTTACCTGGCTGGCGTGGAAACTGATACAGTTAGCTACTGTGCTCAGGGTCACGTGGCTACTAACTAGTAGATTCATGCTCAGATCTGCCGACACCTGAGTCTGAACTTACTCTTGTCTGGGGAGAGGAGGCATTTTTACCATTATCTACAATGAAATAATCCAAATGAAAAGACGAGAAGCCCAAAGAGGAAAATAAAAACCATTTCTAATTCTTCCACAGGCATGTCACCCTTAGTGCTCCTGTTCTTTCCCTCTATGTTATGCCTTATGATTGATTTTTGCATCCACTCAAGCTCTGTCAGCCCATCAGTGAAAGCCATTGCAAATTCATTAAAGGACCTTGGGACTGACTGAGGACATACAAGTCACGGTCAGGACATTTCATGAACTGGTGGGGTGGGGGGTAGCATACAAACCTGACAGGTTCACACCCTTTGTCCCAAAGTGTCCCCCCTTTCCTTCCCTATTCCTCCAGCTGTTAGATGGTATCTACTGTCAAACAACTAAAAATACTAATGAACAGACCAATCTTTCTGCACATACAATTATAGGATGTATGTGGTACAATATGAAACAAGTGCAGGGTCACCAATAACTGCTTCAGGATTTCATAGATGGGTGCAGTGGGTGATAGGGAGCAGGGACTGGAGGCAGAAGAGTCTGGATTCCTGAGACAGAAGGGCCCCAGCTGGCTCTTACCTAGGCAAAAACCTGCAACTCTGGCAGAGAAAGTTCATGGGCTATGGCAAGGTCCTGAGAGCCCTCAGTCCTGGGCGTCTCTAAATAAGGGAAAAATCAGGTGGGACTTGACCTAACAAGCCATCAGATCTTTGCCTGAATTCTGATGGAGGCCTGTCAGCATCTTGGGTCTGTTTGCAGTAAGCAGGGTTAAAGTGCTGTCTCTGAATTCATGTCAGAAGAAAAGCTGTGTTTACAACTCTACATGGATCTCCTGTGTGGATGGCACAGTGAGATGCAGACGCTGGCAGAGTTAATGAGGTGGCATCTGATTTAAAAGTCAGACTGGGCCGGGTGTGGTGGCGCACGCCTTTAATCCTAGCACTTGGGAGGCAGAGGCAGGCGAATCTTTGTGAGTTCAAGGCCAGCCTGGTCTACAGAGTGAGTTCCAGGACAGCTGGAGCTACAGGGAGACCCTGTCTCGAAATCAGGACAAAAAAAAAAAAAAAAAAAAAAAAAAAAAGCCAGAACTGTTATTGTTTCTGCAGACTTGGGTTCTAACCTCAGCTGTGCTACTTGTTCACAACGTATGACCTGCCAAATTGCTTAGTCCTTCATCTGTGGAATGTGGGACCACTACAGCACTGTCCTCATAGGCTCATGAGTGCTGAGAGGCTGAAAAGAGATGAACACATAAAACATTTAGTACAGTGCCTGGCACAGAGGAAGAGCTCTACAGAGAGTAGCTGGTGGCTAATAGTTCTGGAAGGGAGGACAGGGGAGGTACTGAAGCTGGAAGACGGTGGGTGTTTTCCATTTTACCAACAAGAAACTGATGCTCTGAGGCCTTACTCAAGTGGCTTTAAAATTTGGGGTCTCTCTGCCCTTGAGCTTTTGTCCAAGCACGTGGTATGAGTGATGTGAGTAGCTGTTGGAAACACAACAACATACATCAATAACAACAGAAAGGACAGCATCAAAGAACTGACTGAAACAGTGAACTTCTGCTCAAAACAGTCAACTTCCTCATGGAGAATATTGAGAAAGACTGAGAAGAGATGAAAGCATGTTTTGCAGAGAATGCATGAGCTCTGGTGGAGGTGGGGGGATAGGGTGGGGGACACGGGTCTAGATTTGATATAAAAAAATTATATAAATATGGGGCTGGAGAGATAGTTCTTAGGTTAAAGCACCGACTGCTCTTGCAGAGACCGGTTCGATCCCCAGCATCCACATGGTGGTAAAGAACCATCTGTGAAACTCCAATTCCACGGAGAACTCCCAGTTGCCAGGGGAATCCGAGACCTCTTCTGACCTCCGTCGGCATTGCACGACATGGGTGCACAACCTGCATGCAGACAGTACACTCATACACATACAAAAATAAGTAAAATTAAAAAAATATATAAATATAAAAAATTGGGGGCCTCAGTTTCCTCAACTGAGATGAGAGGGTGTTTCTAAATGATTGTATCCATTACCGTAACCCATGATTCCATAGTTTTAAAGATGTCTTAGTAAATGCAGACCACTTCTTAGAATGTGTCCTTTGATCATCCTGCAGCAATGACAGGGCAATGATTATTCCTTCCGTTTTCCCAGAAGAGGCAGAAGCCTAGTAGATCTTTAACAAGTTGCCCTCATAAGACCTCAGAGCTTGTGAAGGCCAGAATCCCCATAAAGCAAGCTTGATGATTGAGAGGTGCCTCATCCCCCAGGGTGAGAAACAGAGCCCCAAGGAGCTAGTAAGACTTTTGAGAGTGATGATTCCCAGGTGGAGGCTCTGGTTAGGGCTGCTACATTAGCATAGTCATTTAGGGGGCTCTGACAGCTGAAAAAAGCCAAATTGCTCTTCTTAAAAGCGAACAGTAACTTGGAGTCCTAGGAAAAACACAGGGCTTAAGAAGACAGAGCTCCGGGGCTGGAGAGATGCCTAGCGGTTAGAGCACCGACGCTCTTGCAGAGACCGCGGGTCTATTCCAGACCACCACATGGCGCTATAGAACCGTCTTTGTAACTCCAATTCCAGGAGAACTCTCAGTTCCAGGGAATCTGAGACACCCTCTTCTGACCTCCCGCGGCATTGCACGACTACGGGTGCAGACCTGCATGCAAACAATACATTATACACATAATAAAATAAATAATAAAAAAAAAAGTAATACATGGTTAAGAAAAAAAAAAAAAAAAAAAAAAAAAAAGAAGACAGAGCTCCATGCATGATTTTTGTGATCTAAAAATTCTATTTGATGCAACTCACCAAACCTGTACGCTGTCCATCCAAAAGCAGCTGGATGCAGGGTAGGGGGTGGGGAAGCAAGACTCTGTTTTCATCGTGTGCTCTGACACCGGATTCTTTGCAAGTCCTCTTCTCAGTTCATGTACCCTTCTAATAAAGCAATTATAGAAGTGGCACAAAATGGCCAGTAAGGGTGTAAGCCAGTGTCTTTGGAATGGAGAGCTGGTGGAAATGAGGCTCCTGCACCTAGAGGATGTCGAGTGTATCACATGACGCTCATGGTGGGCTAGGAGAACCTTAGAGAAATGATGGGGGACACCAAGGTCTCAGGTATCTTGTGTTGGGCCTCTTGGGCCAGGCCCTCTAGCCCTGGGTTCTTCCTAAGCTGCTTTCTGGCTGGATGACAACTGTGGCTATGCCTGTGGCTGCAGTTCCTGAGCTTGTAATTTAGGGTTACCACTGCTCGGGAGCAGGGAGTTCTGTAGTCCTGGGGCCCTGAGGGACTGGCATCTGGCTTTGGACTCTGGCTGATTCCAGGAATCCAACAGTGTAGTGCTAGGCCTCTTACCTCAGTGGGGCCAACCTTGGCTGTGGGTATGCATTTATGTGCAGGCACTGAGTACATGGCTTTATAATGCCCAGGGTTCTGATTCATCTCTGCACTTGGTTTTGCTACTTTAAGGTGGCTTTCGACTAAGGCTTCTGGTGACTGAATGGCCACAACCATAATTTAGCCTTCAAAAAGCCATTAAAGGTAGGACTTGGCTAGCTGGAACCAAAAACCATCTCCAAAGAAACCCTGCTGTGTTCATGATCTGGCATTCCCTCTGTATTCTCTGTGGGCCCCTGACTCCAACTCCAAGCCACTCTATGTCTTTGCTGGAAGTTTGGCTTTATTGGACTCAGCTCTCCAGTCCTATTGGTGTGATTATTGCCAATTACAAAGCATCATTCCAAGACACAGCAAAGTAAATGGGTAGGAGATGGCTTTGCTTTCTTTTTTTTTATTTTTTTTTAAATTTTTATTTATTTATTTTCTCTGTGTATGAATGTACTGTCTGCATGCAGGTCTGTGCACCCGTGTCATGCAATGCCGCGGAGGTCAGAAGAGGGTGTCGGATTCCCCTGGAACTGGAGTTCTCCTGGAATTGGAGTTACAGATGGTTCTCAGCCGCCATGTGGGTGCTGGGGATCGAACCCAGGTCCTCTGCAAGAGCAGTCAGTGCTCTTAATCGCTAGGCTATCTCTCCAACCCCAGGCTTTGCTTTCTTAATGGTGGACATAGAACCTGTGTCTTCTGTGCTTCTGGGATGCTTCTTTCATTTTACTTTATAAACGGGAAAAATAATGCCAGTGTACAACATGGCTACAAACAAATACAAACGCTGTTTAAATGAACTGCTTACAAACAAGTGATAGCATTGTAGAGTTTGTGGTAGTATGTAAATTGTATCATTACATATTTATATTTATGTTTTTATATGTTCAACAGTAACCTGAAGAACTTGTTATTTCTCTGCGTGTATGTGTGTGTATGTGTATACATGTATGTGCAGGTGCACTCTCCTATGCATGTGTGTGTGTAGACCTGAAGTTGACATTGAGATGTCTTCCTCAAATGCTCCTCCACATTATACATCTCTTCTGAGACATAATCCCTCATCAAGCCTGGAGCTCATCATTTTGGGTAGACTGGCTGACCGGAAAGCCCTAGGGATTTCTCTGTCTCTGTCCTCCAGTGCGAAGGTTGCAGGCACCTGCGGCCATGCCCAGCTTTAACATGGGTGCGGGAAGTTCCAGCTCAAGGCCTTACACTTGGATTGCAAGCACTCTGTCCACTGAGCTCTCCCCAGCTCTGTTATCTATAATCACAAGGATGGAGTAAGGAAATGAAAAAGTCACAGATGCTGAGTGATTTGCCAAGGGTCACTTCTTGATAAATGCCAGATTAGTAGGCCAACTAGGTGCCTTTGCCCAGACTCTTCCTCCTTCCATTTCCCACTTCCCCCCCTCCCTCCCCAACCCTTCCTTCCTTCTTTCCTTGTGACTGAACATCTCTAGAGTCTCACCCATGCTAGTTGTCTACTCTGCCTCATGATTGAACATCTCTGGAGTCTCACCCATGCTAGTTGTCTACTCTGCCTTGTGATTAAACATCTCTAGAGTGTCACCCATGCTAGTTGGTTACTCTGCCACTGAGCTACATCTCTAGCCTCTTTTTGCCCTTTATTTTGAGACAGGCTTTCACTATGTTGCCCAGGATAGCCTTGAATTCACTCTGTAGCCTCAGATGGCTTTGAACTTGCCACCCTCCTGCTTCAGCCTCTCAAGTGGCTGGGATGACAGGTCTGCACCACCAGGCTCAGCTCTTGTCATTATTTTGCATCAAGTGCAAAGCAGTGAGGCTCCTTGGTTACAGCTCTTCACATTCATCTACCTCTCCTGCCTCTCTCCATTCATTTGCCTGGGACTGTTCCTCCAAGGGCAGTTGTAAGCCATAGTCTCGCCCTCAGCCCAGTGCCAGAAACATCACTAACAACTTGGATCCTTAATCTAGCAGTGGAGTTAGACCTTAAAAAATTACAATGCCCTCTGGTTCTTTCTGTTCTGCATCCTGGGAACAGGCAGGGGTCTGTGGTAGAGACTCCACTCCCTTCCTTTGGGCTTTGTCTTCTCTTCACTCCTTCCAGGAAGTCCAGAGGCAGCTCTGAAGCTTCTGCTCCCGGGACTGGAGACCATGTGCGTAACAGCTGGAGATCACCAAGATGCGCTTCTGTGAGCTGAAAGGAGTTTGAGAAGAGACAGGGGCCCTTCACCAGGGAAGCCTACTTTGAACGAGCAGTGCCGTGGGGGCAGCCGTCTCTCTGGTTTGCTGTTGTGACCCAGTGATGGAGGAGCATCGGCAGCCCTCACTAAGCCCCCTTGTTCTTATCTGTGAATTTTCACACTGATTTATATTCCGTAGAGCTGGAAATGACAAGGCAGTGACATCTTGCCTCTGTCCCTCTTCGCGCCCTTTCCCCACCAGAAGCTTTTCCCTACGGGTGTATTAAATGCCAGCTATAGCCTTTCTAGTGTGAGCCACAAGGACAAGTTCCAGAAGACAGGAGCGCCACACCAAGGAGGACTATTCTACATGCCACAGCCTGGTGTGCGCTCATGGGAGGTCTGGGCTCATTGAATAAGGCTCACTTGCTTTCCCTTCTGTCCAGCCAAGGAGGTGATGTGCAGAGTCCTCTGTGCTTTGCCTCTGCTCTTGCTTTTCATACCGTTGGTCTCCTGAGTGGACATTGGGAGAATGGTTAGAAAGACTCAGGCTAAGCACACCAGTGTTGGGCTTAGTTGATGTCGCGTGAAATAACGGATCAAGAAAACAGACCTGGCTCTGTGTTTTCATGGGTTGAACCTTCTAGAAAGCTGGATTTTCTACAGTGTAGAAGCTGAATTTTACCCTTTGTAAGCGGTGACTTTTTTTTAAAGTGTTTGGAAGAAAACTCTGAAGTACAAGACACATTTAACTGCCTTCAGATGTAGCGAGTCTGGTACTCCCCCACCCCACACACCTTCTCCATCCTGTAGGGTCACCTCCCGTAATTACCAACACTAGAGGTTCTACTGTGCATTGGGTTTCTGGCCCTTTCAGTGGGTGGCTCTGGAGTCTCAGACTTACCGATTCTTATTTCTGGTTCGGTCATTGTCATCTGATCTCCCTGTCCATGCCCCAGCTCTGAAGTCTATCTTTCATGTGTAATTCCTCTCCTTTCTAATTTATGTGTCCAGAAATAAGAAAGAGATTTTTTTTAGAGACATAGAACAACTTCTGCCACAGAGTGGGCTCTCTTGGCAGGGTCTGCCTGAGTGTCCCCATTTAATGTCCATGCTGCTCTGTGAGATGGACAACATCATTCTTACTTGACAGAGAAGCCGCTGCTCAGCAGAGAAGGTCACCACATGTCCCCTCCTTGCTTAGAATACAGGAAATTAATTTAAAAAGTATTCACGGGGGTTCTTTTGGAGTTGCTAAGTATCATTAATGAAAAATAACTGGTGTGGGGGGTGTCAAGCAGTTAACAGTAAAGGAACAAACTCATCATGAACAGTAGAATATTCTTAAATAGTCTGATCAGTCCCATGGTTTTACTCTGTGCTGTTTTAGAGTATGTAGAGGGCATGAAGGGTGATAGAATTTATAAACTAAACTAAAATGAAGATGCCCCCTTCTTGCTGCTTCTGTCAGCTTTGATACTTCAGATCAGCACAGCTCAGGACACTCACTAGTTATTTTTTGTTTGTCATGTACTGATTTCACAATACTTTGTGTTCATTTGTGCAGCTCAATTGTCTCAGATTTGGCTGTGCATTCATTTTAACCACATTTATATAACCTTTGTGAGATGAGAATGACACATGCATTGAAATGAGAGTGTATGTATGCCCTTGAGCTGAGAGAGAGAGAGAGAGAGAGAGAGAGAGAGAGAGAGAGAGAGAGAGCCTCCCCCAGGTAATTTCTGCCTTCGCTGATAGTAGACTTATGGTGGAGGCTCTGGGCAGAAATTACTGCTTGTCTGAGCTTCATACTCCTCAAGTATAAAATGAGAAGATTAGGAAGTCAGTAGGGATTTCTAGTGTGGGGGACTATGAAGATTCCATATTATATTCCAAATGCATTGTTTAATGGTCTTCAGTGCCTACATTAAGGAGGGCTGTTGTAAGTAGTGGTCTTTAAAATAAAAAATCTCAAATTTGTAAGATTCTTTAAAAGTTATTACACTTATCTTATTTTTTTTTAAATTGACAATTAAAAATATTTTCCATTGACTTTTCAAGCATTCCTATAAATATTACAGCGTGGTGTGGTGGCACACACCTTTGATCCTAGCACTTGGGAGGCAAAGGCAGGTGGATCTTTGTGAGTTCAAGACCCGCCTGGTCCACATAGTGAGCTCCAGGCCAGCTGCGACTAAAGGGAGACCCTGTCTCAAAAAGACAAAAAAAGGGGGGGGGGCTGGAGAGATAGCCTAGAGGTTAAGAGCACCGACTGCTCTTGCAGAGGACCTGGGTTCTATCCCCAGCACCCACATGGCGGATGAAAACCGTCTGTAACTCCAATTCCAGGAGAACTCCAGTTCCAGGGGAATCTGAGACCCTCTTCTGACCTCTGCAGCATTGCAGGACACGGGTGCATAAACCTACATGCAGACAGTACATTCATACACATAAATAAATAAATAAATAAATAAATAAATAAATAAATAAATAAAATTAAAAAAAAAGGCTGGGCGTGGTGGCACACGCCTTTAATCCTAGCACTCCGGAGGCAGAGGCAGGTGGATCTTTGTGAGTTCAAGGCCAGCCTGATCTACAGAGTGAGTTCCAGGACAGCTGGGGCTATGGGGAGACCTTGTCTCAAAAGACCAAAAAAATTTATGAAAGTAATAGTCAGAGATCCTGATAAATTTATCATGAAATCTGAGTTGGTAGATGCTTTTTTTTTTTTTTTTTTCTTAATGACATGCGTGTACTCGGCAATCATCTTGGTCCTTTGACTAAATTAGCCTAGTGGAAAAGTCCTTTTTACTTCAAATTCTCAAAGGATTCTTCTTCCCCCTGAGCATTTCTGTATGTCTACTATATAGACTATAAGACTTGAAATGGAAGAGATTGCAGCTGGCTTCACAGAACCTGAGGATGGTGCAGTGCACTGGGCTGGGCAGGCAGGGGGCAGCGAGGCTGGCTGGGCTTCAAGGTTCCTATCTGCATACAGGCCTGTGATCCTGACCCAGTGAGCGGTTGAATACTTCCAGCAGCCAGTGTGGAGGCCCAGGCCCTGCTCTCTTCCTTATCTTTGTTCCTCCCTGAAGCTCAAAGACACTGAGTAGTGGCGCTTATTCACCTGGAATTGTGGGATTGGTTTGAAGAGCATCAATGTCCAGGTCTTTCCCTCAGCCCCACCAGGCATGCCTTGGAGGCTCTGTGAGCCTACATGAGGCTCCCAGACTATGTTCCTGACTTGCCACATGCTAGCAGACTTTCCCATAAGGGTGGGTCTGGCCACCATGTGACCTGCCCGCTGCCAGTTTCTTTGAAAATGTTTATTTCATGGCTCATTTGGAAGATTCTCCATGGATATATAATATGATTTTAGAATGCTGGATAAGTCCTCACTTGTTCTTTGAGACCAGCTGGCTTTGGTCTTTGCTGCAGGTCCCTTTAGACTTTTCAAAGGTACCTTTCTTGGTGTCTTCATTATATGACTCCTTGTCTGAGGACAGTCACATGGGCTGTCCCTTGCACATAGGAGTCTGTCCTGCCTGAAAGGTTGTAAGAACACTATGGACAAAATACAGATTTTTAAATAAGGAAAAAGAGGTCCAGATTTTTTTTACTTAAATGAGCAGTTACATCCTTAACTTGGAGATGGAAATAGACTCTGAGATTTGTTTAGTCAGCTCCCACTGAAATAAATGAAATCACAGCAATGAAATCATTCCTGTTCAAAATGTTTGAAAAGGTATCAAGACAAAGTGATTAAGGCCTAATTGTTTGCCAAATTTTCTTTAAAGTTACATTTGGGGGGGCTTTGTGTGCCAAAAAACATCTTAAACTGATGAACATATAGTTCTCTTCACTTATTTTGGCTGGGTTTTAATTAGATGACTGTCTTCATAGTTGAGGAAATACATTTAGGTTGGTCATACGCCCCATGGTGCCAGATTTCAATCCAAGAAAAAAATGTTCTCGCTCAGTTTAGTGCTGATGTACACTTAAAGAGCATAGGTTCAAGGACACACAGTGACTTTCCAGAGGGCCAGTCCCTTATGGAGTTAGACAGGTCAGAGGTCCCATGCCCTGGCTGGCCCTTCACCTGCTAGAACCAAGTGGGTCTGGCTTCCTGTAGGAAGAGACCTTAATCCAGGATCCTGAGCCTTGGTTATCTAGGTCAGACTGATACAGACAGCCCCAGAGTGGATACAGAAGTCTGAGTTACAGTCAATGTGACTTGACTTTCATCCTGTATCCAGTGTCTTCTTCATGTGTGAATAACTGGCTCACATGTATGTGTCTGCTTGTAGGAGGTGTTTATAAATGATCTTAACTGGCACTTGCTACCTGCTCGTGGTAGATGCTGAAAAGAAACAGTCATACATTTTTTTTCCCCAAACTAGACTTTGAGACTTCTACTAATGCTAGGACTAGAGATGTAGCCTATCAGTAGAGCACTTGTCTATACCTGGGTTTGACGCCCCCAGCCCCATAACTCTTTATTAATCCTCCTGTTTTAGAGCCCCCATGAGATTTCTTTACCCAGAGGATGAAGGCTGGACTCTAACCTAATGCTCCTGTGTGTTCTAGAAGCCTTCCTTCTTCTTCCTGATCTGCTTTGGCATGCCTTCAGGGCTGTCTTTTTCACTGAGCAGCAGCAGAGAGTAGAGACTCCTGACCAGGCCTCCATGATGACTGGATGGGTCTCTCAGAGACCCTTTCTGCTCTTAGTGGACTAGTTTGTCTTCTGGGGCTACTGGGTGAATGTTGGGTGTTGTTTCAATTCTCCTTTTTTTTAATTTTAATTTTTATTTATTTCTGTATGTGTATGAATGTATTGTCTGCATGCAAGTTTGTGCACCCGTGTCGTGCAATGCCACGGAGGTCAGAAGAGGGTGTCGGATTCCCCTGGAACTGGAGTTCTCCTGGAATTGGAGTTTCAGATGGTTCTCGGCCGCCATGTGGGTGCTGGGGATCGAACCCGGGTCCTCTGTAAGAGCAGTCGGCGCTCTTAACTGCTAGGCCATCTCTCCAGCCCCCTCAATTCTCCTTTTTTAAGCTTTATTTTTATTACTTTTATTTACTCATTTTTGCTGTTTTCATTTCATTTATTTTTTATTTTCGAGAACTTCATACATGTACACAAAGAAAAGTGATCATATGTACTCCCACCATTTCCCCTCTCCACTCCCCCAGATCCTTTTCGGCATGCCCCCCTCCCAACTTTATTTATTTATTTATTTATTTATTTATTTATTTATTTATTTATTTATTTTGATAACCCAGTAAGTCTGGTTAGTGCCGCCATGGTGTGGGGCTGTGTACTGGACCATGGGAACTTACCAGGGCGTATTCTCAATAAAGAATGATTTTGCCTTCCGCAGCAACTGTCCATTGACAATACTCCTCAGTGTGGGGCGAGGTCTGGAGATCATCTGCCCGAGGATCTGCGCTGGGGTTTCATGTTGATCTTGTCCAGGCACAGCTGCTGAGAGTCAGTCCGTGTCCAGAAGGCGGTGATTCCCAGCGCTCCTCTCCATCTTCTGAGCCTGGCATTTTCCCACCTCCTCTTCTCCAGTGTTCCTTGAGCCTTGGTGTGGTGGTTAATACAGACGTCCCGTTCAGGGCTGAGCACTCTCTTCCTCTCAGCACTTCGACCAGTTATGTATCTTTCTGCTGACTGGTGTCAATAGCAGAAAGGAGTTTCTCTGACCAAGGTTGAGAGCAGCCCAGGTCTATGGGTAGAAAGATAGAGAAGGCAATCTGACAGCATGATCATTAACAAAAGAACAATATTAGGTTCTATCCTAAGGCCTATCCCCAGCTGTGGGCTTTTGACCAGGATTATAGTCCTGGGCATGGAATTCCTTCTTGTGGAGCAGGCCTCAAATCCAAGTGGAAAGCAGGTAGCTACCTCGGAACACTTGTGCCAGTATGCACTGGTGGGCATATCTTGCCTGGCAGGTCTGTCTTGTAGCAGGCAGGGTCCGGTGCTGGATAGGAGCACCGATGTCTAAATACTCTTCTTTGTCAGAAGCTAAAATGGGCAACTCAGCTGACAAACACTCTACTGGGGGTCTGGGCCTCAGCTTGCTGGTGGGTGCCCATTACCTGGGCCCTCTCTTCCACCTGGGAGTAGATTCCCCGCCTGTGGGCACCTTAGGGCAGCGCTCTGGAAGATGTCCAACTCTGAGGCAGTTCTGGTCTTGCCAACATCTCTCTCTCCCTCTCTCTCTTGCCCCTAAAGCTTTCTCTCTCTTTCTTTATTTTTTTATTTTTATTTTTTAAATTTTATTTATTTTTTATGTGTATGAAGGTACTGTCTGCATGTAGGTCTGTGCATCCGTGTTGTGCAATGCCTCGGAGGTCAGAAGAGGGTGTCGGATTCCCCTGGAACTGGAGTTCTCCTGGAAGTGGAATTTCAGACGGTTCTCAGCCGCCATGTGGGTGCTGGGGATCGAACCCGGGTCCTCTGCGAGAGCAGTCGGTGCTCTTAACCGCTAGGCCATCTCTCCAGCCCCTCTATTATTTTTTTAAAGATGGGCTCTCACTATGTAGCTTGACTAGCCTGGAACTCACTATGTAAAGTAGGCTGGCCTTGAACTCACAGAGATCCATTTGCATGTGCTTTCCCAGTGCTAGGATTAAAGGTTTGCGCCCACACTAGGGCTAACTTTATATTTTAGACCGTGGACTTGCTTCCTCTATCTTCTTTCCAACTTGGAGCTTCTGTTGGTGAGTTCATAGTTCAGAATTGCCCTGGGGGAATGGTGGCTGGGGCAGGACCAGTGCACTTGGCCCTTTTCTGCTCTGTGGATTCCTCTGGTTCTGTTCATCACATAGTTTCCTTTACTTGTTCTTGGTGTGAGGGAGCAGCACCTTCCTTGTCTTAACTACCCTGCTGACTTCCTTGGCTTGCTAGCAGGAGGATGTTAGATGTCTTCCTCTACTCTGAGCTTGGACTTGGTGGATAAACTTTAAATGGATGTAGCCCCACTCTTCTCCTCATAATCCCTCTCTCTCCCTCCTTCTCTTCTTCTCTTCCTCCCCTTCCTTTGCCTTTTCTCCCTTGCCCTCCCTTCCCCTCCCCCATCCTCTCTTCCTCCACTTTCTCTCTTCTCTCCTCTCCCTCACCTCTTCTCCTTTCCTTCTCTTCCTTTTCTTCCTTTCCTCTTTTTTCTTGACAGGGTCTCACTGTACAGCCCAGGATGTCCTGAAATTTTTGATCCTCCTAGCTCAGTCCACACCCAACCTTCTTGTGAAATTTCTGCCTTCCTAAACTACAAACTTTCTTAGGTCCGGAGCTGTATTTTATTCTCGTGTTGGATCTCCAGCATGGACACCTGTCCAGTGCCCAGTAAACCCAGGACTGAAGAAAGGAATGCTGAACCTGTGTGCATGCAACTGTGCCAGGTTATGTTAAATATTCCTGGCCACATTAAATATTACTTGCAGATGTAAGTCAGGCTTTTGAGATGTGCATTAAAGCAGGGACACTGAAAACCACTGTGAGACAATGACCTCAGTGAAGAAAAAAGTTAAAATAATGCTACTTTTAAATACTTTAGTTGACACATAGATTCAGAATGGCTTTACTACCAATTAGTGGAGCTATTTTAGTGAAGTTTTTAATAAAACACTAATTCCTCTGACTGACTAATTAGGCTAGGCTTTTGTTCACACAGGCTTGGTTCTCAGTTATTAAGTTGTATAAAAAGCATGGTTTACACTGATGCTGCAGCCGGCTTCTATGCTTTGCCACCTGGCTGCACAGACTCCAGGAGCACTGGTGCTCCCGCTTGCTCCTCCTGCCTGCTCCTCCCATCTCCCGCCTGCTCCTCCCAACTGCTCCCCCTGCATTCGAAGACCAAGCTCCTGCAGGGCACATGCTGGTGGTGTGGGGGATCTTACCAGGGTCACTATTGCAGCCTCAGCTACCACTGTTTGGATAGAGGCAGCAATCAGTTGAACAACTTAAGGCACTGCTTGTACTAGAGACTGCAACATAAGGCTGTGGTGTGTGTGTGTGTGTGTGTGTGTGTGTGTGTGTGTGTGTGTACGTGTGTGTGTGATTTCCACAATCATACTTTGTTTTAAAAAAGGAAAGTTAATGTCAAAAATTTATAATAAGGACTCTTTCAAAGTCAGTTGAAACAATATAATACTTTTTTTTTTGTAAGTTTACTAAATAACCCAGAGTAGTCTTGAACTGATGATGGTCCTCTTGCCTCAGGCTCCTAAGTCTTGAGATTATGGAACTGTGTTACCTGCTCACTTGACACTGGTCCTTATCCATTCTAAGTCCCATGTGTGCATGCTACACATAGGCTCTGAGTCTGATATGTTTAGCCCTCTGTAGCCCACACATTTGATTCTCTGGCTGTGACCCTGCATGGCACAGGAGGGGTACACACAGGACTATTAAGATTAAAGTCAGGGGGCTGGAGAGATGGCTGAGCAGTTAAGAGCACTGGCTGCTCTTGGAGAGGACCTGGGTTCAGTTACTAGCACCCACACGGTGGCTAACAGCCATCCATAACTCTATCTAATTCCAGGCGATCTGATGCTCTCTTCTCACCTCTGCAGGCATTGCATGATATAGGTGTATCTACCTACATGCAGGGGATATACTCATAAACATATAATAAAAAATAAATAAAATATAGTTAAAAAAGGTAAAAGTCAAAGATCCTAAGAACTCTCATATTGATTGGGTATGTTACCTAGAGACTTAGACTGAAGAGGAAAATTATGGTATAAAACCTGTGTCCATAGTTCTTAGAAGCATTGTAAGTTGTATATGTATGTTCAAATCGGAACTTGGGGGTTGCAGAGGACCAGAATTTAGTTCCCAGCACCCATGTGGTGCAACCCTCAGCCATCTGTAACTCTACCTTTAGGGTCACTACTACTGGTATTCAATGCACTTTCCCACACACAGAGACATATAATTTAAAATAAGAATAAATCTTTTTAAAAAATAACTGGAGTTTGTATTATTGTACCACAGAAAAGAGATCTGTAAACAAATAATAAAATATTTACAAGTAATGGCCAGAGATGAGGAGCAAGGAAGCTGTTTTGCACAGCACTGTTACTGACACCCAGGAGGAGGCTAGTTCCATCCTCATGCAGCCTCCGCTCCCCAGTTGGAGAATTCTTCCTGCTTTCCAGGTCTTTGCAGCAAGCAGCTTCTCTGTGAACATGGGCTGATGAGTTTGGGGATCCCTTTCTGCTCACCGCCTCATTCAACTCACAACAGCATGGTTACTGGATTGGATGTGCATGTAGATTTCCTTACCAGTTCCTACAACTTTTCTGAATACATTTATTCATCTTTCTTCTGCAGCTGCCTTTTCTGTCTCAAGAGCAGAGATTAGGTTGTTATTTGTTCTTCCTATTATGGCACAATATGTGGGGCATACTCTGCTGGTGGTTAAAGCACCCTGGTGGCCAACATTTCTTCCCTTTGTAGCCACTCAAGGCCCAACTGGTGGCCTTGTACCTTGTAAGGCATCACTAACTATTTTCTTTGACTAATGATTCCTGAAGTTGATTCGGGTTTTGGGAGCCTATGTTAAGTGTAGTAACACTGAATTCTAGTCAGGAGTGAGGAAGGATTCTGCTCATGTGGAAACAGTAACCTCCATATTCTCATTTACTTAACATCACATGTAATTTCCCCCCTTTAAATTTTGCATTCTGAATATTAATGCTATTGGAAAGTATATTGCATTTTTTGAGATTTTAATAAAAGTATACTGAAATGCAATAAAAGGAAAAAAATAAAAATGACTTGAGAGCAAACCCCTATTTTTCTGTAGCCCTCAGTGTGTGTGTGTGCATGTGTGTGTGCCTGTGTGTGTGTGTGTGTGTGTGTGTGTGTGTGTGTATGATTGTCTGGGAGGAGACTGGACTCAGATGATTGAGCTGGAAAGATGTAATCATGCATTTATCATCCCAGACTCACAAGATGAGTCAGTCTCAACTCTGCCCTTCGCCACCTGTAGTCTCAAACTATGAACAATACTGAACATTTAAGGAAGACCCAGTCACAGTGATTTCACAAGATGAAGGCAGGGCTTTGCTGACAGGATTCAGCTGAAGTGGCTGTGGAGGTTGGGCCCCCTGTCCCATCTTCCTTCACCTTCTGGCTGTTTCTTTTGTTTTCCGGCAACTTACTTTCCAGGGAATAGAAAAGTTCACAAAAGGCAAGATGTGTACAAGAGGGATTTCAGATGAACTCCAGCCCTGTATCCTGAATGCTAGATTGGCTCATCACTGTGTCCACTCCAAACCACCCTCAGTGAGGTTCTGTTTCTCACCACTCTTCTGTTACCAACCACACATGACCCATTGAGAAGGAAGAAGAATCTCTGAGCTGTGTTTGCCTTGCAGTAGAGCATCCAACTGCTTCTCGCCCTGATTTCTTTCCCTGCCTTTAGACATTCTCTTATGCCTTGATAAACCCTTCCAGGACAAGTCCATATTTATTTAAAAAATAACATAAAGGTGTTTTGTGGCTGCTCCGTTCTCTGAACTTCAGCCTATAAATTATTTTATCTACCACCACAGTTGGGATGCAGACCAGTTGTGTCATTGCCCTCATTCACTCACCCTGACCCTTTGCAGTTTGTCCTCCTTTACCACAATCCTTGGCAACTAGTGATGTGTGCTGTCAGTAGAGTTTTGTCTTTTCTAGAATGTCACTCAAATAGTATCACTCAGCCTAGCGGCTTTGAGACCCATCCTTGTGCAGTGGAGTCCAGGGCTTGCTAGTTCCTTTTCTGGGTCAATATCACATTTATGGATCCATGCCACCTGTTATCCACTCATCCATTGAAAGAAATTTGTGTTCTTCCCAGTCTTAGGTGATTGTGAATGCAGCTTCCATAAACATACAGGTTTTTGTGGGAAGCAAGTTTTCATTTCTCTAATATAAGTTCTTAGGACTGGAACTGCTGGGTCATGCACTCAGTGTCTATTTAACATGATAAGAAGCTGTTTTCCAGAGTGGCTGTGCTGTTTTGCATTTCCGTCAGGAATGTATGAGAATTCCAGTTGCTTAACATCCTTGCTAACAGAGTGTCCATATTTTTAAAATTTGAGCCTTTTGAGTAAGTATTCAGTAATTTTCATTTTTCTAATGGGCAATGTTAAACATCATTTCCTATCTGCTTGCCATCTGTTTATCCTTTTTTGGTGAAGTGTCTCTGTCATTTTTCCATTTCAAAAACTGTTTTTTTTTTTTTTAAAAACTACAGAATTGGGGGAGTTCTTCATGTATTCTGGGTCTAATGCTGTAAAGGTTTTTTCTAGTGTTTTCTTTGTAGTTTTATAGTTTTACATTAAGATTTGTGATCCATTTTGAGTGAATTTTTGTAGAAAGTATGAGGCTGTTAAGGGTATTTTGTTTTTATAGGTTTCTAATTGTTTCAACACTATTTGTTGAAAAGCCTGTCTTTCCCAGCTGACTTGTCTTTGAATATTTGTTAAAAATCAGTTGGCCATAGTGACTCCATTTCTGGGTGTTTCTGTGTGTCTAGTCTTCTATCAAGATACACTGCTTTGATTTCTACAGCTTTATTGTAATCTTAAAATTGGATGACATGGGTTCTCTAATGTTAACTACTTTTCAAAATTGTTTTGTCTATTGTAAGAGGAAATTCCTTTGCCTTTTCATGTAAATTTGAGATTTGGTATGCCGATTTCTAAACTAAACTAGAAAATTTAAAGCCTGCTGTGATTTTGACTATTTTTAATTTATAGATCTATTGGGGGGAAACTCATTACCTCAGCTATGGTGAGTTTTTCCAGTTTGTTCTAGATTACTGGGGGAGCATTCAGTCTTTTTCTACCCAGCAAAGATGGTAGTTAGGAGTTTTTCATGGGACCTTCATTAGACTGAGGTCCCTCTTAGTCCCCTTGTTAGGTTTGTTGAATGATTTTATCATGAGAATTTGTTAGATTTTTATCAACTGAATGTGGTCACGTGCTTCCCACGCTTTGTTTCATCGGTGTGCTATATTATATTGCTTCTTTTTCTGGGGATGTAGCTTCCAGTTTTTTGGTATGTAATCTTACTTGTTTATGGTCTATATTTGTATGTTTATATGATGAATTTAGTTTGCCTGTATTTTGTTAATGATTTTTAATGTCTGTATTTATGAATATAGATGCTAGAGATGTGACATACAGCCTTTTTCTCTTGTGATTTCTTTGGTTTAATTGTATATTCCCTCTACCTCAATTCTTGTGAAGGATTGATGTGAATTCTTTAAACACTTAGAGGAATTTGCCAGGTATGCAGTATAGGCTTAGACTTTTATCTATGGGAAGTTTAAAAATCAATAAGCCAGTCTCTTCATTTATTATAGGCCTATTTTGATTTTCTACTATGCCTTGAATTTCTCCCCTTAAGAATGTATCCATTCCATCTAGGTTATCTGTTTTTGGTAGGATTTCTTTTAAGGAATCCTTTGGTTTTGTTCTTCTGAGGTTTTAATTTCACCCTCAGTTTAAAAGGATGTTTATTGCTGATACAGAGTTCTAGTTGGGGATATAGCTTGTGGTAGAGAGCTTGCCTAGCATGTGTAAAGCCCTGGGTTCAATCCCTGGCAATGTAAAAGAAAAAATAGAATAGAAAGAAATTAAATCTTCCATGACCGTGTGGTAGTTCTGAATGGTCAGTTATCTTCTTTTAGTTCTGCACATGTCTTCTTGTGAGAAATCCAAAACTGTCAAATTCATTATTTCTGATATGTTACACATAATTTTCTTGTAGGCTTTGCTTTTGTTTCTATGTTTTGGCAAGTTGATTATGATGTTTGGAATTCTTTCAAACTATCCTTTTGACAGTTGTCTGCACCTTTTTTTTTTTTTTTTTGAGACAGGGTCTCCCTGTAGTCCCAGCTGGCCTGGAACTCACAGAGATCTGCCTTCCTCTGCTTCCTGAGTGCTGAGCTTAAAGGCATGTGCCACCAGGCTTGTTTTTTTTCTGCACTTCTTAAAAACTGTTAATTCAGGTCTTTTGCAAACATGAGAAGTTTATAGTATTTTTTAAGTCTTTTTCCTTCTTCCAGAACTTTGATGATGTTAGCGTTGACTTGTAAGCATTTTCCCATAGATCCCCAAGGCCATTTGCTTTTACTCTGCCCTTCCTCACGTTCCCTTGGATAATCTAGTATCCTAGATTATCTAGTATTCAGGGGCACTCCCCCTCTCTTCTGTTAGCTCCAGTCTATCCTTAAATCTACCTGGTGACATTTAAGTTTTGGTTATTTTTTTCAGCTCTAGAATTTCCTTTTTTTGTGGGAGAAGGATGAGTTTTACTATCTTCTTTTTTTTTTTTTAAATTTTTTTTTTTTTTTTAATTTTATTATTTATTTATTTTTATGTGTATGAATATGTTGCCTGCAGCAGGTCTGCGCACCCGTGTCGTGCGATTGCCGCGGAGGTCAGAAGACGGTCTCGGATTCCCCTGGAACTGGAGTTCTCCTGGAACCGGAGTCACAGCGGTTTTAGCCCCATGTGGGGCGGGGATCGAACCCGGGTCCTCTGCCAGAGCCGGTGCGCTCTTAACCGTAGGCCATCCTCCCAGCCCGAGTTTTACTATCTTTCAATTCATTCAAGAGTATTTGCCTTACTTCTCGAAGCCTGCATATAATAGCTGCTTTGGGTTGTTTGATTCTAATACGTTGTCATGGGTTGTCTCCTTATTCTGATATATATATATATATATATATATATATTGCCATGAGGTTTTTTTTTTTTAATTGTCTTTCCATTGCAAGTTGAGTCTCCTGGTGTCCCATATGCTGAATGATTTGGGGGTTATATTGTGGACATTCTTGAATATAGGTTCAACATGTCTAATCTGAAAATCTGAAATCTAAAACATTCCAAAATCCCCCCCAAAAAATATTGAGCATTGACACAATGCCAGAGTGGAAAATTCCACACTGTACATATATGCACAGAGAAATAGAGTATTGGATTACTTTAAATATTAGGTCCATATGACATGGAAATAAATTTTGTGTTTTGACTTGGGTCCCATTCCAAAATACCTTCTTAAGTATATGCAAATATTCCAAAGTCTGAAAAATTCGGAGCTATTTCTGGTCCCAAAGTATTACAATAAACTTGTATTATGTTACGGTTCTGTGGGTTTTGTTCATGTCTTATACAGACTACTTGCTTTTTTAAGCAGATAAATGAGTGGTAACATATTCTACTTAACCTCTGTGCACTGAGTTTCAGTTTTGGTCTTTGTTATGTCTTTTATGCCTGCCCCTATGTGTGCAGTCTGTTGTCTAGGCTAGAACCATGACAATGAGCTGTCCCAGACTGGAAGATCTCAAGGCCATTGGCATGCTGATAGGGTCAGATCTACAGCGAACAGTTCTAGTATGAGCTTAAGTGAGAGTGTGCCATTTTGTTCTGTAACTCTTCTGAGTTTTCCTCTCTCTGCAGTCTTTCTGATGATTTCTGGTTCTCTGAAGTTCTCTTCTGCCAGCTTTAGATAGAAAGCCAGGACTTTAATTCTCTTCTGGGCTGCATCATTTTCTTTGACTACATCCAGGCTTGGGCGTCAGACAGACAGAGGATTAAAAAAAAAAAAAAGGTGATGAGCTTTCACCCTGTGCTTTTGAGACAGTGTCACTATTCGTGAGAACCAGTCTCCTGTTGGAGCTTTGGTACCCGTTCATCTTAAGCTGTTACTCTTTAGTGCTGTGAGATTGCCAGGACTTGGGGTAAGGTGGTAGGGATCAGAGAACAGCAAACTCAGTAATGAGAATCTCTCTGAACACCGGGAGGTTTTGTTTTTCTTTTTCTCCTCAGACTTTTAAAAGTGAGGAGTGTTTGTTCACATGCAGTGAACCTTTCTGGGTCCTGGGCTGCCTTTGAACCTACACTGGGTGATACTGGGAGAATGAGATTAAAAAGGAAAATTCAGCACTGATATGGAGGTGCTCAGAGGTCTAGTCCTTGTTCCTTGGTCTCTGTGTTACCATTCACAGTTCACAGTGCTTAGTTACCCATGTGTTTTCTGTCCATCTTTTTATTGGATAGACTAGGTGATAGGTGGGTTCCTATCCATTTTTGTCTGGGACTGAAGCCTTCAAATTTGATTTAACACTGTCTAAACCCTGTGTAAGTTGAGGGTGGGGTTATTAAACTTGTGAGTTTCTAGAACATGTTTATAATACTATCATGACATTCTCAAATGATGCTTATGATAAAAAAAAGCTTACCTCTAAAGCAGAGGATGGCAGACTTGTTTGTACAGAGCAAAAGAGTAAATATTTTCACCTTTGAGCTCGGCTGCTGTAGTGTAAAAAGCAGCCATACACAATGATAACTGATAAAATTGGTTGTGTGTCAATAAGACCTTAGTGCCTGGTACTGAAGTCTGATTTTCTTTTTTTATATAATTTTATTTATTTTGTATATGTATGAATGTACTGTCTCTATGTAGGTTTGTGCATCCATGTCATGCAATGCCTTGGAGGTCAGAAGAGGGCATTGGATTTCCCTGGAATTGGAGTTACAGACGGTTCTCAGCCACCATGTGGGTGCTGGGGATCAAACCCGGGTCCTCTGCAAGAGCAGTCAGTGCTCTTAACCGCTAGGCCATCTCTCCAGCCCTGAAGTCTGATTTTCTTACACTTATCATATGCTTTTTCCTCTCAAGAAAAGGATGAATCTACTCATGAGGTCTGTGCCTCCGTGTCCCACACATCTTCCTCTAGGTTCTCCTTCCCAACACTGCCACGTGGGGACCAATGCTCAACATGAATTTTGGTGGGGACAAGTGTACCAATAGGCATGGGTGATAACCTTGGGAAAAGGTGGTGTGCCTCTTCTTGGAGGACTGTGAGTGGCACAGAACAGTCTGGTGCTGGGACCATCTGTGACGGTGTTGACCGAGAGCTATAAAAGGAAATAAAGTAAACATTGAACTTCCTTTTGATCTTCAGTCTTTCACAGTATATTCCTAGATTATGCTTTGCTTGTTTTAGTGTTAGCTCTTCAAGCTAATGCTGTTCCCTTCTTTCTTCCCTCCCTTCTCCCTCTATTTCTTGTTTTTTCTTTTTTTTTTTTTCCAAAACAGGGCCTTACTGTGTAGCTCAGGATAGCCTCAAAGTCCCTATCCTCCTGCCTCAGCCAAAGTGACCGGGGTTGAGATTTTATTTTCTTACATTTTCATGTGCTTCTTCCTTTTAAGAAAAGTGTGGATCCATTCCTGGGACCAGCTTAGTCCTGGATCACAGATGTGCACAGGTGTGCCACCAATGTCTGGCTTTAGTTACTTCGATTCTTTCTTTCTTTCTCTCTTTCTCTCTCTCTTTCTTTCTCTTTCTTTCTTTCTTTCTTTCTTTCTTTCTTTCTTTCTTTCTTTCTTTCTTTCTTTCTTAAGTCACTCATAAATGCTTAGAGACATATGGGCCTTGATGAAGTGCTAGTATTCCTGATTTGTAATTTGAAAATAGTAAAGCTTTTTCTTCAAAATTTACTATGAATTTTTTTCCTCTTTCTTTGGTTCATTCTAGAATTAAAAAAAAATCTCTTTCATGTGCTTGTCTTAATTTTGTGGTTTATTTAACGTTCTTTTAAAGATTTATTTTTATGTGTGGGTTTATTTAACATTCTTTTAAAGATTTATTTTTATGTGTGTATGTTTGTCTTTATATAGGTATGTGCACTGTGTATGCTTACTGCCCATAGAGGCCAGAAGAGGGTGTCAGATCCCCCTGGAACTAGAGTTACAGGCAGTGTTAGCTGCTGTGTAAGTGCTGGGAAGTAAATCCAGGTCCTCTGCAGAAAATACAGCAAGTGTTCTTAACCACTGAGCCATCTTTCCAGCCCCTTATGTTCTTTTAAATGTGATGAAGAAAGGAAAATATAAAGTCATTTTAAAAAGAATGTAGCTTCAGTTTGCTTCTTTGTGGAGCTATTTTTGTACACATCTTTGTTCAAAGTAACATTCCCATTTTACCTCGATGAGTCAGACACAATCCCTACCTTTAAGGAACTTAGAGTTTAGTCACCTTAAAGATGCTCAGCTGCTGCTCCATTTCCTTGAGAGCATTTTAAGATGTGCGGTATGTCTGTGATTGTCACAGATGCTGAGGGTGCTTTAGCATTTAGTGTGAGGGGTTTCATTACAATGAGTTGTCCCACCCCAGATTCCCAGAGACGTGGGGTTGGGGTAGAAGCCCAGAGCTGAGTATTACAGTGATTATAGTAACAGTAAACTCTGTGGATCACCTGTGTGTTCAGGGAGCTCTGTGAATACAGGTATTTGTATTCTGATGTATAGCCCCAAGTCTAGAAAGCTCTGAAACTAAGTAGGAGTTTTTATTGCCCCATATCTTGGTAAAACATGACCTGAATTCCTGGGATACCAAGTCAAAGCTGTGTTATATTGTGTTGTTGTTTGGTTTGGTTTTACAGCTACATTGATATAGTTGACATGCCATAAAATTCACTTGTTTGAAGTGTATTCATTGATTTTTTTAAAGTAAATTTATAGTGTTGTATAGCTATTAGACCCAATCTTTTTTTTTTTTTTTCAGACAGGGTCTTCCTGTAGCCTCAGCCAGCCTGGAACTCACCATGTAGACCAGGCTGGCCTTGAACTCACAGAGATCCGCCTGCCTCTGCCTCTGCTAAGATTAAAGACATGTGCCACCACGCCTGACACCCCAATTGGTTTTTACAGCATCCTTACCACCTGCCTCAGTTCTCTTGAAATTGTGTCAGGCAGACTTTTTTTGCTAGTTTTTGCTCCTTTCAATGTCAATTTTCAGGGTTTCTTTTTGGCTAAGACATATCAAAATGTTTGGTTATGGAGTATTGTTCCAGATCCTTCTGAAATATTGGGTATTCATTTTCTTTTTTTAATTTTTATTTATGTTTTGTGTATTTCATACATCATTTTCCAATTTAGTTCAGGTATATTTCCCTTTCCCTCCCCCCCACCCCACCCCACCCCATCCCAGATCATGCATTCTGCCATAACTGTCCTGCATCTTTCTCTCAGTTTTTTTTTTCATTTTTTAGCAATAAGTGATAATTTATGAGTACAAGCATCCTTCATGTA